>VZSZ01012190.1:263345-365307 GCA_013398815.1 Ibidorhyncha struthersii | reverse complement strand
CTTCCGTCCCGCCGCCGCTGCCCCTCCGGCTCCTTCCCCCGGCCCGGCCCGGTCCCTTGCGGCTGCCCTCCGCTCTCCGCGTCAATGCGGCGCCGCCGCCCCGCGGCCTGCCCCGGCCATGGACACCAGCGACCTGTTCACCAGCTGCAAGAAGGGGGACGTGAGCCGCGTGCGGTGAGCCGGGCCGGGCCGGGCCGGGGCGGGGGGGCGGTGGCAGTTCCCGGCGTCCCCCCGCATTGAGCCGCTGCCTTTAACCGCTTTAGCGGCCCCGGGGAAGCGGGGTCGGGCCTGGCGGGGCGCAGCCCGGCCTCGCCGTGCCGCCTTACGGTCTTGGTGGGAGCCGCGGGTCGTGTCCTCCTGGAGCCCCGCCCGGGCTTCCCCTGCCGCCGGCTCTGGCAGCCTCGGCTCTCCCTAGGGCCGCCGCGGTGCCAGGAGGTGCCTGGGGCGCGGGAGGCAGAGTTTGCTTCTTTATAAATGAAGGCGCCTTGCTTTTCCCCCAAGGAACTGGGCGTACGCCGAGTCTTTGCTCGTGTTCTTAGGCCTGCTGTAAGGTTTGCCTGTTCTCTTAAAATTCGGGCATCTGAATATCAGACGGGTTTTGTGTATTTCGTTGGTGTGAGTGCTGTCTGTGGCCAGCGTCCTCGCAAAAGGCTGCTCTTCAGCTGTTCTCTACCATTGGAAGCTGGATTTGCGTTGGTAGGAAGCTGGATCTCTGGGAGGTGATCATCATGGAAGTATTTAGAGACGTTGTTCTGTAGGCTGTGGTAGTATCTCTGAGGAATACTGGGCTGCTGAGTTTCAGGCCAAGTCTCCTTGCTCATGTTGAAGCAGTACAGCATGGCTGCGGTGATTTCAGATCAGGAGTCAGGTGGGTTTGTTGTCTGCAGGGTGGATGGACGTAATGCAAAGGCCCCGCGTTTACAACGGACTCTTCTGCTGTATCTCATGGTTTGAGTCTAAGAACACTCTTCACCGTTGATGCTACTTGATTCTTTCAGTTCCCAACGTGTAGATCTTCCCAGATAATCAGAAACAGCCTCTTTGTTTCAAGGTGGTTACTAAGGAAGGATGAATAGGCAGATATATGAGGTGTGGGGAACATTGTTATCCATTGTGTATTCACATTAGATTAATTTCTTGCAAGCTGGTGGCCTTGCAGAGGTTTAAGATGACCAGCATAGCAGTGATAGCAGAGAAATGATCGGTTTGGGAATGCTGTCAAAGCAGAGGGAACAAGTTGATCACATGGGGCTGAGCAGAAAGGAGCTGAGTTGCTTGCGCCTTTGAGTGTGGTCGGAGGAAGCTGAAGTTTGAGACAGGAAAGATGGAGGGATTCAAAGGAGGGACTGATGCAGGAGATGGGAAAAACAACTTGAGAATCATGGTGAAGGCTGAGGGGGACTTTTATGTATGGTTAGGAGACATGGTCGTTCCAGTAGATGGGGACAGGCTATAACAAGAACCAGGTTATATAGGAGGCTTGTGTGCAGGGCAAAGGCTGGCTTCTAGAGGTGCCAAAGAGGCAGCGTTAGCAGCATTTGGCATAGCCTAAATGTGCAGGCCAAGGAAGTGGCAGGAATTAAGAGCAATCTGGAGTGACACTGATGTTGTTACTTGCGGCAAGAAAAGCCACAAGCAGGATGGAAGTCCAGCTTTGGCCTTATAAACTTGGCCACTTATTTGTAAGCATCCAGGCTGTGAGTGTTGTAGGAGAAAGTGAAAGTACTGCTGAAGTGCTTGGGTTTCTTTTGCGATTGCTGCCCTGTTAGGGGTCAGCAGGAAGTGGATTTGATTCCCCTCTTTCCCCACGTGCACCACTTCAGTCTGAAGGGACCTGTCAAGTTGTGTTGCAGAATGCTGTTCTTTGGGCTGAGGATTTGACTGATGCTCCTTCAGCCACAGCTGAGGGTTCCCCAAGTTGAATGCAAGATCTTGTCATACCTTTGGAAGTTACTGTATGAACTCAAAGTTACATCTTTTGAAAGAGAAGAATATGACTGAGTGAGTAGCTGCATGAAGTTATAACTTCGCTCTCCCTTTTCTTCCAGATACCTTCTTGAACAGCGAGATGTGGAAATTAATGTCCGTGATAAATGGGACAGTACGCCACTGTGAGTCCTGCAGCATAGAGCGCTGGCTGGGCAGGAGGGGAGGGCTTTCAGAGCTCTTTTGCACTCTCTGCGTCAGCAGCTAGGAGCACTGTTAAAAACATTAAAAACTGTTAAAATGTCTCAGGTTCTGCTTTTTGGGAGATTTGGCTACGTATTTCTGCTTCTCTTCTCTGCAGGTGCTGTGCTAAATATGTCTTTGTCTCCCCATCTGACTGATACTTGCTGTAGTAGTGCTCAGAAAGGTGGCTAATTTTGTGACCAAATTACTTGGATTAAGCAGCCTGTTCTTGGCCTGATTAGGCTTTTTCCACCTCAAAGTCTGTGGCATTCTAGCATGTCTTTGCAGGCGAAGGCTTGGCTTGATAAAATGCAAAGTGACTGTGGGATCACAGTCTGTCTGGCAAGGCTGTGAACATGCGGTAGGTAGTGAGGAATCCCCATGCTGGTGGTGTGAGCTTTTTACCTCCCCCACATACACAAACACCATAACATCCTTCTTCTTCCCCCAGCTTTATATGCTGAGCATGATGTCATATGATATGGAATATCCCTTTGGTCACTTGGGGTCAGCTGTCCCTCCCAACTTATGCGCCCCCAGCCTACTCACAGGTGGGGTGATGTGAGAAGCAGAAAGGGTCTTTTCTCTCTGTAAGCACTGCTTGGCAAGAACTAAACCATCCCTGTATTATTAGCAGTGCTGGTTTTGGCACAGATCAGAAACATAGCCCCATACTAGCTACTATGAAGAAAATTAACTCTGTGCCAGCCCAAGCCAGCACACAATTCCAAAGTGCATTTAGACACCTGTAATACATTTAGAGTATGAAATAGCTTCCCGTAGTAAAGGTAAACTAACACTTGCCTGCTGCAATGTAGGTTACAGGATTCTCCTAGGTTGTAGGACAATTTGAGGTCTTTGTGAAAGAGAATCCTGAAGGGCTTCGATTGTGAAAGAGAAAACGAAACTCATCGTAAGTAGGGCTTTGAGGGGTGGATTTGCTGTACGTCCAGTGTGGGTGCTGTTCCCTCGTTATCATAGTCTGCAGCCATCAGACTGACAACAGAAGGAGCAAGGAGCGTTTTTGAGAATTCGGTGGAATTGCTGAGTGCCCATGAAATGAACTCCATGAAAATGAGGATGGATTTGGCAGTTGGTGGTACAACAGAAGGTGCTGACTGGGACCTTGAGATCTCCTTGCAGGACAGCGGTGCCTCGGAGTGCTGGGAACAGATCCTGCTTAGTCTCTTGCTGGGGTCAGACTTCTATGCTATTCAGTAGCAATTCCTCATTGCTATGAGGAGTCATCTTCTAATCTTGTCAGGGATGGCTCGGTGCTGAGGTCTGCATGCTGTAGTGTGCCCAGACACTGAATTTTGCTTCGTACTGGGTCTCTAATTTTCTTTCTCTTGTTATTGTCAGGTATTATGCTTGCCTCTGTGGACATGAGGAGCTTGTACGATATCTTCTAGCCAATGGTGAGCAAAAGTGTCCTGGTTATGGGTACAATATCTTTCTCCATATTGGTCCATAGGGATTGTATATCCTTCTACCTGTCCCTTGTGGAAACTTCTGTTACAACCAACCATCTGATCAGCGATCTCAGGCTGCGGTGGGAGACCTGGATACATTTTCACGGTCCCTTTTGCAGGCCATTTGCTGCTTGAATTTGCTACAGGGAATCTTTCTCTGCTGATTCAAGGCAGCATGACGTTCTGAAACCACAGCTGATATTTTGCAAGGATGCATTGCTGTTGGGAGCGTGCTGATGTAAGAATTGTACTTCATCTGAAAAACTGGCTGTGAAAAACTTTCCTGTACTCTTCTGATAGCTTTGCTTTGTAAACAGAGCTCAAAGGTGAAATGCAAGGGCTTTTACTAACCTCAAACAAAGCAAGACAAATTCTCCAGGCAAAGTGCCTGCCCATTTAGTTCCCAGGACCCAAATTCCCTTAGGTAGTGGTGATATTCTGTGTTCTGGCAGAGGAATCGGAGTACAGAATCAGATCTCAAAAGGTTTGTCTCTTGCTCTGCATCCAAAGCATTTTAATCAACCACTTGTGTAATTCTAAAATAGCAAAATGCAGGTGCCCTCCAAATGTCTAGCCGGGTCTAGCCTAAAGAGGCACCTCTTGCCTTGTGCAAGGCAGAAATGCTTTTCAGGAGGAGCTGTTAGAAGTCCAATAAGTAATTGTACTCTTTGTACAGTGAGATTCTTCTTCCCAGAACACCGCTGAGAGCGGTGAGAGGCTTATTACCAGGGTCAGTTTAAATGAGTCATGACTTCTTCAGAAAGGGATTTTGCTGTGGCAGAACAGTTTTAGGTTATACACATGTAAGGGGAGCTTAGTTTTTGTAAATATGTTCAGTAGCTTAGGGGATCACACTGAAACATGTCACCAGCCAAAAGTCATACTCATTGGCGACCGTTCAAGGACACCTGAGAAAGGTTGACCTCTGCCTGCTGGTATGTACCTGTGATCATTTTGCAGGAGCGAAATGTGAGGCAAACACTTTTGATGGGGAACGTTGTTTATATGGAGCTTTGAGTGATGCCATCCGACGTCTGCTGAAGGAGTACAAACAGATCACGGCCAAGTGCATGAAGAGAGACTACTATGATGTCTTCCTGCAGCGGTAAGCAGATGAGGCAGGTCCATGTGCAACGCATTCTGTCGTCCTTCCTTAGCTGTTAACCTGGATATTCAAGCTCTCTGTGAAAGGCAGATTTGAAAGACAAACTGATCAGTGCCCTATCTCATTCCTGGGCACGTAGAGCTTCCTAAGGGATGTTCCTTTGTGCTCTGAGGGATGACTTCCAGGTATGTGTGCATTTAAAATATAGCCTCCAGTGACTCAGTTACAGACTCCAGAGCCAACAGAAAGCTGGTCTTTCTAATGCGGAAGCATTAGACTGTCATCCTTGACTGTCAAACCAAAATCAGATCACTAAAACCACATCACTGATTTAGGATAATATGTCAACTGAAATTAAGTTTCAGGCCTGAAGATCTATAGCCCATGAGCTGAGGTTTCCAGCAGTGATAATAGGTGTCTCATTTCTGAGATAGAGCACCTTAAGAAACCTCAAACTGATTTACAGGGACAGTGCTCAGTTCTTTCTATTTGTTCATTAAAATGTGTTAATTTTAAGATGTTTCTGATAGTTCCTTGTCACACCTTGTAGTCTCAGCCTAGAGCTTGAGAAGAAGCCTAACTTGCTGTAGGAGTAGAAGTGTCAACCTTTTCTTCTTTCTGTTTTTCTACCCTGGTAGTTCTGATGTTATTACACAGACTTGATTGGGTTTGTTTTTATTTTCTTCCCATTGGACAGGCTTAAAAAAACCCAAACCGATGAGGTTTGAGCCTCTGTATCTTCAAAATTGGAGAGCAAATAAGTCTTAGAAAGATCTGACAATCTTTCTGTTACTACAGAGTCCTAATTTCTGATGCTGTGGGGAAAGAGGAGAGGAAGCAAACTCATTTATCTGAGTAAAATCAGATTCTACCTTTTCAGGGAAGTAGAATTTTGCAGGGTGTTTTATCACTCCCCTGGTGAGTTTGTGGCTGAGATGATGCAGGGTTGAGCACACATGAAAACTAAAATGTGCTGTTTTCTACTTCTCATTCCAAACAGACCTTGCATTAAAATTGAAACAAAGGGCAACAGCAGAGGGCAAAAAATAGCTGCCTAACTGTTTCTATTTTGGTTTTTGTGCAAGACACTAGTAGGAGGGATGTTCTAGTGGCAGGAGACAGATCAGCATTCCAGACCCTGCTCCGACATTGTCTCCTTGTGTGACCCCCGCACCTTTCTGTGCACCAGTCCTGGTCTCTAGAAGGGGTATGTTCCCTGATGTCTGCCAGAGTTGACCTCTTGGGGATGTTTGTGAGGATATGTATGCAAGGAGGGATAGGTATGATGAAACACTGGTGATGGTTGCCATAAACTCTAGAAGTAGCAATCTTGTTTTTTGCCTTTTAAAGAATGAGTGTATAGGCATGCAATCATAAACAGCGCTTCATCTCTGATGGGGCAATTGCCTGCATTTCATGCCTGTAACATCCTTCCTTCTTCTGAGGATGGGTGACGTCAAGTCCTCTCCTATTTGCTGGATGGTTAAAGCGTACACACTGACAGAGCTCGGAGAGCAGGAAAGTTGTGCCTTACTTTGTAGTGGGGTAATTCTTTTTGAAAGTATATGCTTCTGCAGGCTTTTTGTCAACTGACAATTTAAAAGCAGGATTAACCTTTAGAGATGTATTTTGGGGCAACTAGTTCCTCTTTAAAGTCTGTTCCCTGTGTTCAGGGGCTCACCTGCAGTGGGAAGGTTTCATTCTCCAGCCTCCCTCTTACACAAATGAAACTTCTTTGAGTCATTGGAGGGAGTAAGAGATGCCAGTCTAGTACGTGAAGTACCAGCCCCCGTGCTGGCCTTCTGACTGAACAGGGAGAGACTGCAATGTCCAGAGGTGTTCGTTCATTTAGAACTAACTGTACCATGTACGCCACTAGCTTTACCCCATTCTTTCCTTTTTCACTCTGCAATTAATTTCCCCTCTGTTTGTCCCTTACAGGTTGCTGGAGCAGGGTTACCAAAGTGACATCGTTTTCATTGTTCATGGCAAATCCTTCTGCGCCCACCGCTGCATTCTCAGCGCTCGCAGCGCCTACTTTGCGGAAATGTTTGAGACCAAATGGAAGGGGAAGAACATGATAGTGTTGAAGCATCCACTGGTGAGCAAGGCTTTCCAGCGCTTTCCTTTCTTTTCCTGTTTCAACAGGGTGAGAAAAGTGAGTAGGAAGGACAGTTTGAGGGTTAACTTCTACAGTGAATAGCTCCTGGAGCTCAGAATGACCCTAGTCAAGAAGAGGGGCTTGTGGAGGCACTTTATGCAGTAAAATAGTGTATTACTCAAATAACAAAAGACTGCATACTTCCCCTTCGTTCCCGCTGTCATGGGCTCAAACATATCTTAATTAATCGCAGTAGCAGGTAGCTGTTATCTGCCAGCTGCACCACGACTCCTCTGTGGGATGAGTTGAGTCTGTCTAATTCCTGCTGGACAGGTGGTCTGTCGTGAAGACATCACCTCCATAATTGGCACTAATTGAGTCCCTTTTGTTGCCTTTGCAGCAAGAACTAAATAGGTCGTAAGTGCATTAATTACCAATACTCTGGGCATATGTTTCTATAGCATGATTGTGGCTGTGCAAAACCTCTCATGACAAACATACTTCCAGTTTCTCAGGACATTACTTCCCGTCTCTCCTTTCTCTTTGTACAAGAACACATCTTTCCTCTCAAATTAAGAAGAGTTGGAAATGTTTGCGACCAGTGAAAGACTAGATTTTTACAGAGCCTGTATTATAACTGTGTCTTTGGAGCACCTCTGTTAGTCAGGTCCTGTCCCCTGGGCACATGGATTGCTCTCTGTTGATAGATTTAAAGAGGTGTGTAAGCCAGGTGGAGTGGCAGCGTTAGTTAGGTGAGGAGCAAGGAAATCAGGTGCAGTGTCTGAGTTGCTATTTAAGTGGTGTTTCTTTGACTTGTTCAGGATCATGTTTGTATCCAGGCAAGTCTCAAGCTTGTTACTAAGTTCCCGGGAATTCTAAATGTAACTTTCTTATTTTTTATTATAGATTAATCCGGCAGCCTTTGGCTCTCTTCTGCAGTATCTATACACAGGTAAATGAATTACTGTCTAGTGTATGTGTATGCGGCTGGTGGGCAGCTGTCTGTGTCTCTGCCATAGCACTGCTTGGGTGGCACAGGCTTGCAAACAGCCGTATTTGGGTGCATGAGTCGCCAACACATCCTCTGTGCTGGCAGAAGGGGAGAACGTGAGCAATCCCCAGCTCTTCCAAGTTGTTTGTACCTTTTGCCAGTTGTTGTCTTGCCAGTAACTATTCAGTCAATTTAAAAAAAAAAAAAAAAAATCAGCTGAGGTTGATTGTTTGCTGGATGTGGAGAATGTATTTTTAACTTAAGGAAGGTAAATCTGTCATCTAGGAGAACAATCCCATAAGGTGGTGAAATGCCTGGATCCCACGTAGGACATTTTCAGTCTGGCAGACCTAAGCAGTGTGTGCTGAATGCTTTGACTACTTTCTAATATTTTTTCTGAACAGAAGTTGATGCTAAGCCTTCTATGAAAATGCCAAATGTTGTATCGTAGGCAAGCTAAGTGCTGAACTATTTCAGGCCAGGAGGTGGTGCCAGAAGGCTTTCCTTGCCCAGTCCAGTGTTTTCAGAAACGTTCCTTGCCACGTTTTCAGTGATGGTAAAAGATTCTGGGACGAGAGCTTCTGAGTCTGAAGTCTTTTCTTACCCAAAGCCAGGTAGCCAATGGTGGCAGCCACGCATGCTGCTGCTGTGTTGCTATTTTTTCTTTTATGAGAGAATTAGACATCTTTTGTACAAGCCTGTTGGGTCTTTGGCCTCTTGAATGAAGCTGTTAGGATAGACGCTGGAAAGCGGGAAAGTAAATTATATGCCAAACCGAAATTCATCCAAGTGGTGAGTGTTGGGGTACCAAGTCTTAGGTTTTTGGACTGAGTTGTAACTGGATGCTGACAAGTGAGGCAGTGTGTCTAATTACTGAATTTCTGTGCCATCGAGTCTTCAGTCCTTCATTTTTGCTGCTTTTACACCTAAGTGGTATGGGTTGAAAGAGCTGGCTGCATTTCTTCTTGGCAGGTCGTCTTGATATCGACGTCGAATATGTAAACGATTGCAAGAGGTTAGCCAAGCAGTGTCGGCTGCAGGACCTCATAGATGATTTGGAGACCAAATGTAAAAAAGTCTATGAATTTGGTAAGCATTTTATTTGCTATAGTCTCTGCTGTGCCTGTGTGCCCTTTCAGGGAGAAAGAGGAAAGTGTGATGGTGGATGTTTCATGGTGCCCTTGGGGCTTCCAGAAAATTATTCTGTTGTGAAATTCCCATGTTTGCATGACAGTTTTCAGTTGTGAGCTCTCTGTAGGGCAGAGTAGTGGTTTCTGACACATGCATGTTTATCATTTATATTGCATGTTTTTATTATAGTAGAGCAGCCATGGCAGCAGGACTGCTGTGGTGCCAGACATTCAGTGGAGCACTGTGGGGTGTATTGGGAAGTGCCTTTCAGCAGAGATCTTGTTTAAATGCCTGGGGAGATAAAATATGTATAACTAAAAGTAATTTTCTGCATTTATCTGACTTCTAACCAAAGTAAAACATTTGATAATTGGCTCAAAATGGATGCACAGAGAGTTACAACACTTTTTTTAAAAGCAGAGAAGTATTTCTGAAAGCGTGTGTGTATTTATAACACTTGTATGTGCCAAACCTTAACTGATGCAATCCTCTGTTTAAGGGCTTTTTGTTATCCAGAGAGCTTGTGATCTAATCATGACATCAGCTTATTGTATGAAACCCAGCAGTTGGATTTTATCATTTATCTCCTTAGTTCAAGCTAAGGGACATGTGAAGAAGAATCAAAACAGCACAAATAGGGCAAAGTGGTGTTAGTCATGAAGTAAAAAAATTATCTGGTAACAAAACCTTCAAGCTGAAGACATCTGATTCTCATTTCATGCTCTGAGTTAACTCCTTTACTTCAGTCTAGTTAATTTGAGTTTGAGAGGAGAATCTAGCCTGTAGCTTTTAAGTCAATAGCAGCTTCTTCCTTGATCTAAGAGGTAAGGGTGTAACTATTCCACCTTTTCCTTTTGAATTATGAGTTCCGATTATTCAGTCTCCTCAAGCTGCAGGGCTTAACAGGTAGAGACAATACTTCTGGCTTAAGAAATTCCTCATCTGCAGATCACATAGAAGATATTACCATGTGTATGTCTCCTCTAGGCAGGTGCAGTTGTTTGGTGGTGGGATTCAAGATTGCCTTGGTAGACCGGGGTGCAAGTCTTACCTCAGCTGTGTAAGCACAAATATAAACGTGCATCTGACGAAATTAGAAGTGCATTTCTTGGTTTCTTGCTACGAATAGGGTAAGATATCAGTTTGCGTATTAAGTGGTGGAAAAGGGGAGTGGTGGTGAATACCGTGAATAGAAAATAAAAACTACTCAGACAATTGGATGACAAAATTATCTTGTGGCATCTTTTGACGTCAGAGTAATCCAGTGAGATGCGGGAGATCTTTTTTTCCCCTGGTTTTTCCTTTTTTAGCTTTTTATCTTTTTCTCCCAGGGTCTAGCTGAGATCCTGGAGGTGACCATTCCACATTAATACATCAAGTTGAAGTCTCATATTAGATTGTGGGAGGAAAATAAAGTGGATAGCTTGCTAGCTGTCTGAAGCCATTGCATGTTATGTTGTTGGCAACTTTAAGTGTCATGAAGTCCAGTGGTTAAATTTGTCATCTGCAAAAAAGCTGACTGACTTCTTGGTGGCGTTTAAAAGTGGAAAATGGTGAAGTAATGTTTCAGGTTGGTTGGGAGTTTCAAATACAAGCTCCACTTGGAAATACAATACAAACTTCCTGGATGGCACCAGGCAAATAATTTAATTTCTGTGTTCTTTGGGAGGGAACAGTTGTTCTTAATTTCTAAGGTCTGATAGAAGACATAATCAATGGCTGGTGTAACGCACTAATGGAAGTACTAGGCTTGATTTTATTTATGACAGGTTGGATTCAAGTGAATAGACAGAACTGCTGATAGGTCTGTTAAATGTTTGTTTCTCATGTCGGATCTCGCGCAGAAGCCAGGAAAACTTGATTCTCCAGAAAAGTATACAAATAAGAATTATAGAAGTTAAAAATTGGGAAAGATCTTAGGTCACATCATGTCTGGCACTTGACAAAGCATTGCTGTTCCCTCTAGTGCATTAGGTATCTCTGCTCGTTCAAAGGCTTTCTGTGGAATAGACAGCTGATTCAGGTCTGCAGAGCAGGATCATGTCTTGCATCTGTATTATGAAGTTGAAATGTGCCTAATAAAACAATGTGAACTCAAGCCTGTGCATCTCCAGTGGATAACTGCAGTCTCTGCAATCCCATTATCTAGAGTTAAGCAGCATTTCGAAAGCACTTAGTGTCTTGGCATGCACAGACAGTAGTTTAGGAAAAACCTGGAGAGGATGACCCGGTGCCTTCTGTTGCACCTGAGACAGACTTCATTGTGAGTGCTTGTGTATTTTCCCCCACGTGTATATTGTGGCTATAACAAGAAAAAACTGTTGCAGTGTTTGGAAGAGCTCAGACAGGGTTTGTCCAGATTAAGCCATAATCCTTCCTTTAGCAGTGGAGGTATTTGAAAATAAATATTCTGCAGTTATTTCTACAAATTCAGGGCAAAAAGGTTGAGAGCAAGGTTTGGGATGCTTGCCTTGATAGTGGAGGCACTGGATGCACAGAATCTGTGGTTATAGCTAGCCGTGGCATTGGGAGGATGTATAAGGCAGGTATCTGACTGTGGCATCATTTTGGAAAGGTTTGGGAATTTGGTGGGTTTTTTTGTGGCTTTTATTTTTTGTGGTGCCTTGGCTCAATTGAAACAAAAGGCTACAAAGAAGTATTCAGCAGTGGAAACAAAGGCAGCTGATGAATTGGTGGGTGACGTTCAGTGCTATACAGCTGGGCTAGACTGGGAAGAAAGACAAAATCTTCTGTTCTCAACAGTAGTTGGGTTATTCCCTCCAGCTCCTTGCATTGTTTAATGTTGCTCTTTTCAGCAAACCCTTTGTTCCTACTACTTGAAAGAAGGTGATGGTCCCTGCTGCTTGCTTGCAGCCAAGAGTTTATTCCTGTTCTGTCACTTTGATTTTTATTGTTTCTGTTAGGAGAGAGTGGCTTGTGATACCAAATGCTGTGCTCTTGGATTTTAGAGGTGCAGTGCCTGAAACATCTCATGATAAACGTGCTCCTCAGACAAATCACTTCATTCATGTCACTATGAAAGTGCATAGATGCTTTGTAGATCCCAAGAGAAGAACTCTTTCTCTTGACTGCTGCTTAAAACTTACTGTGTCCATTAGCGCTTACTGAGCCTGATTGATTCGGTGACTGTTACAATAAGCGCTACACAAATATAAATGATTCTGTCTGCTGTAAAGAATTTCTAATTGCACAGTGAGAAATTTCCTTCTCTCACACTGGTCTGTAAGTGGACAGGGCTCTTCGAGAAAATGCACTCAGTCTCATTTGTGTTGGTGTCAGGTCTCCACTTGCCTTATTTATCCTGGAATTCGTGTATCTGAAGGTACCGTTTAGTGCTAATAGAGCAGCCTGTCTCCTTGCTGGTGTAGCTCCCCAGTGTAGCAGTGATGGTACCTGACTGTCTTGTATAGGTAAATTATCCTTCCCTTTCCAGTATCTTTCTGGGATATTCAGCCTATTTGAGGTACAGTGGTGGCATATCTGATGAGTTCAGCTGTAATGTGGAGGAGGGGGTGGAGAATTTGTTTTGTGGCACATCGTGGTCTTGTTTCACCCACGGCCCAATGGAGTCATCTGATGGAGCTCATGTAATGCTGTGCAAAATGTCAGGAAAAATGAGGTCTCAAGGTGGTGTGATTCACCTGCGAGAGGTTTTAATGCAGTGAATCATGCCTGTCAGAAATTCTTCTGAATGCTTCAGCATGGGGCCGCTTAACTCTTTTGTCCTTGCGTGTTAACTCTGTGTCTCTCTGGCTCTCAACAGCATCTAGAGCCTTTCTCACCCCAACTTTGCATTTTCCAGTGGTGCTCCATGTATCTTCATGTGCTTCCATATATGCCAGGGACTACTGAGTGTCATACGTGCTCCATTTCTCACCTCAGAGCATGCTGAGCTGAAAACAAACCTGGGGTAGTGAACTGCGGGAGGGAGGTGGCCAGAAAGAGGCAAGGCTGCGATGGTAGCGGTATTGTAACACAATAGCTGGGCGTACTTTGGGCTGCCGCTCGTTTGAAGTTAGGGGGGTTGGCTTCAATGACCTCCACAGCAACTTTGGTCACAGCAAGATGACAAAAGTACGATGGTGTATTTTGCTTCTCCTTTACCAGGCTGTTTAATTGTGTAGGCTGGGAGGGCAAGACAGGAAGACACGCTAGGTCTGAAAAAGGCAAATGAAGTTGCCATCTCTGTATGGTTTATTTGATTTCTTTGGTGGTGGTAGCAATGCTTATTTAATGTTTGCAAACAACAGGGGCGCACTCAGGAGTCCAGGTGGTTTTGGGGTCTTTGTGCTTTGGGGTTCTACAGGTGGAGACTAGAGGACAGACTCAGGTGCACAGAACTTATTACCCAAACAAGAATAAGTCCCTTTGTCCCTGGAGTGAAATTGGGATGCACAGCTGAAATCAGACCCATGAGAGCACGTGGCCAAGCAGAGAGGCGTGGAAGCAGCTTTGTTTTAACTAAATATTCCCTGGCCTAGGCTTCCCCTGAGGTGATGCTGTCTGTGGTAGGGGTGGTCAGCTGGGGAAGGGATTGTATGAGTGGCTCCTGCAGGGATCAGGGGCAGCCTGATCAACGGTCCTCAACTATAATTGATGACAAGGGATGCAGAGAGCAAGTTGGGCTTGAAATATGCCTGTGGCGACTTTGTGTTTGCCGTGGTTGATATTTCAGCACAAGGAATTTAACTGGAGTTTTGAGGAGAGACAACAATACAGGCATCCCCTTCCAGCCCTGCCCACCAGCTGTACTGAGGGGTGCTCTGTCCATGTTTACACAGAGGAATCACGTGTTAAGCGAAATAGCAATAATACTGATGTTTCCTGGAGTGTCTGTCTTTTTTTTTAAATGTGAGAGAACGTTTGTAGAGGAATTTAGGCATCTCTGCTCTTTTGTTTTTTGCTTCTTCCAGTCTCTTCCAAGCCAGGGACCTGTGTGAAAGTGCTGACGATTGAGCCCACAGGTAACTGCCGGCTGCAGGAAGATCTGGCTCTTCTAGCAGACTGCGCCCTGCCAGCCGAACTGCGGGTAGGGATCATTTATACTGCTTCTGGTCTCTGTGGGGCTGTGCTATGTGTTCACATGCGTTCAGTCGCATTATCTCCATTTGACTTCAGTGCTTGCTTGTTTGCTGGTGCTCCAAATGCTGAAAGCTTTTTATTGCTTGGAAATGCTGTAAAATTGTTTAATGAGGCCGTCGGTGCTGGTCCTTTCCCTTGGATTTTTGCCCCAGCAGGGATTTCGGTAAACAAAACCCTTGCCATGTGGTTGATGGGGATTTCCCTGTCAACTACAGTGGGACAAGAGTTGGCCCCCAGCTCTTTTTCCTTTTCTCTGCCACCCTTCTTGAGTATCAGAAATGCTTTAGTAGCAGGCATTGGTACCTGAAGGGATGTATAGATGGAAGATGGCTTGCTTGCTAGGAACCGACACCCTACAGTGGAGAGGTGCTTTCAAACCCTGAAAACATTTCTAGCAGAAATGCGAGTCCCTCTGAAGCCAGTTTAATTTGACTGAGAATAGATTTGCTTTTCGTAACTACGTGTTGTTGACCCTTAGAAATAGCCCACAGACCACAGGTTGATGATCACTATGTTAAAATACCATCAATATTATTAGTTAGGCTCAGATATGTGAATCTTCGCTCCCAGTTGCAGGAGAACAGGATAAATATTAGTGGTCTTCATTCTCCCTGCATCTGTTATTTTCTGTAATATCAGCAGATTCACTTTGCTCTTATGTCTGTCCTTTTTTTCTTCCTCTCTCTCTCTCATACCAAGCACTGAATTTAATAACATGAACTCATTTTAGGTAGCTGCTGTGCCCAGTGGTTGTATGATTGAGTGATGTAGCAGAGTTTATTGTTTCTTTTCTTTTTGTCCCCAGGCACAGAGAGCATGCGTGTGCACGCATGAGAGTGTGACTGACCTGCTGGATAAGGTTTCTTACCTGCATTAAGCCAGCATGTTTTGTGCTGGCATCTGACAGACATATTTCTCTGAGTACTGAGCGCTTTATACAGGGAATTTTTCTCCATCAACTTTCCATCTACCAATGCGGAAATCTTTCTTACGTAACCCGCCTCCCCCAAATAACTGTGTATTTATTTGTGGCTTTTAATATGCTTTTCTGTATGTTTGCAAGCTTTAAAGGGAGGTAATACTATATGTAAGCCTCAGATTTACCTCCCCAAGAATTAAAAAAAGGATCATGGGCCTCAAAACAGTGAGATTTACATACCTTTTAAGCTACTTCACAAATAAAAAGAACGCTTCCTGTTTGATTGCTTGTTCCCAGACCTTGACGGCACATTCCTGTCAGGTTAAGCTTTTCTTCTCAAGGGTTAGAAACACTTCCTTTGTAATTCTTTCATGCAGAATAGGAGCTGGAAGGAAAATCTTAAACTTGGAATAATGTAATCATCTGGCAGCACTGTGAATGCCTCTGTGAGCTGTGGTTTTCTTGCTATAGACCAGAACGAAGGCAGTTACAGCAGCATTAGCCTTTATTATGGCTGTAAAAGTGAAGAGGGCATGGGCGCACACCTGTTCACTGGAGAATTTGTATGCCATGCATAAACGTGGGTGCTTTGTTTAAGCCCAATAAATTCTAAAAGATTCCCGTTTTTCTCTCTCTAGGTATTTTATTTGTTTGTTAACTTACAAAGAATATATGAACAAAGTTCTTCATCCTGTTGCCATTTGTATCTTATCCTAATGTTTGCAAATTGTTAAATTCTGTGCATTAGAGATCTTTGTTCTGGGACAGAGGATTCACTCATCCTCATTCTTACAGGGTTTGATGCCGTACAGGGAATAGTATACAAACTATGTAACCTAAAATGTCAGGGACAACTGAATAGTCACATACAAACATCCGTGTTTTTAAGAGAAACATGCGTTTTTTCCAGGCTATGCAGAACAAAATAGGTATTCAGCTTCTGGATAAAAGTCAGCATCTCTTAATAGCATTTCAGGTAATGATCAGAATTTGGAAGAGACATTCTGAACTGCTGTGTGTCATGTAATGCCTTATTACATGAAATTGGGATGTATACAACTTTCTGTTTCACTATAAACAAATAATTTGCATGTAATGTCTTTGGTATTTGAATGATGCAGAAAACTATGCATCTCAATTTAGTAATATGCTATATGACTAAACGAATAATTAACATTTGATATCCAATCACAGTTCATTATTAGTTTTTAGAATGAGAGCTGTCTATTCTTTGAACTCTTGAAATTTATAATCTTGGTATCTTCTTTCTCGTTCCTGTTTATACTTGAAAGCCTTTTCCCTTTTGGTGTTTGTTTTTAGAAGTGTGGTTGTTGTCTGTATTTTGTTTTAAACAAGTAATGGCCAGAATTTTTCTGACTACAACAGCTGCTTCTTGGTTTGTTGCAATAACATTTAGCAGTGACAAATTTAAGTAAAATACCATCAAAAGCTAGGCAACTGTCAAAAAACATGTAGCTTTCCACTGTCTGTCTTCCTAGCTCTTCATCTCCTGTCTGCCAGGTGACCTCTGAGTTAGAGACTCCAGGGCTTCCAGTCTATGAGACTATAGGTACAGTTTCTCATTGCTTTTTAACTGAAATCTTATTTTCCAAACCAAGATGAACTCTGACGTAAAAGGATCAGAGTTTGCCATGAAATAAATAATGTTCTCTCCATCTGCATTGACATTTGGTGTGGCTGCAAAAAAATGTGACCATTTGTCACTTTTGGGGTAAAGTTAATCTCGGTGTGTGTAGAAAGAACACCTGGAAACAAGTAGATGGGTTCCATCATGTCTGTCTCCGCACTTGTGTCGTGTGGTTGCCCATGGAAGTTATTCCTGTGCTTTGCTTTGCCCATTTGGCAGAGGCAGATTAACTGTACTATTTACAGCGTGCTTCCAGGTTTGTTTTTTTTCTTTATCCAATCCACTTGCATCTGGTTATGGGCTGGTAATCTTCTCTTGAATCACTCACCCCTGTATTTTGTGTTGTAATTTATTTACAGTGTTCTCGCTGAGATAATCTGGGCAAGGTACAAATTGCTGCCACTGATTTGTTTTATATGTTTTTGCCTCTAGCAACATTTCTATTTAAGTGCTAAGAGCAAATACATAGCAGCAAAGACTTGGCTGTCCACGTGTGATGGCTGGAAGATCCTGTAAATGTTCAAAGCAGTCTTACGCTATAGAGGTGTCGAGAATATTTCTGTTTGGTGAATGAGTTTGCGCCTTGTAGGGCACCCTGTTCTGTGCTTCCTGGACAACATACTTAACTTTGGCAGCTGTGCTTCGCCTGGGCAGGGCAGTATGCTAAAGAGGTTGCCTGAATTGGGGAGGGTGGGAAGAATAAGCCTGTTTTTTGCAGGGAGACGCTGAAAGGGAGATGAAATTCCTCAAGCGTGACGAGCGAGAAGAGTAGAAGCAGTAGAGACTTAAAAGGGAAGTAAAACGGAAAATTCTGCAAATCCACTTCATCCTGAATAGGAGAGACAAAGGCATGAACCTGCTTTTGTAGTAGGAATTGGAAATGACCTTGTAAACCTGAGCGGGGACCAGGCAAGGCTAGAAGCAGCAAATTGAGCTCAGAGGAGTTTGTAATTCAGGAGACAAACTGTGAGACACATAAAACTCCCATGTCCATTCCAGAGAGATGGATTCCTTTTAAAGATTTACCTTTGGACAATGAAAGGGGAGCAAAGAAGGGATGCACGTAGGAGATGCAGAGTTTATATTGCAATTAAGATGCTTGTGCTACAAAGACTGGCATCTTATCAAAGCCTGTTTCTAGGTTTGTTTTACCTGTAATGTGCCTCCAGGGTTGTAGCCTTGAAAGTCACCTCAGAATTCCTAGGAGAGGACGTGGAAGCTGTGTGCGTAGGGTGGGGATAGCAGCAAGGCAGAGTGGGCAGTTGGATCATGACGACTAGTGTTTGTAATGGGGCGCCACAGAGAGCGTGGCTGCAGATCCCAGACTGCCATTTATTCATTGCCTTGTAGCGTGGGTTAGATAACAGCAAAATAGCAGCCTGGGGAATCTACGGCTGGGACGGTCTGATCTCATCTTCAGTGCCGGAGGTGCCCTTTGGGTTACAGCTGTATGAGAAGCAGGTAACAGATCAGGTGGGGAGAGTGTTCCTTGAATTGCCGCATCGCTTCTGGGAGAGGAGTTCCCTGATGGGGAGGGACTCACAGGGGAGAGGTGCTATGGAGAGGCAGCATTACTGTGACAGCCGTGCGTGCAGTTTGAATGTCACTGGGTTTGCTCTCCTGTGATTAAGAACCAGAAGCTGCCAAATGTTGCTGTGGGCAGAGAAAGAGCCTGGCAAATGGGGCCAGATTGCTATGTTCATTGGTGGTACGAGCTTTTTATAAGCTTGGTGCCTTGCCACATCCTAGAACCTGTTTTGTGAGAGAAACGCCACTGCATGTGAACGGAGCTTGGCACAGAGCACCAACCCAGTGTATTGCGGGTTGTGTCTTTCCTCAGTTTGGGAGCGAGGAGTCATCTTGCTCCTCAGTAACGCTGAAAGTTGCTTTCAGTTAGGATGGAGGCAGGCGAGTTGGAAATGGTGCTTAGGTAGTTTGCGGTTGGGAGACTGATCTTCATGGTCAGCCCAGGGTTTTCCCAGGTGCAAACTGGGGCTGTAACTCTCCTGGATGAGAGACAGCGGAAATAAACTCAGCCCAGGCAGCTCAGGGGCATGTGTTTGGAAAGCAAGAACCAGGGGAAAATTTTGTTTTCAGAGATTAGTTGTCTTGGTTACATAATGTGAATATAAACTTTTTTCTTTTTTTACAATTCTGTTACCCTGTATATAGGAGTAGGTAAAAGTGAAAATATTTGGAAGTGTCACTTTAAAATAACATAAGGCCAACAGATATTTTTTTTGGTATGTGTGCTGTCTTTGTTGGCATGTGGGACTGGGAGGAGGTGTGTTGGTGTTAAAATAATTCACTAGAGTATTAATACTGCAACAACATTATCTTTGGCTGCAAATCAAATGAGAAATTTAAAATGTGCTTTAGAAATGTTGGATTATTCAAGAGAGAGAGTAATTGCAGCCAAACTGCTTCAAACTGGTGTATACATCTATGTAATCTACATGTTACTACATCTGCCTGTACATCTACACAGTAAAGGGCTAGTCCTAAGCTCCGGTATGCTTATGATACTTTACATGAAGTAAACTTCACCTCCACTTTATCTGCCTTGTTGGGTGGCACAGAAATGTTTTCCAGAGGTGTATGGAGTGTCGGGGAGTTTCCATGGATAAGGGAGGCAGCTGTAACTTGTACCAGGAATGTCTCTATCAGATGTGCAAAGGGCTTCAGCTCCTTGCATTGAAATCTGTGTTCAGAGCATCTCTGGTGCTCTGTACTGTGCTGAGGGAACTGGTGGATGGTTGCTTCCGGGAAGACCAAGAAGTCCAAACTTGGGACCCTGAGCGTGTTTAAAGCACGAATATTAAAGGTAGGGTTTTCTGGTTTTTCTTCCTAGGTTGGTTTTGGGGAGTTGCCATTTGACAGCACTGACAACTTTAACAGTTGTCCCGACGTGTGTTTCCGGGTGGCAGATTACAACTTTTTGTGCCATAAGGTATGTGCTTGTGCTATACTTCATTCTCCTCCCTTTTTGCCATGAATCTAGTCTACCTGTGTCTCCCACTCATCAGTGCTGGATACACTCTGCAGAAGCAGCATTGCCTCATCAGCTGGCAAACCAAGTCTTATTGCAGCTGGAAACTGTATTTAAAGCATTTAACAAAACAGCAAAGCCTGCCTTTCTTGCAGAGGTGAGGAGATAAATTTATAGATTCAGCTCAGCATTCAGGGCTGCAAAATCTCTTACTGCTGGCTTGTGAGTTCATTTTCTGGAGAGGGGAATGTATGAGCTGCAAGTAAACAGCAGTAGGAATGGATTTTTGACATCTAACTTCAACTCAAACTCCTGCCCTAATACCATGCTACTTTCCAATCTCTTAAGTTTACAAATGGGGCTTTTTTTTTGGTTCTGAGGGTAGGCATGGGTAGAAATAGGTATGGAAAATTTGTTGGAGATGTGGATTCAAAATATAGGGAGAATCAGGTTACAGAGTCTGAACTTCTAAAATATCTTTAAGCTGCTCTGACAGCTGGTTGATAGTGCTGTTTGGTTTGGTGCAGTAAGAAAAATGCTAGTGTTTTGATCTTCCTTCTCCAGGCATTTTTCTGTGGTCGCAGTGATTATTTCAAAGCCCTTCTTGAAGACCATTTCAGTGAGAGTGAGGAGCTGCAGACACAGCCCAGCATCCCTGTGGTGACTCTCCACAACATCTCAGAAGACATCTTCATCCGAGTCCTCTACTACATCTACAGTGATGATACAGAGGTGAGGCCAGCCGTGGAGCCTTTCCTCCTGTGCTGGTTAATTCTGGAGGTGTTCACAGCAGTGTGTTCTTACAGCATCTGGAGGCGGGGCTGTGCGTGTGGTTTCTTAAATCCCACTGCCCTACTCTGCTACCTCACTTCTGTCTCAGGAACCCACATACTGGGACTTGCTGTTAGCCAGGCAGGGATCTAGTTTATGTGCATGACGTTCGGGAAGCAAATCCCTAGTCTTTCATCCCATAACAGGAATTAGGTTGCACGTTGTATGTTGGCGTGATAAATGCAGGGCGTTGCAGATTTCCTTCTTGGGCTCTGTGGAAGGATAAGGTGAGGCAGCTGCCAGTAGATGGCAGATTGAACACGTTTGGAGATGTGGAGAGGTTGAGAGATTGGGTTTATTTATTCTTGGCATCATAACCCGCTTTTCCATTTGTAGCAAGTCATTATTTCCACTGTTACTTATTGCTGGGATGGTCAAAGGTTCCCCTGGGAGACCAACGCCTTGCCGTGCTCAGTATTGCAAGCAGTAAGAAAATGGCCCTAACCCACCTAGTTTTCAGCCTAGTGGAAGGTGCAGCAAGTATCAGCGTTTGAGCAGCTTCCTGCTTTGGTTTTGTGCAGATGCTTTTGGCAGGTCTAGCTACTAGATGCCAGAACACATTCTGGCATTAGGGCAGTGATCAGAGACAGTGCCGCACCTGCCAGCGTCACTTCTCCCATGCCGTATTTGTGCTCTGGGTTAGGTGCCACGTACAGAAGGTGCACACAGCTGTGACCTTGTTTCTGCTGGTCTGTTCACCTCCGGGGAGCAGCAGGGAATGTGCGGTAGGGAGAAATGTATTTAGCAGGCAGCAAGGGCAGGATTGCCATTGGTATGCCAGGGAGCAGATGCTTCACTTGCCTGTGCTCTTCCCTCAGCCACGCACTGAAAGGGCAGGCAGAGAGGGAAAGAAGTGTGTTGGAGTTGTGATGATCCTCCTGGCCTTGTGACTGCACTGCAAGGTGACTCTTTTCCCTTGCGCCTCTCCAGTCTGCCTGCCCTCCAGGCAGCCATCCCTTTCCAAGGGGTGCCTCAGCTGCCCTATCAGGACTTGGAGCAGGAGGGCAGACCAACAACAATGTGTAGGAGTTGAAAGGGTCTTGCTCATATGTTTTCTATGCAGGATGGTACCATCACAGAAACTAGCTTGGATTTCAAACTGAGCAGCCAAGATATGAGCTTCTGCAGAGAGTTCATCTGTCATGAAAAACTGCTAGGAAAAATGGTCAGGAAAACAGGAATATAGCTCAAGTTCCACACTTACATGTGGAGTGTTCTCCCTGCCCTGGGTTTCTCCAGTCAAGTGTCTTCTGCACTCTGAATTCATGTCTGTTTTTCCAAAGGATTTGTGTCTCTCTGCCATGTAGTAGTGACAGTGCTTGCAGCTGGAGGGAAGAGTGTGTGCAGAGGACAGAAAGGGATCCAGGCAGAAAGAGGAGTTGCTGACCAGAGTTGTTGTGTGAGCTCAAGGGGAGCTTTTGTAGGAACGTTTGCCAGGTTTGTACCTGGTCAGGCATTTGGGAGCTGCTGCCATCAGTAGTATTGACTTGAACGCCTCCAACTCATTAAGTTCTTGGAGCTTATGAAAGGACAAAACAGTACTTGATTAATAACCCCAAGAGCTTTGTTACCCCACTGTGGCACTATAGCATTCATGGCATGCCTCTAACGCATCTCACATCCTTCTGCACAGCTGTTGCAGGGTGTTATACAGCTGAGACATTTGCTGTGAGTAGTCTCTCCAAACACTGGTGTTGACAGCTGTAGAGGAAGAAATAAGCAGACTTTCGCAGTTGTCAGAGTGAACAACCACATGTGTAGATGTGGACAGCAGTGTTTTTGCTGCTGACCAGCTACCAGGGCAGTGGACCACGCTGCACCAGAGTTGTCATTCCTCAGTCTAGACCAGTGTGACTTGGTCTCTAGACGCAAGTGATCTCGCCTCCTCCACAGCCAGGGTATGCTGCATCCTGCAGATTCACTGTTAAAATGGATGTGGGTAACTGCGCTCTTTGCACTTCACATTAGCAGGAACAGAACTGTGCAGAGAGAGGCTCTAGTTCCAGGTTAGTGACGCAGATGGCTTACTAAAATAGGATTTGCCCAGCCAGGGAGAAGAAACTGAGTGAAGCTGGAGGTGGTGTCTCCAACATTATCTACAGCATTTTTTATCCTCAGATCACTTGCAAGGAGCAAAAGTACCCAAGAGGGTAATGAGAGGGTGGTTCTCTAGTTCAAGACCCTGAAGATGTTAAAGACCATTCACAACAATGTAAGCTTGAACATCTGGTGCATGAATTTAGTTCAGTTTGAATGCCTGATAAAGCTCCAGTAGTATTTGATGTGCAGAGTCTGTTCCTTATTCAGTGGGGCCTCACCCACAGTTTATTTGGGGTGCAATTTTCTGTCCTTGGGTGTGTCCCTGTGCCAGGGAGATTGTCCTGGCTGAGTTTGCAGAGCCAGTTTGAGGAAGACACTTAAAAGAATTTTGCACATTTTTCACAGCATGCAAGTCCAGCAGTACAACGTGGGAGGAAGAGTCCTAGTGGGGACAAGGTGCTCTGTTCTGCCATTTGTCTTGTTGAAGGGCTTTCCGTACTTCTGGTAAAAGCTACCTCCTTCCGCTGCAACATCGAACATTTCTTAGCAGCCAGCTTTCAGCTGCACTTCAGTTTTTCAGCATTGCTTTGTACTTAGCTAGAGGGGTTAGCTGCAGCATGGCAAACTTCTTGCTTTGTGCTGAGCAAGCTGCCTCTGCAGCATTTTAAATTCCTCTGTGGTAACTGGGTGGAAGACCTAGCCCTGAAAGCTTGAGCTCCCATCTCTCCGTAGTATGGTTAACACTTGTCAGGTAATGGGCCAAACAACACTTTAGGGAAGCTCTGCTAAAACCCAAGAGAAGGCGGCAGTTTGCCAGAGACAAGTGAAGTGGGTACAACTGGACAATAATTCTCCTCTTTCCATTGCCAGCTGTCCCCAGAAAACGCCTATGACGTGCTGTGTGTGGCAGACATGTACCTGCTGCCTGGGCTCAAGCGTCTTTGTGGCAAGACCTTGGCTCAGATCCTCGATGAAGACAACATTGTCAGCATCTGGAGGATCGCAAAGCTGTTCCAGCTGACCCGGCTGGAGGACCAGTGCACGGAGTACATGGCAAAGATCATTGAGAAGGTAGTGGAAACACTGCGCTTACCACATCTGCCCGTAAATCTAACTGCACAGTGAACAGATTTAATGATTGTACTTTAGTCTGTAATAAATGGTTGCCCCCTGTCGTTTAATGTGCGTCCTGAAAATGAGCAGCAGTTAAGTAGCAAAGCCCGTGGTGAGTTAGGACAGAGGATGAGGAGTGTGGCAGTATGTGATGTCACTGCTGTAAGACAGATACTGATGGCTGTCTAGCACATCCGTGTGGACTGTGGGGTGAAAAACCTGCCCAAAAAGTTCTTCAAGTGCCATGGGCACGTGACTTTCACTGAGCTTTCAGCCACTGTGCCCACAGCAACAATGGTGTTGCCTGAGTGTACCAGCTGCAGCCTGGAGAACCCAATGGAGTGTGCAGGGGAGCTCTGCGCAGGAAATGTTGTCTGGTGTTTGCTGGAGGGAGTTCTTCCTGGCATAATGCTATAGAAAAGAGTAATCAATGTGATCTCTAATCTTCTCCAGGATGACAAATCTAACAGTAGGGGTTTCCACAGGGGAAATTTGGCTGCTGAACAGCCAGAAGTAATGAATCTAGCACTGAAGTTGTCTTTATGGGCCTTCATTTAAGCGTAATGCTGAGTGATTACAGCTTGGAGTTTCAGAACTTGTGGCGGAAGTTGCCATACAGCAGGATAGACTAGAATCCATGGGGTGTTTTTATCCTGAGACAGAGCTTTATAAATGGCTTTGTACAGTTCACATGGCAATATAATATTTTCACCTGTAGCTTGAAAGGTGTGAAATTCTTTTTGGCATGTGAAAATAGTGAAGGAAATGATTCTGGGGCTGTTATATTGTTCACTGTATAGCTTGGGGCTGATAGATGCATCGGTATGTGCCCAGATTCGGACTTCTGAAAAGGGGATTTGATTGGAAAGCTGAATGAATATCCCAAGTAGTAACGGAGCAAGGTAGGGCTTTGCATTCCCCTTCTGTAGCCTGAGAAGGAGTCCGTGGACCCAGCGATGGCAATGTGCCTTCCTAAGGGTGTTGGCATAAATGGAGCCACCACAGCTGTTCAAACATCAGCAGCTGCCAGCATCTTGTGAAGATGCACTGATGATGGCAACAGGGAGAGATTTTGGCAGTGTGTGTAGCATAAAGCAGGGCTCAGCAACCTGCTGTGCCCAGGCATGGTTTGGTAGCGTAGACAGACGGAAGCTGCCTCTCGGCCTTCAGCACACCACATGTTCCTGGGGAACTTGATGCAAAATCATTCATGAGTGACCTGATTCTGTCAGGTTGGACACAGAACAGAGCAGCTGCCTTGCTGTGATCTGCTGGTCGGCTGTTGGTGGTAGGGCTGAGGGCTGTGGTGGGAATGTGTGGCTTCTGGTTCTGAACTGGGCACAGGCACCCGCTGTCTTGCCTGTTGCAAGACATTTCCCAAAAGTGTCTGGCAGCGTCTCCTGGTTCCTGCTGCGGAGCTTTTCTGGAGGGAATATTGTGTATATTCATGTGCCCTGATACCACAACTATGGATGCTTAGTTTAGTGGGTATTACAGTGCACTGTTTGAGATGCAGATTGCTTATGGTTGTGACCATCTATTGTTGGGAGTATTACTGCCTCCTTAGGGTGAATGGTAGGAGGCATCTCCAAGTGGTGTCTGTAGGAGACACAGGGAAATCGGGTTTCCATGAGCCCTTAGCATTCCCTTTTCTTCTGCGGGATCCCTCAACAGCGGCTGAGCCCATTATCCCAACTCTTTACATCCCTTTACCTATCTTCTTGTCTTCCTAATGGTTCTCTTGTCCGCCCCATCCAGCTGGTGGAGTTGGAGGAGTTTGCAGCTGCTGTGAAGGAGAATGCGGAGGCTGTGGAGGAACGGCAGGAGACTGACTCCATTCCTCTGGTTGATGACATCCGCTTCCACATCACCAGCAACGTGCAGACTTACAGTGCCATCGAGGAAGCCAACCAGAAACTTGAAGCTCTGGAAAACCTCCTGGCCAGTATAGGGCTTGAGTGCTGATGTGTGCAAACCCTGCCTGTCATATGCAGCCTGCGTAGCCCCCACTGGGTTGGCTCGGAGCACAAGAACGTCCGAGTCTGAATGTCTGTCTTCCCCATCTTTGTACTTCTTCCCATCGACTTTCAGGCATGGTTTCTTTTTAATTTATTTATGTCTGGACATTTGTGTGTCTGGTTTGTGTTTGGTTTTATTTTGATTTTTTTTGTTTCTCCTTTCAGAAGTAGCTCCCAAAGCTCAGCCCAAGTCAGTAGCTGCTCCTTTGTACAATATGGTGTGGGTAGGAGACTGCGAGCTGTTGGGAGTGGTAAGGGAGTTGTTCTGGGGGACTTGGTACTGCCTGGTGTTACGACCCATCCTGTTCTGCCCAACACCACCCCTCTGAAACTGGTTCATGCCAGGATATTTGTTTAGTTGCCACCAGCAGAGGAGGAATACTGGATTAAACTCTCCAAATAAGTATAGTAGAAGGGAAGTGGCCACCATCGGCGTAATAATATTGACAAAGGTGGGCAGTGCTTCCCTAACAAGGACACAGGAGTACTTGGCTATGTGGAAGTCGCTGTCTTCACCTGCTTATTCTAGTTCTTAGATGAAAAAACAAAGTGATTTCCAGGTCTTCCCTAGATTGTCATTGCTTTGAAGTCCTCAGAATTTAAAAGCTTTGCTTTCTAAACAAACATCTTTGGGAGTACAGTAGAGACCAGAGTCCTTCCATTCTTAGAATGCAGTAGCTTTCAGTGCATAAGAAAGGGAGAGCACCTCTTTTCTCCCTAACAGGAGCAGGAAACACCACCTTCTTGGAAACAGCACTTTTCCCTTTCTTATTGTCCATTGTGGTAGAGCAAGACTAACTTGCTGCCGGTGGGTCAGGGAAGACGGGTCACTGGAAATCTCTTTTTAAAAGGAAAAGGGGCCTTTTGGATCTCTTGCAGGGCAGCTGTCCCACTTGTCGACCTTCTGGCTTTGCTCAGCCTTGAGCCTTGTAGCTTCATTGTTCTCCAGGAAATTCACTGTTTGTACTAATGAATGTTTTTGAATCTGTGTTCTGCAGGAGGTCTTGTTATCTCCTGTTGTCTCCATAGACTCCTAATGAGGGTGATGATGTTCTTTCTCCTTGGCACCAGTCAGCAAGCGATAACCCTGCATAAAGCTTGCCTCTTGCCAAACAGGCTGCCCTCAGGGCCGTTTGTGTCCAGAACGCATGTTATGGGAGTCTTGGGTCTGCAAGGCACAGAATGGGCATACTTTGCCGTGCTGTGAGTTGGGAGGGAGAAGAGACATTGTGTGAAGCACACAGGGAATCTTGCACAGGCAGTGGACTGCAGTTACTAACCCATATCGCCATTTTGGTCACTTTGTGAGGCAAGAGCTTGCAATAATCCATGTCAGGTGTGCTTTTAGTGTTTGAAGTGGGAACTGGGCATGGATCGCCCCACAGCTTCAGGGTGGTGTTTTCCGTAATGGTAGTGGTGCTTCAGGTGGATAAGAAAAGGGTTTGGAGAGCCAGTGTTTAGCAGGGACTTGCTACAGGTGTGGATGTACTGGGAGGATGGGTTTCTCTTCCTTCTTAATCTCACCAGGTAAGAAACTGATGCTCCTACACCCTGTGAGAACTGCAACCTTACTGCCCCTGCTCAGAGTATGTGCCTGTTTCTGGCACGCGTTGAAGCCCTTTGCGTGTACGTGGGCAGGCTTTGGGCACTGCTTGCGCTAGGCAGGCTGGGTTTGGTTGCAGTGAGGAGGGGGCACTGCGGTTTGCCCGCCGTACTTGAGAGATGCTGGACTAAGGCAAAATCACGTCACGAATGAGTTGCACTTAACAGAAGCTGGGGACAGGGCTGGTGGGGCAGGAATGAGGTGCATTGACTTAACTGGACCCCAGATGGTTGTGCACTTTGTCATCTGTGTTTAAAGGGTTTCTATTGCAGAACAGGTCTCTTTTGGGGAGGGGATGGTGGCAGCAGTGCTATTCAAGCATGGTGTGCTTCAGGCTATTTCAAAGTGCTTGTGAGGAAGTGCAAGGAGTTCTTGTAGTTTGTTTTTTTTCAGCAGTATTGGGGTGAGGAAGGAGGATGTGTCCCTGCAGGGGTGTGTTGCTGTATGGAAGCAGGGAGCAGCAGGAGTGTGCTTCTGTCTGGGGTGGTGATGTGGAGAGGAGCTGTGTGTTTGTTGTGTGATTTGTGGAATGTACCTCCATGTCCGTCTCAAGTTTGGTGTGGCTTTGACAGGACCACCAAAGAGCCCAGTACAACTTGAACTGATAAAGGCGTCTCAGTGGACTTGAGGAGGGGAAGAGCTATTGAGAAAGCTTTAATACGAAGCCCCATGTGTTTTGGAGAAAGAAGGGTGAAAGCAGAACTGCCTGTTTTCTTGCTCAGTGGAGAGTCAGGCTCATGCAAGCAAGCCTGCTACAGAAACAACCGACAGCTTAGCCTGGCTGATTCAGTTCCCCTGCGTTTCTCTTCCCTATATGGCTGAAGATGATACTGAGCATATAAGCAGGATGTTTAGTTTATCACATCCGCTCTGCTCCTCCTGCGTAAATTCTGCATCTAACATCTTAGTAGTCAGCTTTCCACTGCAGTGGTTGTGACAGCCCTGCACAAGGCTTGCACGGAGCCACCAGAGAACAGAACGTGGCCTTTGCCTTCTGCTTGTACTGGACGAGATGCAGAAACAGGATTCCCAAGGAATGTGCTAATGCTTTTCTCTGCAGATGCCTCAGCTGCTAAAGCAAAACGGACACTGGTAGTGGGCAAAGCAAGAGGAAGGCAGAGGAGGGGCAGCGGTGCTGGGAAGTGTTTTCCATACAGCTGCTCTCGCATAATTCCATTCCTGCATCCTTAAGCATGGAGCAAGTGAGGCTGCAGTTGTACACGTGGGAGGAAAGGTCAGCGTGGCCTTTTGATCTGCCTCCCCAGTAATGCAGTTCCACACGGGCTGCCAAGCACACGCTTCGTCTGCCTGTGTGCACTTAGCGGTCACATCTGTGAGCCCTGTCAAATTGCCCAATTATGCGGGGTCCTTTAACCGCCCCCCCATCCCTTTTGGCAAAATAGGGCTATCAAAAAGCATGCATAAGCAGATGGTCAGCATGCAGGCAAACTCTAATTAAGATGAGCCAGGTCAAAACTTAGATTTGAATTCACTTTATTCTTGCTGCAAATAATTTTATCACAAAATAAAAACCTTTTGATTTTTCTTCTGTTGCCAGTGTCCTTTTTGTGTTCTGTTGCCTCTGTCCTTTTTATTTACTACTAGCCACTTGTTGAATTAAGATGATTGTAAAATTTATCAGAGCAACAATATATTTAAGAAATGTGTAAGCATGTGTGCAGCAATAAAATAGTATATTTCACTATATCTGTTCCTGCTGTGGCCTCTTTATTACCAACTGACAACATCAGTGCGGCTTTATTTCCAAAAGGACTCGGTGGGCTCCTTCAGCTTATTTTCCTGCACCAGGGCCAAGGGCTGGCTCTGCACCGCCTGGCTTCTAAGTAGTGAGGAAAGTGTGACTCTGCTCTCCTTCCTTGGTGACCTGTTTGTACGGTCCTGCCAGAACATGGGTGAAAAGCACCGGCTTGTTTTTACTGGCTCCTTTCTCCCAGGATTATTCTGTTTCATTAGCGGCACTGTGGCACAGGCTTGGTCAGTGTGGTGGTGGTAGAGGGTGATGCTTATCTTGGAAAGTTGCTCTGGGTAGCCCCCGGCAAGTAAGTTGTCCCCCTTCTATTCTTGTCACCCTGTGCCTCTGTCATTGCTGACTATTCATTAAATCTGAGGATGGAGATTTCTTGGCCTCTGTGCTTAACTCTTCTGACTTGTTCAGTGCACCGCCCGAAGCATGTCTTTCCTCCAAAACCTTGAGTCTGCTGAAGTGCCTGGGCAGTCCTCTCTGAGGACAGTCACACTTATTTTCTCTTCTGCCTTCTTGTATGTCTGGGTGGCTGCAATAGTTTTGGTGGCAATAGCTGAGCTGCCTGTGTGCAGCTCCTGTTGACTTCAGAGCATGACTGGCACTTGGGGAACGAGGATCCAAGCCTG
The DNA here is from genome assembly GCA_013398815.1 of Ibidorhyncha struthersii. NCBI lineage: Eukaryota > Metazoa > Chordata > Aves > Charadriiformes > Charadriidae > Ibidorhyncha > Ibidorhyncha struthersii. Next base: position 335,683 of record VZSZ01012190.1, on the reverse strand, counting down.
TCCCTGTGGCTTTGTGTAGGAATGTGCAATTTTCAGGAGAGGGGGGATACTAATAGCATCTGAATGACTAATGCTGTTGGAGGGAGGGACTGGGCTTTGGAAAAGTTCAAGCACTAATCAGGCTTTTGGGACTCAACAAACAGTGCGTACAAGGAGTCTTATGGTGCTGTGAGAGCCTGGAGTAAAAGATGAGCCTCTTCAAGAGGCTTGAGATGTTCATGTTGGTACAGTCATGGTCAAACTGCAGAGATGGCACCTTCCCACGTAACAGCTCGCAGCCGATGTGTGTTGACAGACTCGTCTGCTCAGGGTGACACTGAGCTTTTTCTCTCTGTTGCTGTGGGCAGCCTGGCGAAGCCCGTCGAAGCTGGGGGAGCCGGATTGCGTCCGTCTGTGCTCAGCTCCTAGGGATAAACGAACGTAGCTGGGGCTGGTGATGGGAAACACAGGCTTGGCTCCCTTCTCGGCTCGCAGCGGGTGGGTGTGCTGGCAGAGCGGGTTTTTGTTTTACCTTCTAAGCTAAAACAGACTTGACATAACAAATTTATTAAGATAAGAGAGTCCACACTGGCAAACTATTTGTCAGAGCCTGGGCCTGTTTTGGATAAAGGTGCTGGCTCCACCAGGGGTGCTGCCTGCCTGGAAGAAGGGCAGAGGGAGGGAGGACAGAGAACCCCTTTTCTAGGGTTGCAAATGGTTTCCAGGGTTTTAGGTTGGAAATTGGAGGCGGGTTATTGGCAATAACCAAGGCAAGGTCTGTAGAGAAGGCAGTCTACAAATTAGGGATCAGCAGCCACGTTTGGGTGCAGCTATAGACAGGAAGGCCAAAGCCAAGCTACAAGCTTCAAGGTACGTGCGATCAGCATCTGGGGAAGGGGGCAAGCATGCACGTGCCTTTCGTTTTTCCTAGTTGTGGTTAACTTTGTAAGCCTTCAAGTTCAGGGCGAGTTTTGAAGGGCATTTCAGGAGACTAAAGAAAGCCTTGGAAGAGGATCAGTACCCATGCAAAGAGCTAGCTCTGGTCCCGAGGGTCTGGCTGCTCGGTTCCCAAAATAAGCTCTGAGAAATCAGAGTGTGAGAGCTTTCCTCTCCCTCCTCCTGTTGCTGTCAGAGCAAGCTCGAGGGGAAAGGGAGCAGGATTGGAAAGTGAGATCTGCTCCCTCCTGACTGCAGCTGTCTGCCAGTGGGACTGCTTTGTGCCCTGCTCCCTTTGCTGGTACGGCAAAACACGAGGCCGTGGCTTGGGCACGGTGTGTTAGGGAAGAAGGAGGCGAAGGGAGTGCTGTGGCATGGCCAGACGCGTTGGTTCATGGACTCAGGGTAGGGTGGGGTCGGTCTTTTTAAAGAAATCCAAAGTAACTTGTAGCTTTTCCATGGAGGAAACTGAGCTGGTCTGTCTTGCACTGGGATGTCATTAAAACCCCAGTAAGAAAAAATGCCTCCCTCTTTATTCTTTTATCATATTACTTCTCTGCGAGCCAGGGTCATCCCAGTACCTTTTGTACAAGGCTGCAACAGTGATGAACCGTGCCAGGAAGGCTGTGCGGAGACCTGCTCTGGAGGGAAGGCAAATAAATGTGTTAGTTACTGCTCCTCGAGATATGCTTTAGGAGATGAAGGCTGATCTTTCATATCAAGGCTAAGATGACATTATATCTCTCCCTTCTGCTCAGAAGGTTTTATTCTAACACATTCTTGGCACAGCATAGCAGAACCACCAATATTTCTATGAATTTTATTAAGCTTGCTTCCATAACGGGAGCCAGCAATCTGCTCTCTAGAACTCCTTCCACCCCCCCTCCTCCCTGGATCTAAAGTTGAACTTCTATCCAGGAGTTTTAAAACAAGTTTGTTGGCGGCAAGTTCAATCTCTTTCCCAAAGGCTCTTATTAAGAAACTGAAAATGCTTCAGGCAAATTGTCCAGAAAGCTTTTTCTGACGTGTTGCTTCCCGGGTCTGAGCGCCTGTCAGGCACAGCATCCTCAAAGCCATCCAAGGTGCTGGCTCTGGCCATGCTGCTCCTGCAGTGACCGCTCCTTCCCTTCCTGGGGCTGGGGGAGATGGTGTTTCTTGTTTCCTGATTTTATCTGACCTTTTCCAATCACGTGTGCGATTAAACAACAGTAATCCAGGTCTGGAAGGACACGAGGCGAAAGCAATTCTCTTGCTCTGCCGACTGCAGCGCCCGCAGTGCTGGCTGCCGTAACGGGGCAGATCAGGCTTGCGTGCAAAATTCAGTGTTCGCTGGGCGTCTGGGACTGGCTGGTCACGCAAGTGCCCCCGGGCTGGGTTTTGGTACAGAGCGGCCACAGCATGGGACGTACACCCGCTCGGCACGGGAAGAGAGGACTTGGTGTTGGAAGTTCACGGGGTCAGCCCTGGAAGCTCATCGCCGGCGGGGCTTTTGATACGGGTAACACAAGGGCTGCCCTGTGCTGTGGGCAGGCGGCGCGTTGCTGTCATTGCAGCGCGAGGCTGACCCTCCAGTCTAGCTTGAGGGAAAAACTGATTCATTTTTTCTCTGGGTGAGGGAACCAGAGTTGTTTATTTCTAGCGTGTGGATATCTCCTGCTCCAAGTTTACTCTGTTGGCCTCAGGAGAGAGAGCTTTGGTGGTGTTGCCGTTGCACGGTTTTTCATCTAAATGAAGGCACAACTCCGATATGAAGGCTGCTGACCTTGGGAAGGCTGGAAAGCCCCACTTTTCCTGGGGCTCTGGCTCATGGCAGGGTTTATCGTGGTCTGGCAGGGACTGGCTCGGACCCTTCTTAAACTGACGCAGGGAAGGTACCACTTGTCATTTGCACCTGAGCTGCTGTTCCTTTGCCTCTGCTGTTCTCATCTCTGCACATTTTCTTAGAAGACAAGTGTTTTCCATGCTGGACATCTTGCCCTCCCCTCCGCTCCCTGCTCCAGGCCAAGCAGATTCCTTTGCCAAGTTTCCTCTGTTTAGACATCAGCGCATATCATGCCATCCATCCAAACTCTTAATTGATCTCTTAGGAATTGTTTTCATCCGAATTACTGGAATGCTTCCAGACACTGAAGAGCTTCCCCTAGAGGGAAGGGAAATTAATCCTGTGTCCCTCCTTCCCCAGGAGCAGTTGTTTGGCTTCCTCCTGTTGGGAGACGTGGGCTCTGCACTGTTTGCTCACGGCCGGTTTGGTGTAATCAGGTGGTCGTTAGGAGAGCAGCAGGAAGGTCGGCGGTAGCTCCACATCAGTGGCTTCCCCATCAGATGGAGAAAGAGACCATCCTGGACTGATAAGCTGGGAGAGCATTGCCCTGTTTCTGTGCGTGAAGGGGATTTGTTGTGTTCGTATGTGGAGAGAAGAGCAAACGACTGCGTAAAAAAAAACCCTTCTGGGAGCCTGGGGTGAGCAGGAGCAGTGGTGGCAGGGAGTCAGGCTGCCGGCGCGGTGTGCGGTAGCGGTGGTCTGTGATGGTGCAGTGGCACCTGCGCGGCCCCGTCAGCTCCATCGCCTTTCCCTGTGATGGAGATCTCTCCAAGGCGGGGCAGGGATGGCAGCGGCCAGAGAGGTGCGAGTCCCCGCTCACCCCCGCCAGCAGCTCTGGAGTGAATTACACCCCCACTTCTCCCTCCTCCTCTGATGGCCTATAAATCCCACGCTTAACCACTTGCCAGCAGAAAATGCAACCGAAGCACTGATGGTTTATGTGCTGAGCAGATCTTCTGCATTAAAATTCCCCACCACTCCCTGAAGCTACAGCATTTGGCTCTTCTCTGGTGCCTGAGCCTGGCCCCGGTGATGGGCGGTGTGGTCTGACGGAGGTCTGACGGAGGGACGGTCCCTGCAGCAACGTGACCAAGCGTAGCACCTCTCGCCCCATGCCCCCGTGGCGGGGCAGGCTGCCCAGCCCTGCCAGCCTTGTTGGGGCAGCCGGGGAGGACTCCTTAGGGGTTCGCTGCCCCCTGCCTACCACAGCACCGCTCTGGCTCCTGCTTTACCATCAGCTGATCCCCACCTTGCACCAGCCCCGTGAGAAACCGCCAGCTCTGCATAACACCAGGCTAAGCACAAGGTGGAGGGTAAGAAATAAGCAAAAAGCTTCAGGGTTCCTGCAGACTTGCAGGATCAGACTAGAAGGACGTGCCAAAAACAGAAAGGCCACCTACAGCTGTGACAGTTCGCCGGGCACCGGGTGGTGACACCGGGAAAATGGGTGGTACCAGGGCATGCACCCTCTGTCTGCCCTCAAATCTGCGGGGAGCTTAATGAACCAGGTACCTAAAATACCAGGTAAAAGAGCCAGGGACTTGCCAGTATTCAACCAAGTCTTGGTGTTTCTGACTGCCACAGTGTGCCCGCTGGCTTGGCAAAAAGCCCCGGCTCCGCTCTCTGTGCCAACATGCATCAAAGTCAACGGCCAGAGCTTCTGACCCAGCGAGCCGGGGTGTGATGGGACGTTCAGCCTACGCAGAGCCACAGAAAGAGAATATTATTCTCTTGATTTAGCGAGTCGGGGCGTGAGGAGGATGACATGAGTTGCCCGAGGTTGTGGGTCGGGTCTGGCGCCACTAATGACTCCAGCCGGAGGGTGGGCACATGGACGCGCCCATCCCATCTGTCCCCTGCTATGGCAGTTGTCACCTGTTTTGGGGTGCAAGTGAGCGGCTGGGGAGCCCCCACAAACACAGCAGCTTGTCCTGAAGTTTGTGCGGGGAGGGAGGCGGGAGGGGACCCTGCGACTGGGCTGTGCCCCAGCCCCGCTCTCCGGGCAGGAGCACGGGACACCCTGACAGCACCAGCGCGGGCTCGGAGGGACCGGGGGCTCTCACAGCCCCGGGACACTGCCTGGCAGCTGGGATAGCAGCGAACCCCGCTCCCCAGCCCTCCCTGTAGCCACAGCTGGGGGCAAAAGGTAGGATTTAAGCTCCTGGCCACGGTGCAGATGCTTCCTGTTTGAGTTGGGTACTGTTCAGGACCACGATAGTATTTTAACAGGCTTGTAAAAGCATAGGAACCGGGTCTCGAAGCAGACTGAGCTTGCCTGTTAGTCCGGGCTCCTCCACCAGCTCCGCACTGCTGTTTTGTCTGGGGTGGGGGAAACACTTGGGCCAGGGGATTTTTTTTTTTTTAATTTTTTTTTAAGTTAGCACCTCAGCTACTGTTAAAAAACCAGAAAGCTTTGATTCTGAGGAGAGTAGAGCTAGTTTTCCTTGAGATTACCCAGCCAGCCCTGGGTTAGGTCAAAGTTAGATGAAAAGACATCTTACACCTGCAGCGCCCCAAGCTGATTTTTTATTGCAATGCTCTGGGCTGTAGCAAATAGTGGCGTGAGGCTGTGGATTTCAGGGCTCTTTGAAAAGCTGACCTTGAAGCAGAAAAGAACCCTCAGGCCTCCATGAGACATGGCTGTCCCCAGACCCCCAGTCCACGGTGGCTGGGGGGCTGCAGCCCCTTCCTCCACAAGCTGAACGGCAATTTAATATCTCTCTGCCTTTCCCTTCTCATTCTCCGGAGGGATGGCAGTCACCAATGATGCTCTCAAATACACTCATGTTCAGAAAACATAACTTTATTATTAGTTGCAATATACATTGTATTCCTTTAAGAATCCTAAACTTGTATATGGTTTTTCCCACTGAAAATACATGTGTATGTATATATGTTTTTATATATGTATATATATATAAATGTTTTTTATTGAACTGGAACACAACGGAACAAGAGAGACAAGCCCAGAAATTACTTGGAAAAGTAAGTGTGTTCTCAATGGGTTTGTGTTGGCAGTGTGCTAAGGTGAGTGGTATAAAAAGAACAGGCTAAATAGAAAATGTGATGGGTTATGCAGTGGGGAACGGTCTCTCAGTGCTACAGGTGGTGATATGTACAGTAGTTACACGTTGCTATTGCTCAGTCACGAGTGCCACCTTATTCTCAAAGGCAGACCGGTCTCTGGTGCCGCTCCGCACAGCAACATTCGTAAGGCCGGCTGTGCTCCCTGCCAATGGTACCTGCCATTTGAAAATACAGTTTAATTACATTTCCCTTGGCAGCAGCTCTGCTCATTACTAAGCCAGTCAGCCAAGGAAGAATTCCTCTGGGGCACAGTGAAACCTAACTGGGTCAATATAAAGTAGCTTCCAGGCAGGGTAAGGGATCAGCATCGGCCGCGAGAGCTGAAACGCGTGGGCTGAGCTACAGCTGGTGCACATCAGCGCCTCGGCCAACCCGGGTGGGTTTGCTCCTGGCTCCGGCTCTCCGCACTCATCTCCCCACCTGCAAATGGGCAGCTCCTGCTCGCCTGGAGGCGTGGGATGCCCGGCAGGCTGAACCCTCGGGGCTTTTTTTTTGGGTAGGTTTCCTTCTGTTCGCTCCCTCAGAAAATAATTCTTCAGAAGACTGGCTGAGGGTGGCAGTAACCCCTGCTGTGCCAGGGGTTGGGGCTTATTTGGCTTTTTTGTTGTTGTTCTTTCAACTTTTTGTTTGTTAACCTGATTTTCAAACACAGCCTCCCCAGGCCACATGCCATTGCTGAGCTTTGCTAGACAGAGGGACAAGTCTTCCCCAGATCAACCTAATTGGTTTCCTTTTATTTCTGCTGAGCTGCAGATGTTTCTTGGGTGAAAGGACACATTTTATCAAAGGCACTGACCACGGACCTTCCTCTGCCTGAAGCCGGGTTGGAGGGAGCAGACGGGCTCTGACCTTCCTGCTGGAGGGTCACTTCCCTCCCACCCCCCGCAAAGTGCTTGTCAGTTTGGGAAGGGATGTAAAGAATGTGGGCATTGATTTGCTCCTCCTGACTTCCTCGGGAAAAGTGCTTTCAAAAATCCCATCCTTAAATCATCATCTTGCTACTACCCCCGCAACGTCTGTCACCACTGGATCACGCCTACTTGATTCCCCTTCCAGCTGAAGAAGCAGGTGAGGTTTATCACCGCTGTAGTGTTTCTCTTGCTGTCTTTCCTCAGCAGCATCTGCCAAGGGGGAATCTTGCTCAGGGAAAAGAAGTTGTGACAAGCCAGGCTGCGGGAAGATACAGAGCAGGCGACCCGTGCATTGCCTCCTTCCCAAAGCGAGTGTCACCAGAGGTTTAGCAGGGGTTTGTGGGAACAGCTGATTGCACTGGAATAATGAATCAAAAGCTGGTGTTGCTGGGAGAATTACAGCTCGTTCCTCTCTTTAGAGGCAAGAAAATACAAGTATGAAAGTGCCTGGACCAGCCTGTATAAAAGAGCTTTCCTGACTTGGGCCCCTTATGGCCCTTACAAGGACGTAACCTGCAGCCACACGTCCTTCACCCGTCCACGCTGCTGGGACTGAATGGGACCAAGCCCTCATTCTCACTGTTATTGCACAAAGGTCCCTTTCCTGAATCTTGCCAGAACTGGCTTCAAGGGGAGGAGAGGTGGGTATCCCCCATGACTGCCGCAGGCGGGATCCAGCCCTGGGGGCAGCGGCACGAGATGTTGCGATGGTTCCCACTGCTGCCAGGGACGGCAAGCAGGGGAGTGGTTCGTCATGGGGGGAGATGCCCCACTCTCTTAGTGCAACATTCGCAGGTGTTTTCTTCTTGCAAAACTGTGTGGGGGTGTGTGGTGTTAAACCCCTCCCTTTGGCTAGTGCCAAGAAGTGTATTCATAATCATGGCCATCACCCTGGACAAATTGACCCGCACATCCACGCCGTTATCACTACGCTGCTTTTGCTGTGTCGGTACAATGCCTCTACTCCGTAACTGGGTCTTAAGTCTTTCCTTTAGCCCTGCTGCTACCAGAGACCCAGGCAGCTCTAGGATTTGGCTTGTCTGCACCACTGGACCAGTCCACAAGCTCCTCCATGGCAACTTGTACGCCCATGCCCCTGGACACCCCCAGTGCAGCAAGGTAGATGTTGGATGGATGATTGCACCCTATACTCTGCCTTCAGCTCCCCTTGTTGCCTGAACGGGTGAGCTCAGCCCCTCTGTTCGGTGCTCTGCACCAGAGGTGGCTGTGCTGATTAGGAGGAGGTTAGGACGAGCTTGGATGGGATCTGTGTTCACGCTGTGGGTCTCCTGCTAAACCAATGGACCATGAGGTCGCCCACTGCTAATCCCCACCCACCAGATGCTCTGCACTTCTCTCTAGCATTATTTTCAGGACATTTTCCAACTGATGAAGGAAAACAGCAGATTATGACTGTAAAGTTATGGTGAGAGGACTGGATCCCGGTAGGACAACATTATTCTTTGCCAAGAGAAGGAACAATTAACCCCTTCTTTAGACTCTCCTCCCATCTCTTCCCCAGATCCCAGCCACCTCTATAGACATCATATATTATATTACTATATTCTCTTATAACTTTGACTTTGCTTTTTCACTTTCAGTAGCGCAAGGAATTAATTCCAAAAGGAAAAAATAAAGGGGGGGGGGGAGGAAGGAAGGAAAAAAAGCAGCCCCTAGGAATATTTACAGCATAGTTCATTTGCGGAGGAGACGGGGTTTGGCATTGGGAAAAGGATGGTTTTTGAATGTGCTAAGTGGGTTTGATTCCACATTCCTCCTCTCCCCTCTGGGATCCTGCTCTGATGATGAAAATTAAAGAGCTGTTCAACACGCTTTCCCCGAGTGCAAACTCGCAGAGGACCTGCAGGGCGGTGGGGAGGCTCTTTCTGGTCTCCCCTGGCCTGGCCTGCTTATAAAGGCAGTATCCGAAGGGGTCTGACCTCGAAAACCAGCCTTTCACCTTCAGGGAGCTGTCAGCTCCATCCTTAGCCTCTCCTTCGTTACTGCTCTTCTCTCAAGGACCAGGGCTTTTAAGGTACTGGATGGTGGGGACGGGGCAGGGACTGTATGCGCCTGGAACCAAAACCATGAAGTGGAAGATACTGACTTCTTTAACATACCAAAAATTATTGCAGTATAAATACACCCCAGTCACCCCAGCAAAAGCAGAGAAAGGGAAGTGATGGGGGAAGTTTGGTGGGTGAGGGGCATTTCAGTAAAATCACCTGACCTGGAAAGCTCTGACAGCTGTTCCCACAGCCATCAATTCTTCCCCAGATTAGGGCGATGGCCATTTACATCAGTAAATAATGCCCCACCCTGTGCCTCTCCCCCCACCCTCCCTTACACTGTGCACGATAAAATATCCCAAGAGTCCCTCCGCATTAGATCTTTTTCAGAGAGACTGCTATTAAGAAAAGCATCGATTCCCAGAAAACCCCAGTAAGAGCTGCAAAACCAATTGCTCTTAAGTATGGCTGGTTTCCCCAGCTGCTGAGACCTTCTGGCCAATCCATGTTAGTATTTCTGTGAAGACAGAGGTAGAGACCTCAGGCAGCTCTTTGTGGAGGGCATGATAGGCTTCCTCATACACCTGCAACCAGGGAGAGAGCAGAGATTAGCATAGGAAAAAAATAATCCGCATGAACAAAACAGCCTTGAGTCCCCTCTCGTCAACACCCACAGGTCCAACACATCCTGCCCACGCCTTGTCAGGGTTTTTTCCTAGATGTGGCAGGTTATGAAATCAAAGAGATGCCATTGGCGGTGCTGGCCCTCTGTGAGCAGGAAAGTATTGGCATTGCATGTTGACATCTGCGCGTTGCCCGAGCACCTCGCTGCCCTTTAGGAAGATAATGCATGTCCCAACCCCATGAATTTCTTGCTGCTTGTCCCACTAAGAAGGAGGAAATACTTACCATGCTCTTGGAGTTTAAAGGACAATGGGGGATGTTCCCATCATGCCTTGTGCAATTTTACTCCTTTTATGCCCAGACTATCCTGTTATTTTTCCAATGACAAAAGCTTTCCCTTGGTCTCCCCGTCTCTCTTTCGAGCTCATTCATGTGCTAACAATTGGTTAATCAGCTGTGGCTCTCTTGAAATGAGCAGATGTGAAGTGGCTTTTGTTGTGCGGTGCTTTGGAAAGGCCCCTCTGTACCTTTACGCCCTGGGGCATGAGGTAAGGTTGGTGCTCACACAGTTGGCGCTGTTCAGAAAAGCTTTCGGGGTCAGCACTTTACCTGCTTATGGGCCTTGCTCTACTTCTATGCCAAGCTGCTTCATGTCCAAGAGACCCGCCAGGTACACAGCCACCCCTGGGTCAAGTCGTGCCCACAGCCCGCCTGTAGCTGGTGAAGGGCCACCACACTGCACCTCGGGAGGGCTACCTCCTGGTGAAAGGGACTGTAACCTGCTCGGTCTCACCAGTGCATGAGCCCTGCTTTGCCTCCAGCTCTCTGGAGCTCAGCAGGCTCCCTGCCCCTCACAGTCACTCACGCTCAGGCCGACACTGACAGGATAATACCCTAAAAATCAAGAAAGCAAGATGACCTTGAGTGTTTTGTCCTGACTCTGCACTGTATCCATCAGTAAATAGGACCCTTTGATATCGCAGAGCTTGTCAGAAGAGCCGTGTAGCACCAGGATGGGCAAAGTCAGCTTGGGCAGAGCTCGCTCAATTCTGGCAATGGCATTCATCAGCTGGATGACGAAGGAGACCTTCATGCCACCGTGGTAGACCAGGGGATCAGATGTGTAAGACTCCATCTGGCAGGGAGAAAGAGGTAATTTAAGGTTAGCAATATTTCATGCAGAAAAGACAAAGCAGGTCAGCCTGGTGGTGAGGAGTCTTTTCCTGTGGCTTGCACGGTCATTTCCTACTCTGTCAGGACATCCTGCCGTCAGGGTCAAGGTCCAGGTCTTTACTGTGGCTACCCAGAGCGACTCACACAACCTGGCTTGCTCCCTGCTGTGTGTTTCTCTCTTATGTCACTAGAAAATATTCAAGCCAAAGCTCTTCCTGCAGGCAAACAACCAGTGCTGGACAAGGACTGTTCCTGTGGGAGTATCTGCCTGCGTATTTCTGCTCTGCCACGTCCTCCTGTCAGTCAAAGGGGACACCTCTTCTGCAGAGGGTTCTTCAGACTGCATTACTTGAAAGCTGATGTTCTCCAGGTCCTTATCCTCTCTGCTGAGGCCTCAGATGTTCTTCTCTTTCACCTTCCCTGTCTGGGGATGAAGACTGTGACCTACACCTACAGACAACTGACACACCTGACTGCAAAGCACTCTGCGCTGAGGGGTCCTCTCTGGGTGCAAAGTGCCCAGACAAGGCAGCAAATGACAGTATTTAGGCGGTAGGCAAAAAACCAAAGTCAACAACTTGCTCAGCCAGACTGTGAGAGGATAAAAATGTACAAGAGCTGGTGCAGAAAGTTGCTAGGAACGAGTACTTACCGCAGCAGGCAAATCTACAGTAAATATTTGTATACTGTACATGGAGACGGCCCACACAGCCACTGCCATCTCAGTATTTGCCAGAATGCTTTGATTATGGGTTGGTCTCTGGCACAGCCTCCAGTTTCTCCCAACGCTGGCAGATGTTTATAGAAATGATGGTTATTTATAGGTTAGCCAACAACAGGCTCCTCTCCTCGCAGGCAGTGGGGTCTGTTCAAATTCTCCCGCACTTTGCAGAAACCTGAGGCCCTTTTGCTGCTGCACGTGCCTGCCCTGAGGGGACTGTGGGTGGGAGATGACCCAGAAGACCACCCCAGGGACATGGAGCTATGCGTAGGCGTAGGCACAGACGTGCGCTGTAGCAGGACAGTGTGACCTGCCTGGTCCTCACCAAGAAGCCAGAAAGGCTTTGAGGTGGATTCTGTGTTCATCTCCCCGTGAGACGAGGTTATCAGGGTGGCAGGAGGACAGTAAATGGTGGGGCTCTCCCAGCTGGGGGAATTAATTTGCCAGAGAACGTAAAGCCAGTTTCCCTCCTCGTCTCAAATGCATTGAGGTACAAAGCACACAAGTCTTTCTCCATCACCCTCTTGCTTCCAGTCTTCACCGGTGTCTCTTGCAGCTTGAACCCCTGGTTCCTATCCCGAAGTGCAGCAAGGGGAAGGAGTGGGTGGGAATTTGGGTCTATTAGCAGCTGGCACCCTTCAGTCCCAGCCCACAGCGCTGCCAATAGTCAAGGGGGTGAGTGCTGTAGAGCCACTCTAACTTGTGCTGGAGTTGAACCAAAGAAATTCAAGTTGTAGCACTCATTTAGGGACTTCTGGATTCAGCAGATGTTTCCAGTATTTGATTAAGGCCATTGTTGTGTTTTGGCCTCTGTGCAAGATCATGGCTACTCTGAAGTGAGGGGTAGTTTTTGGCAGGAAGACAAACACAGCAGTTTCTCACCACAGGGTCTTACCTCTAGTATCTCCCTTTCAAAGCAGCAAGTGCCCATGCACGCTGAGGGTTTAGAAAACTCTGTAAGAGGCCACTGCAAAGATGAGATTGTGGTTAAGGTAAAAGGATCCACTCTTTAACACATGCTGAGCATCCTCTGCTCCTGCCAAATGCATGTGGTCCTTCTGGCTCCACAAGGACTCTCCGAGTGGCCAACCAGCTTGTTGGTGCAGAAACCTCCACCTGCATCCTGCATCCCCTCCACTGCTCAGCCTGCCCGCCATACCTTCCTTGCGCTACAGAGTGCTTCAGAAGAGCAAGAAGCTGCCTGTGTTTAGAAAGAAGCATCCTCTCGTGAACACGTTCATGGAAAAAGTTCAGCTTTGATTTCCACAACACCAACCACCTCTAATTTTGCCAGCTCTCCCATTGACAGCTGGGTGTACCCTGATATTTTCAGCCAAACGTGTTGACTTTCCATCAGCATTTTGAGCAAAACCACCGTGTTGCACTGGCTACTTAGCAACTGGCTTCAGGCTAATCTGGGAGTTACTTGTCTGGATCTCTGTCACAGTGCTGCGTTAAAGCAACACAGCTTTGAGATGCGTTTCTTTTAATTTTTTAGGATTTTTTTTTAATTGAAGGCGACAAATGAGGAACTTCGCAGGGAACGAATCAGGAGGGGTGGGTGGATAGATTGACAGAAGTTCCTTTCCCATGGACTAAAACAATGTTGATGAATTCATGTGAGCTGGCACCCTCCCCAGCCCCATAAATACTAAGAGAATGACCTAATGGGTTTCTTTCTTTCTCTTGTTCTTTTCTGAAAGAACAGGGATTTTTTAGCTACTGAGCAGCCAACAAATATTTCTGTGTAGATGATGGGAGGGGAAAAAAATAATAACCCCATCTTAACCCAGATCGATCAGGACTGCAGGGGGAGGATCCTGTTCCCAGTCAATGAAGAGGAATCCTTGTCAGAGTTGATCTTCAGTGCACGGGGCAAGTGCAAAGCAGCAGCTTGCTGGGGAAAGACGGAAAGATAGGGAATGGGTTTTATATTCTGCAAGTTATAAACTGCAAACCCTGCAAGCCCAGAGCTCCCGTTGGCACACCGAGCTCTGGGACAGCAGCGGGAAGCAAGTAAGGGTGTCCCCAGGAGAGCCTGCGCCTGCTTCCAGCCGCGGTCCAGCAGCGTCCATCACAACAGCTCTCTTCTCTTTTTATGTAATTCTAGGACAGAAGCAACCATCAGGGTTCCTGCTGCATTACATTCCTCTGCTTAGAGGTCTGCATCTTCCCTTTGCATTTTGCAGAGCAATAAATTCATGGTAAGGTAAATACGGCCTCATCCTATGTGGACTCTGCAGGAACAAGACTAAAGTCAGGGGGGCTGTTCCACTGAGTTCAATGGCAGCTAGCAAAGATTAATGGGGTAAAAGGGTGCCCGCCCCTGTGATGTTATTCCTCCTTGGAATAACAGGACAGGGTTTTTAAGGTTGCTTCTTGCTCTCTTTTGTGCCTCTTGCATTTGATATAGCGAGCAGATGAAACAAACATCTCCATACCATCCTGTGTTTCGGTCCCGACACCCTGAGGACAGCCTGCTGGGAACACAAACTCATCAGGAAATTTTTGGATGATGTCCCAAAAATATTTCTAGAGAATAGAAAGTTGGTCTGGCAGGAGAATATGTTTAACATATAAATAATGGATGTTTCCAGCACATTGTGTGCTTTGAAGCTGTGCGTCTTGAGTCCAAAAGGAGGGTGGAGTGTGCGTTAGAGGCAGCCAGAGGACTGAGATGCTGTGTTGCCTTCAGTAAGTGCCTGGAGCCTCAGATCCTGGTGTTTGAAGATGGTCGGGAAAGCGCTTTACATTGCAATCCACAGCTGCTATGTCAGCTGTGTGTTCACGTGCAGGTGTGCAGGCAGCAGAGCAAGGAGGCGCTTGTTGTCTCATTTTGAAGACTACTCCATTATAAGCAGACTCTAATGAAGCACACCTGCATTTTTATCCACTGCAAAAGGCTTCCCCTTGCTCCATGAAAAGGGAAAGGGCAGAGAAAAAGCAACAACGCTCCACACTCTTGAGACTTCGAGCATCATAGAGCAGAGGGAGCAGCAGCAAATATTTGTGCAGAAAGACCACAGAACAACATTTATTATAAACTATGTCCAGTGGTTGCTGTGGTGATTCCTAATATCGCCCCAACAGCCTACATTGAAACGCTTAGTCAATATTGTGCACCAAACGAAGGGAGCCCACTGACACTCTTCTAAATGCGTTATTAGCTGGGATGTCCCCACATCATCACTTTTCTCCTGTAAAGCTATTTAGTGCAGCACTAGCATCTTCCAGCAGAGGATCCAGCTGTTGTAGGTGTACTTAAAACTGCTACCCTTAAGGATCAGCTGCGGCACAGAGTTCAAGCGCCACACCATAAATCAGTGCAGAAGCAGGCGAAGACCCATGTGTTCAGCCGTGCTCACTCTTCAGGTAGGGGGTAACACTTTCAAATTCCTCCTCTCCTCCAGAGCACTGATTGCTTTTATCCTCTAAATACAAATGTAGAAGCGAAAACTTTCCCCCGTGTGATTTTAATGAATTAGTTCTCTAATTTAAACCTTTTCTCTGAATTACATGCAACAACTTATGGCAGCTGAATGTAATTAAGAACAGGTTTCTACAGCTTGACTGGAGTCAGCCTTCTTCCCAAGTATATATTTTGTGCAGCTTCATATGGTACTTAAGAACATATGTCATGTGGTGCATCAGTGGATGCAGATGAACTTGCTCCATGCTCATCCTAACAGTTTCCTGGAACCTACTTTGTCTTCCTTTTCTCAGCTCCTTGAATCTTTCTGCCTTCAGCACAGTGAAACGTTATGCTCTGCTCACAGATCAGCGAACTGAAAGCTGTTTGACCAAAAACCTCTTTGGTAGAGCCAAGAAACAACCCTGAATGCCTTGTGGCTATTCTGGGAGACTCTGAATGGGTGAGTCAGAGGTGGGATGTGCCGAGGGTGAATCCGAGGCAACGACATCTGGTTTTGCCGGTGATGACATGACCCGGCTGTGACAGTTATTACCAGGAGTGGGTATGAATGGGAGAAGAGTCCCAAGCTATGGTGACGCTACGAAAACTTCACACTGGAACAGCTCCATGCAGTCGCGGTGGTGGAGCTGGAATTGGGTGTTACTGCGGATACTTCAATTGCAGTTTGTTTAAGCGTTATTCTCAGGCACAGCAAGAATACATCATTTGTTTGGAAAGGCTGTAGCAGAGCCAGTGTGTAATCTAGGAGACCTGGTAGGTCTTTGGGGCAAGCATGCTCTTTTCCTCTGTTTGAATGCATTGGGCACAACATGGTCCTGGTTTGTAAGCAGGAAAACAAATTTCCGGGACTGTAGAGTTTTGCACGGTTTCACTGCAAAGGGCAGGGTTGGAAAAGTTGACTTTAGCAGTGTGTTTGCAACCTGTGTGAGCTGGTTTCTGCCACTGTAATGAGCGGTGGTGGTGCAGCAGAGACGAACACTGTTCCTATGTGCTTTCCACCACAATCGTAGCACAGATCTCTTGTACCCAGAGTGACTGCAGGTGCAAGGTGCACCGAAGCAGAGAACAGCTGATTTCCCACCGAAATGAGTGAACTGAGTTTTCTGCTATGTATAAAGCTGGACCTTTTCAGACCAGCATAGATCTTGCCCTTGTGATTTACCAAAACATTTTTTTTTTTAAAAAAAGAGAAATAGCAGGACTAAGATGAGATACTGACTATGCAGTGACTTTAAATGGCATTAAGGTTCTCACCTCCTTCTTGTTCCGGGAAATTGCATTTGGATCTATCGATCCCAGTGACAGGTTTGGGAGAACAAAGTTGAGCACTTTTGCTGCAAAAACCTGTGGGAGAAGAAAGCAAGCGGTTAAAGAGATAGTTAGAGCAAGAGACATAACATAGAGGGCCAAATTCTGAGCTGATGGGAATCGGCACCGAAGTTAAATAGTTGAGAAATGCCAACTGACACTGGAGAAAGATCTGTCCTATATTTAAAGCATTTCTCTTGAAGAGAAAGTGTTTAAACTTCTCCTGGGATCAGGGAGTGGGTGTGCTAGTCTGAAATGCCGTCAGCTGTCTGTCCGTCCACAAGCAACATCACAGCTTCATTGTACTTCGCTTTTTTCTCATTCTCAAGTTAATTTCTAAAAAGGCCTTAGTTAAGTACTTTCATAGGAAAAAGTCATTTCCAGCCCTGAGAAGAGCTGGGTTTTGCTGTTTTACTGCCCTGTCCTTGCTGCCACAGCTCTGATTTCAGGCTGTAGTGCATAGCTGATGTTTGGTGCAATTTGCTGCACTCCTTTTGAGAAGCATATTCTCCAGGGAACCTGTAAATAAACAATAACAAAATGTGCATGAGGAAATCCATTGCTCACTTGTCTCCTGGGAGCGAAACACAAAAGCATTCAGCAGCCCAGGCTCGAAACTGCTGGCAGAAGAAAGGCTAACATCTTTCATTTCAATAGCACTACAAGCACGTTGATACCAGGGTTCTGCTCTGATCTTTGATAGCTGTCTTTAATTACATGATCACCGCTTAAGTCACAAAATATGCAATTAGCGTTTTGTTGGTCTGTTTCATGGCCCTTTCATGTTCACGGCTAACACTTGTAGGCACGCTGTCACCTATGTTCTCTCCTTCTGCTGATACGTAATCACTTCTGAAGTGCTCCCTGACATTTCAGATCACAGATGATACATGACAGAGTAATGATGGTATAAGAGGAATAACACAAGGTTGAAGTCAAAGTCATCCAGGAGTGAAAAGCAGTAAAGACTCACAGCAGACTTGAGAACAGAGAGACATGTGTGTACCTTGGGGTGGGTATGACTAAGAACCGGTGTCTCTGCCTACCAGTATATAGAGCCCCTCACTGGCTATGACATTGTGTCACCAAAATTAATTTCTACTGAGGTCTCTGGGGTTAGACCAGTAAAATAACAACATACCCACACTGATGCAAGTATGAACTTATGATGCAAATAAGCAGGAATGGGGTTTTCTTTGTTTTGTGTTAACGCCAGGCAGTGATGATTTGGTGAATGCACCTTTACGAATCCTAGGCAAGGTTACGGACTCTGTGTGCTGACAATGCTGTAGCAGTTCTGCTTCCCTGAAACCACTTACGATGACCCAGGTATATGACAAGTAGCTTTAGACACCTAGCTGAGGTATTTCACTTAGAAGAAGTGTAATTGCCCTGAGCTTTCTTTACAGAGTATGGGGAGTGAGAGAAACGCCCCCCAGAACACCTCTAACATCTGACCCATGGTCTGGAAGTGCCTGTCTCCCACGATTATCATGACAACCTAAGGCAATTAGGCTGCCCTAAACTGGAGCCCGAGTTAAGAGCTAGGGTGAGTTCTTATGCCTAATAATTTCTCATTCAAGAGGAAACACCTTGGCACGAGAGGTTAGCTGATGCTCTCTCAAAATCTATTTACAGTATTGGCCACAAGATGGATACGTTGGTATTAAGGCCACAGATATTCAGGTCCAAGATGACACATAAAAGAGTAAAAGACGGCATGTTTTTTTGAAGATGGAGGCTTTGCTTACTTTTAAATTTGGCTGAAGCAGGAAGTTAGTTGACATATTCTCAAATTCCAGAAGAAGCCATGAGTTTGATGGGGATTCTGCTCAATGTCTGCCTGCTATGTGTGTGAATATTTATATTCCCAAGGATCTGCAACAGGGATTTTGCAGAAGGAGCATAAATTTGAATCTTCCTCTCACATCAGCAACAATACACCAGCCTCACGATATGCTGAAGGTTTGGAAGGTGTGACAAGGAAAGGAGAACTACATACATGGTTTTTCTCAGGCTCTTCCTTGTTGGAAACAGGCTAGACAGGCTTTTGTCAGATTCAGTATGGCCGCCTTTCTGTTCTAATACGCACTTATCATCCCAGCCCCGCAGCCTACTGATGACTTGGCCTCCATGACATGTTTTGGAAATGTTCTTGAAGTTTTTGCCCCTATCTAGAGCTTTGCCAAACCGAGTCACAAGTTGACTGCTGAACTGCCACAGAGATAAGGCTGGCTTCTGACCACAAGTTATAGCAGCACGTACCATGCTGGGCTGGTGATACCAGAGAGGTCATTTCTGGTGTTCAGCTCTACAAGAGAAGCACCAGGCCCTGTACATAGACATGTCAGATGTACTTGCACCCACATATATATACTCCCTGTGTGCATAAAACCTCTTATGTATGCACAGACAGAACTAACCTTGGGTTATGGGGCTGATTGTGAAAGGACTCTACCACCATCCTTCAAAGGGTCTTCAGATGTGCAGGAAAAGCTCCATTGACTCCAATATGTAGTACACCCTCAAAATTCAGATATAATTTTGATAATTCCTGGAGGCAAGGTCATGGCCAGAAAAATGTTTTATGTTATAATCAAAAATTCAGAAGGTTCCCCTGGGCCTTCACTGATTTTGTGAGCACTGTGATAGTTTGTGACATGCCCGACTTTAATTAAAAGCTGTGTTATTGAAGTGCTGGCTATATTTGATACATGAAAGTTTATCTCCCTGTTGGCTCAAAGTGGCAATGTCGGTTCTTGAGAGAATAGCTCCCAAATGATCAAGAACGGGGAACACAATGATGGGGATATTGCTGTTTGGGCGGAGGATGATGCTACAGAGCAGTGGTTATTAGAGCTGCTCAAGGCCACCGCAGGTGTGTGAAATCCTGTGTTCAAATCCAGCCCTTCCCTCTCTATAAGAAAGATCTCACAGTAAGATTGAAATAGGTGGCTGAACATTGTCTCTTGACTGGAAATGTAACTTAAACCTGATTTCACGTTTTTTGCATTGGTTTAACTATATGGGTGCTTCACAGCGTAGACACTTTTCTTCTGAATGGATCAACCCCTGTGCCCTGCACACCTTGACATGCTTATTTCTCTTTCCCATGGTCTCTGCTTGCCAAACTGCTTGTGTGAATGCCCTTTAGTTCATTTCAGCTACAAATGAGCTGGATTGACAAAAACGTGGTGTTTGAACTGGTTAAACTAGCCAGGCTCATTTCACTGAGCTGAAAAGTCTCTGGAAGCTCATCACAGTGCGATGAGCTACAGGGACCCTGTTGAGAGCAACTGAACAGTTTTATCAGGGAGATATTATATCAGGGATATGATATGATATGATGTGATGTGATGTGATATGATATGATATGATATGATATGATATGATATGATCAAGGGGATGTCGGATATGGTGTCTCATACCTGGACACCAAGCCACCTTATACATGTTTGTCTAAACCTGATGACTAACATCTCTGCTAAACTGGACAGACCAGAGCAAAGCCAAAATAAGAGTTTTTAATATAATACTTTCTTCTAGTTTGACTATATCTTTAAAAACAGTTCTCTGCACTGTTACTGGGTGCAGACTCAGCCTGAATGACAGGGAGACCCTCAGGTAATGGAAAAATGTGATGTCCCATTGGGTTGGAAAGCAATAGATCAGCAAGAGGCCAAACGGAAAACAGAAGAAGCAAAGAGAAAATATTGTGTACTTAGTCTTTAAGGCATAGGCTGAGGGTTAGCATAGGATTAATCATTAGGGAATATTTCCTAAGGGGTTGTCCTGCCCACCTGATTTCAAAGCATTCAATAGCAGAAATGTAGCGGGAGATACTCTTTTACCCTTACTCTGCTCTTTGCCAGCATATGTGACTCCTGTCTCTTTGCATCCTTTGAAATTTTTGAGATTCAGAGACACATTTTTTCCAGATTAGTTGAGAAGAAAAGGGGGAAGGCAGCAAGATCCCTCCCTTGCCACTGGATTTGCAAGAATTAGGTCGATGCTTCTATCAGGATACAGGATTTATAGGGTATTGATGGAATTGTGTTTCTGCAAAGAGCAGAATTTGATTTTCCTGCACGTAGCCTGCAAAGGCGCTGCGTTTCTGCTGCTGCCAGGGCTGGTTCAGCGGGGAGGGAAGGTATTTCTAACACAGACTGAAGGACCCAGTGTGTAATCTGGCCCACTGTTATTGCTGCCTTGAGCCCTCGTTTGTTTAGGCCAAGGTAAATTCTTGCTCAGTTGGAAACGTCCCCAGCAAAGGGATGAATGCAATGGTCCTTGGGAAATGGCCCAGGGCCGAGAAGTCGTACCAGTTCCAAGGGAAAACCAAAGCCTTTATGCCTCAGAGGCACAAACACCAATGAAATGTGTTTTGGCTCTCAGGGGGAAAAAAAAGCATACAAGTGTTTTCAGCTCAGCTTTATGGAAAAAGGTGGCTTACGTGGGAATACACTGCCTGTTTTCACTCCTTCCTCTTGAAAATACCTTTTCAACTCCAGGACTGCTTTCAACTAAATTTGACAGAGCAGGGATATTTCAGGAATAATTATTTTTTTTATCAGTTTTGAGATGCAACATAGATTTGAAAGAGAAAGAAACTCACTGTGCACTTGTATTACTGCATGTGAGAGACTCCTGAGGAAAGAGACTATATAAACACCTCCAAAATACTTCAGTTAGAGATTAGGATTTCCTACTCTGAAATAAAGCAACAATCTGGTACAGATCTGCAAGAAACCATACTACAGTAACACTAGTTCCCACAGAACTCCTAAGTCCTTATTTTGGAAAGCATTTAGCATCTAGCAAAAGGTATAGCTCTAGAAGAAGGAAAATCTTTCCATATTTTCCTTGACTTGACTAGAAACAGAAGGCTAACAGTGTCTCTCAGATTCAGACCCTGTACTTTTTTTTTTCTTAATATTTATTCTTTTTCTTTTTCCAAAGTAAGAAAAAACAGGGGCACTGGTACTCATGGGACCCTTATGTGGAGTCAGGTATAGCCTCACCTGCGAAGAATCAGCTACCAGCCTCCTAAAAGCACCCTTTGGTGCACTGACTCCTATTTAAATCAGTTTTCCCAGACTGGACGATGTCAGGATTCACTTCCCCTCTGAAATATAGGTGGACCGTGGGGGAGGCACTTTGAAGGAAAATACCGACTGGCATCCAGGTAGTGCAGATCTCAGCAGGGTTTTGCATTTTAAGGCCTTAAGGTCTTAATGCATTTCCTTCAGTGGAAGAGTGAGGTGATTAAAAGCACCCTTTGGTGCTTGTAATGATCTGTGGGGTCAGTAGATGGCTTTGGTTACAGCAGAAGGTGTGACAAGATTATACTGAAATCTCTTTCCTTTCTCTTAGAAGAAAAAAAGCCAGGAGAAATAGCTTAGGAGGAGATTAAAACAAGCTAGCCCTAAGAGAAGAGTCTAGGGAGAAAGGATAAAAAAACGAGTCCTGTGGGAATGAGATGTTCTGCTGTTCCTGCTGGCTTTGCTGGTCCTTCCCTTTGCTTCCAGCTTCTTTTAGGATTGTTGTTTATTCTTTTAAAAATACAGAAAGGAGGGGAGAGCTGAGGGTCAGTTGCCTTGCAGAGCCTCCCTGGGGAAGGGCAGAGCGGGCAGTGCAATTTGGATCAGAAATAGCTCTGGAGGGGAGATGTGAATGAGAAGGTGGTAAAGCCTAAATGCAAACTGAAGGAGATGGTCTGGACAAGAACCAGCTATGGTGCCAAGCCAAATGGGACGCTGCTGGGACAGTGATGCTTTAGCTGGAAGCCTCCTTTGAGGCTCATGAAGGATTCCTGGGACTGAAGAGCTCCAGTTTTGTTTAGAAATTGGTCACCCCCCAAATGCCGAAAATAACCCTGGCTTGACTTAGACAGCAGCCTGTGTTGTAACTCTACCAGACTCTGTATGAGTCAGGAAGAAAACTGTAGGAGAGGAAGGGAAAGGACGGCAGTGTGTGGGCTGCCGCAGGGTGTGGTGAAGAAAGCACAGTCTGCTGCCACCTCCTGAGGTAGACTCGTTCTCTGACTCTCATTCAAATAAGTTCTTCTGGACAAGTTCAGGATTCACTTCCCCTCTGAAAAGTAGGTGGGACTGTGGGGGAAGCACTTAGAAGTACTGACTGTCATCTTGGTGGCTCAGATCTCAGTGGGCTTTTGCATTTTAAGGCTAGAGGTCTTAATGCGTTTCCTTCAGAGGAAGAGCGAGGTGACTAGGTGCAACACGGGTTTGCTCTTACCTTGATGGGAGTGGCGACTTCTGGGCTGGCTACCACCAAAGGAGAGATTAACAGCATGCCTGAAAACTCGCTGGGTCTCTCACTTGCTGTCAGAATGGAGATGGCTCCTCCCTGCAATGCAAAATAACAGCCCACAGCTTAATACAGGTGTCAACATCTCATTTATATAGCAATCCTGTTACTGGAAGGGTTTTAGTCCAAACACGGAAATAATTTCTGCCCCAGTGAGAGTGCAGTATGGTCAGCGAGGAAGGCTGGAGGAGCAGGGTCACTAGAAGTGGCCGGTTTATGTCAGGGGAGAAGAGACTGCGTTTCTTCTCTCATGCTGTAAACCCTCACATCCCACTGATCTATGCAACGTCTGTCAGCTCCTTAGAATGCTTTGTGTCCTCCTCAGTTGAAAGGACTAAGAAGGAAACATCTGAAGCGGTAGTTCAGGTGGGACTTGAAAAATAAGTTGAGGCTCTATCAGCGTGACAGACTGGTGCTGCATCGGGAAGATGCTGCGAAGCTGGGCTCGCTCCGTGCTTGTGGCAAATGGTAACCTGGGCAACAGCAATGCTGCCATCCAGCATG
Organism: Ibidorhyncha struthersii; assembly: GCA_013398815.1. Classification (NCBI taxonomy): domain Eukaryota; kingdom Metazoa; phylum Chordata; class Aves; order Charadriiformes; family Charadriidae; genus Ibidorhyncha; species Ibidorhyncha struthersii. Next base: position 312,849 of record VZSZ01012190.1, on the reverse strand, counting down.
CGAAAATCTTCACTAATTACTGGAAGTTCAATATTCTCCACTTCAGTGTCTTCAATTCCTCCAGCCTTGCAGGGCTGTGCCCAAGGCCTGACAGGGAACACCCAGCCCACGGTTTTGAGCTGAACGTCTGCCAGGCTCAGCTCTCCTGCACAAGGACAGTGGCTGATGGCGTGAGGGGTGGGGGACAGAAGGGACCTGGCTGGCTGGCTCGGGAAAGTTTGTGGAGAGGATTAGTTGCCAGGGGAAATATTTGGTGAACTTCCACTCTGCCGGAGAACCAGGGGCTTGTTAAATGGAGCAGCAGCGAGAGGCATCTCAGAGACCTCACTGGGAAATTAGCTCCTTGTTACAGCGGCTTTGGAGCACAGCGAGCACTTCAGAGCACGCCATGCCTTCTTATGCAAGAACACTTGTTTATCTGAGCATGGCCTGAATCCCAAAGTACTTATTCATTTTTGTCTCCGCCGGGAAGGCAGGGAGAGCAGATCAATGACATCACTGGGAATATTGCTAGCTTGAATGAAGGGATTTGGCCCATGCTGTCAGAATCAGACTTCAGATCTGTTCACCAAATCAGTGCCTTTGTTTTTGCAGCCCTAATCCCTGGTACATTTTCCTGTTAGGTTGTTTAACAGAATGAGGCTACAGGGTATTTTCATGCTTCATCCCCTAGATGCTCACTAAGCTTTGGAGGGCTTAAAATGAAAGGAAAAGCCCAATGCTGCAGGGAGGTGGTGGGACTTATCAAGTACCCGGTGTGAATGAACAGTTCTATTAAAAAATAGATCCGTTGTTGTAAAATGATACTAATTAGGGCCATGATCTGGGTAGAAAAGTTAAGCACTGACTATACTCAAGACAGATCTCGTGGGGTAAGGCATGCTGGCAACTCAGTCAGTGAATGAAGTGGAAGGGAAGGTTGCTTGTAGTTTTGTTTTTCCTGTTGTGGGCTGAGTTATCTCCTGCCATCCACAGGGGTAGCACCGTGCTGCGGCACGTGTCCTGGTTGCTGCCGGGAGGGGTAGGGGATGGTGCTTACCATGGAGTGCCCCAGAATGAGAATGGGCAGCTCGGGGTGCTCTTTCTTCATGAGATCAATGTGCTGCAGGCTGTCCCTGATGAAGACGTGGAAATCTGAGACAACCATACGATCACCCTCGCTCTGCCCATGACCAACTGTAGGGGAAAAGAAGAGCATGCATCTAAGTCATTTGAAGCCGTGGTTGCAATCAAGAAAGGCTTAGCAGAAACACGCCTGTTTGTTAGACTCTTACTGTCCTAACTTGACCTTCTCCTGCAGTCATCTCTCAACAGAAAGAGTGCTGCAGAAATACAGAGGAAGCTGCACACAGAACAATTTAGAAAGTACCATACTGTCCATGATCTGGTTAAAAACAGTAATTATATTCCCCTGTGTTTCTCCCTGCTCTTTAAAACTGAGAGTATGGATGTAATCTCTTGCAGGCTTCAACACCAGGGTGAGGAGGGCAGACGGGCTGCCTTGCCTTGCTGTAGGGATGGGAGGTCACTGCATCCTGGGAAATGGGTTTTTGCTCCAGGAATCATAGCTGCTGGGGTCTAATGGCTCACTGTACTGAGCCAACTGCTGTCTAGATCTTGGCAAGAAAAAGGAAAATTCTGAAGACTAGATATGGTCGCTATAAACTTAACGGGCCATGGACACAGCCTTTTCCAGTGCCTGGCTGTGCATGAGCTTTGCGGAGTCCTGCCTTTTCTCACTGCTACCCTGGAGCACTGGGTGGGCTGGAAACCTTCTCTGCTATGAGGTGAAGCGCCCTCAGCAGAGGAGGCCAAGTGCCCTCAGCAGAGGAGGCCAAGTGACAGTGGTTGCAACAGGCTGCAGTGGGAAAGTATCAAGCGGCATGCTCCTCCTGAACAAGTGTTAATGCAAACGGTACTGCACCTGGACGCTGTTAGCTCATTCTGTCTCTGGGAATTATCTTGTCTGATCAAAGGGAAGGGAAAGACTAAAACGGGAGATGGTGAGTTGCTATGGGAACAGCGGCATCCCTGGCAGAGGTGGAGCCAGCGTCACCACAAACACAATCCCAGGCAATTTTGAGCTTGCAAAGGCTTGAAATTAGTATCGCCTTGGGAAAGCAGTTTGCGTGTTCACCTGACCATGCATACATGTTATTACCTATCACAAATAGCATTCTTCCTTAAAAACAGTCTCCTTGCTTGTTTCTGTTCCATGCAGGTTGCTAAGGAAAACTGTGAAGGGGAAAACACATCCCATCCATATGGGATAGGGTGTAGGGAGTCTCAGACAATATCTCCTTCTCCCTGTGTGTCTCCTTAGGCCTTCTCCAGTGGGCACTTAGGCGTGCTTTAAAGACACAAAGGGACTTGTCAAAAGATGTGAAGTGCCTGGTAATTGCTTACAAGCTGGATGGTACCCCCTCTAGTGATCAGCAAAGAAAAGCATTGCCCACCCAGCCCGAAAGGTAAAGGCTTTCCAGTTAGGTCATACTAGAAGAAATCAGTATGTCTAAACTTAATTTTCTTGCAAGCCATCCAAAAAATCACCTTCCAAATTAGGCAGAACTTCTAATAAAAAGCTGAACTAAATACACTCCATCTAAGAAAAATGGAACGCCAAACTTGGTCTTCTTTTGTCCTGCCAGGTGCTCTCCAGAGCTGGGTCTCGGCAGTGAACACTGCCATCAGCCATGCTGTCTGCCAGATAAACCCATAGATGTCATCCTGGTCAATTATAAATAACGTATTACCGGTTCTGCTTTCCACGCACACACTCCAATTCCTGCCAAAATATGATATAGCAAGCATTCTCCGTGGATCAGTGACCAGAAACAAATCGAAGAGCCAATTAAAATACAAGTTGCAATGACCTACAGAAGTGAAGCCATGTGTATGGTGGATCTGTTAACTTTAAACGGATTTTTATTACAGATGGAAAGTGAGCTTTTCCCAACTTTTATACATGTCCAGACCACTCACTTTGTGGACCTCAAATGTGTTATCTACCTATTATTTAAACTTAAAATTTAGCAGGTTAATATGAGCTGAATAGTCCAGCGAGAGGAACATTTTCTCTTAGCAGAGGTCTGCACTTCCACTTCTTTTTTCTCTGGTGCTGCTTGCACTTGCTTCTAGTATCTCTTTCTCTACAGCATCCATGCCAGGCAGCTGAGAAAGCAGAAATGGCAAATCCTTGTGGCCCAGGTCTGTATATGGGCCATGACTCCCTGATGTGGAGCTGTGAGGCTTTGCTCTATTTTTGGATGAGACAGAGGCAGGTCTGGAAAGCCTCCTTGGTCCTCAGCATAGAGAAAATCCCCTGCTCCTACCATGTAACAATGGCTGTGCTCACAACAGTCAGTTATGATTGTGGAAGCCAAGAAATACTTGTGCAATAGCTGTCACAAGCATTTCACTGGATTTCTGCAGGTTTGGGGGGTTCTTATTAACAACTTAATGAGCCCACCTTTTGACCTGGTTTTTAACTACTAAGCTACTGTTCCCCACTCAGATGGCACAGAGCAATGCTTGAGGAGCAGTTAGTCTGCATGTACGATAAAGGAAGCCCCTGCAAGTCTTTGCTTTGATCCTGCCCCTTGCATGAGGTTAGCTGGATGGCATTGAGAGGTCATGTCCTTTTATTTTGCTATTTTTCTCTCTTTCCCTCCAAGAAACCAAACTTACTCCACCAAAGAATGAGCTTATTGCAAGTTTGAATCTCCCAGCTGAGAAAGCTTCAGGGTGAGGAACATGTGCACAACCAAACGTCAATACAGTCAAGAATATCGACATGTTTTTCTCTGATCTTTTGCCTTTAGAGCTATTAAGAATGAAAGGTCAGGTTCATCCTTGATGTAAAGCTATTTGCTTTGGGTTTTGCTGGGAATGAATCTGATGTAGTGGTTCCACGGTGCCAGGGGCAAGACAGTGGCTGCAAGAGGAGGGGAACTGCCTGCGCCTGGGAACTGGAATGAACCAGAGGCTGCTCCACACCCAAGTGACACAACACCCAAGGGAGACAGCAGACAAAGGTCACAAGAATCACAGTTCCGTGAGTTCCTCATCACAGCACTCGCCCTGGGGCCCCTGGTTTCAACAGGGCGATGTGATGTTATAACCATGTGACGCTCATCTGTGAAGAACTGTGATAGTCAGTGCACATCCACATGACACACTTGGTTTTCAAAAGTGGTTGAATATGTTTCGTATCTGGCTGTCTTCATATCCAACCTGCATGGTTCACTGCTAGTGTCATGTATCTGTAGTGGCTCAGTGATGAACCATTTCAAGTTGCGTGTACTGAGGTAATTGTGGGCACCCCTTCCTAGATGTGAGCCTTTAAAAATCAGAATCCAAACCACTTTTTTACAAGTTGTTAATCTAGAATTAGAAGGTCTAAGCCTCCATTTCCAACCAAACGCACTACTGCAAAATAACAGACTTTGCTCAAGCAAAGTCTGAATAAAGGCTGCAATGGTCTGGCCCAATATGTAATAGCTATTAAGTTCTACCCTCTGTGTTTTCTGCATGAGTGTGCTCAGACTGCAGCTCTGCCACTGTAGAGACAAGAACAGTAACTCGTGATCAGTCAATCCTGCTGGAAAGCATGACTTCAGAGCATGATTTCACCTATGATTATAGATCTTCCAAAGCTACACAACTCTCTGGATGGAAGAATACTGACTGCCTGCCCAGGAAGACAAAGCTGAGGGTTCAGCGATGAAATATTCGAGGGTGTGAGGGCCCTGGGGAGTGCGTTATCACCATGTAGGTATCACTCTGCCTGCATAATTGTCCCGGTGTGAGGTAATCCTGCGGCCCCACAAATACATCTAGAAGTCCCTCCATTTCTCAAATCCCATACTCTCTTGTGCTGTGGGGCTTGCATTTGAAAACCACTCCAAAGCAGCCAGACTTTTCAGCTGTCATTGGCTCACACACCTCAAAAAATGTTATACCCTGATCGGATTGGAGATATGCTGAAAAAAAATGTAAATAAAAAGCACAGTGCAACTTGACACTTCCTTCCCTTCAGTAAAGGCCCAATGGGAACTGCCTGAAGAAGTGAGCACCCCAGCGCTGGGCTTGCTGGGCAGATTCATTCAGATGACAGGAGCTGTGCCGGGTCTCCACTGGCCCGATGCTTTTTTGCTGGGGCTGTGGGACCACATCTTAGCTGAAGAAATCCATCCTTAAATACACTAAATAAGACCAACAGAGCGTTAGGCAAAGAGAGAGCCTGGCAGTGCCTGTCTCCGCACACCGTAGGGCGCATTAGCACCCAGCCCTCCGAGGCGCCGCGGGGATGGATGAGTACGGCAGCACACCTTGTCCACACTCAGATATTCGCAAAATTTTTGTTCCAAACACCAACTTTTACAAAAGCCACACACTATACATATTTCTTTCTCTTTCCTAGTGCCAAACCCTCCTGACAAAGGCACAGCCCGACCCTGCACGTTTAGGTGTGGACTGATCGCTCCTCAGAGCTTCAGCAGGAACGTTTTGCTACAGAAGATGAGATGACAGGGGAAATGCAGGGTCAGATGTTGACTTCGGCTATGCTGCTGTAAATTTACTGATTTCAGTGGTGTTCCTTAAAGCTTACAGTCATGGGAGAGCAGAAATTATGGGCTATGTTGTTTTTTCAGCCTTTGCTCCTTATTTATTATGGAAAAGCCATAAAACAGAGAGGGAGGACATGAGAAATCTGCCTGGGGAGCAGTAATTCTCCAGGCAGAATCTGGACCTTGACTTTTCACATATTTGAGAGTTCCAGCTTTGGGGGAAAGGGGATGGTTTGGATCCATTTTCACTGTAGTGAGGACCACCACAGGCATTTGTGGGGTGACGTGATCTCTCTAACCAACTGGTGGTAGAAAAGCACTAGGAGGAATCCAGGGCTTGACTCCTGCCTTGGGATCCATCACCCTGTGTGTTTGGTTTGTTTTCTTTGCTAGATACCTGACTCCACAAGTTTGAAGTGGGAGAACCAAGAACAGGGAGGATTAGGAGATGGTCAGGCACTCCAGGCTTACCACTCCCTGAGCATAAATACATTCTGAATTGCAACGGCACTAGCACAGGAGCTGGGAGTTTGCAGAACTAGTTAAAGGTGAGAACTGCCACTGCTGCAAAGCCAATGATTCACCAGCCACATCCAAGGAGCTGCCCCTGTACCGCAAAGTCCCACATCGAAAGGACACTTCTTAATTATGTCAGAGGGGGCCATCAGCAAGGCTCGGTGCCATAGTGTCTGATTTAATAAGCTGGAGCATAGGTGCGATTCAATTCCCAAAGGAGCCATCAGAGGCCAGAAGAGGTGTTTTTACTGCTTCAGCGCAGGCTCCGCAGTAGCAGCAGCACATTACAGCGCAGGCAGCGGGGTGCAAAGGAAGGATTTTTTGTTAGAGCCCACAACCAAGCTCAGGCGTAAGATCCTCTTCTTCCACTACCTCCTTCATCAATAAGCTTATTGGAGTCTGACAAGTCTATTTGAAACAAATGCCTAAGTGCTTTTTGGAAAAGGAGGTATTTACATGAGTATTATGTTTCTTAGCTTTCGGAAAGATTTGTTTTATTTCTGAAGGGCTCTGCCTCTGATTTCTGCCCCACATTAGAGATGGGATGGGCTCCTCACTGGGGCTGGACACTGCAGCACATGAGAAGGTGAGCCTACTTCACCCTCTTTTGCTCTCACCGCCTAGCAGGTGATGCTGCTGGAGAGACACATGAAAATAGTATCTCCTCCCTGCTGCTAAACTGTCTGGGTTAGGGGAAAAAAAAGTAATTAAAAGAGCTCATAGATGCTTTCATTCTGCAGGTGGCCCACATGGAGTATCAATGCTGGGTCTTGAACCTGTGGGAGGGAGATGCTGATGACAGAAATTTGGATGGCTCTTTGGTGCTCAAGGTGCAAATGTGCCAACCTAATCCCTCTCCCGCAATCTTCCTGAGCTTGCGGCAGCTTGCTCAGATGGGGACCTCGCTGTGGTGGTCCACAACCTGCCCTGCGATCCCACTGTTATGGGAAGGGACCGCTTCAGTAGCTCGGTTTAATATCCAACCCCCATAGACTGGCAGATTGCGACCTTTGTCCACCTCTGCTTTCCCTTCTGCCCTATACGAAATGCATTGAGACTTGGAGGTAAAACTTAAAGCACAAGATGAAGCAGATACAGTTTCCAGGAGTGTTTTAGTTTTGGAAGTCAGTGCAGCAGTTAATTAAGTGATGTCACACGGCACCACGGCAGATGCCTGTATTTATGAGCTCTATTGAAACGCGCCTGAGCCAGGACTGCTTTTTTTGCACTTGCACAGCACCCAGCACCGCAGGGCGTCATCACAGACCTTGGTCCAAGGTACTGCAAGATCTAAAAGTAATGACTAACTCTAATCCCAGACTGCAAGGCAGCACAGTTTTGCAGAGGAGGAGACTGGAGAAAGCACATAGATGGAGAATGTGGGTGAGACAATACACAAGACGACACTAATAATGGGTTTACATAGCAAATGTTGTGTGAAGCCTTGATTTTCTGCTTGGGTGTTTTTTTAAAGTTTAATGAAAAAAAATATTAATGAACTAGTAAACACTTCAAATTGTCATAACAGTTCACTACTGAAAAAACTATACTTGTTTTGTAATGAATCAAGTGTACATCCTTTTCCATCAAGTGAGCAAAGCTCATTAATTAAACATACTGGATTTCAAAGCTCCCAATGTTTAATTATTTGTTTAACAACCAGTACATCTAATCCACCATTCAGACACACAAACAACTGAAACAACAGGAAGAAGCTTCAAAGCAGGACAATCAACATCTGGAAAAGTCAACAGACTCTGCCTGTATTGTCAGTCACATGTAAAGCAAATGTTCCCCTCCCAGAACAAATACACACAGGAAGCACCTCTGAGTTCATCCTGCAGATTCTTACCCAACAAAGTGGCTTCCTTGCCCTGAAAACAGGCTTAGCACAGCAAGGGAGCTTGTTCTGGTTTTATTTCCCCTATCTTTTTCCATTCCCCAACCAAATCAAATCTGATGCACAGAGGGCACTCAGTAGCGTCTGCCCTCCGTACGTACGTACTCTTCATTTTGCATGCGGTTGGAGAGCAAAGGCAGGACCGAGACACCTGAGCTTGGAGAAGCAGGGTAAACTGTCCTGGGATTTGCCACTCTACCTTGACTCCGATCAAGCTGCCACCTGGCTCAGCTGCTGTGCTGCAGTCTATTTTGTCACTAAACCTTGGAGGTGAGCTTTTCAATGTCCATCTGAGCGAGCCTTAGCTGTGCACCATCTTTCTCATCCTCTCCCAAAGAGAAAAAGCAGTGCTCAGGCTGGGAGGGAGCTGTGGAGTGCTCCAGCTAAATTCGTGATCTGGACCACCAGCAGACAGTACTGTGGTGCACAACGCAGAGTAAACCTGCTCTGCATTACTGGCAAGCTTTGCACTGTCAATATTTGATACAAGCCTATGGTCTAAGGCTTTTCCAAGAGTACTACTTCTATGTCAGATAGGAAGCAATAGGAACCAAAAGGAGAGGGTTCACCCTCACCACTGATTCCATCTTTATGTTCCTCAAGGATCTGAAACACAGCTCAACACACGTTCATCCTTAGTAACTTTCGTCCACTCCTCTCTGTTTGGGTAGTCCTCAGCATCTCTTCTTTCACACTACCTCTATAGATACAGTGGGTTTTCCATGGCAATAGGCACATTATAAAACCATTAGATATGGTACCCAACAGAAGTATCTCTCCACCCTTGGTATTTTATGTATGGAGCACGTACCTAAGAATTACAGATGGATTCTGCTTCCCTCACACCAAAAGGGAGTCTTGTCCTGAACACGCACGTCCCACAAGCTTCCCTATTCCTTCTCAAGATTAGGAAAATAATTGTTCTTTCAGCATTAGCTGGATAGCTTTTATTCACTTGCCTCGCACAAAGAGTGCAGCAAACTGAAAGCCTTCTCCTCCCACATCAGAGACACATTTGCAGAGCTGAGATATTTTTAGAATAGTGCACACACAGAGTTATATTGTTTGTTGTCTTGGTTAGGAAAAAAAAAGAAACAGGCAATTTTCTATACTAAAATTTTTTGTGCCTTATTGCTGGGGAGCAGAGAACTAGTCATCTTGCTGAAGCCATTTAAAATTTCTGTACTCCAGAGATTACAAACAAAATGACCTGGTACATATCAGAGCAGTCGTTAATTCTGTCCGACAAGGCAAACTGTTTCTGCCAATGTTTAGAGCCAATTCATCTCTAATGGATACAAGCACGGTTCTTTTGGCTTTAGAAGACTTGCCCATTTCTTATGCTGTTGCTGGGTTTGGCTCTGAATTACAGTTCCTTAAAAGTCTTCCTGGAACATCATGCTGCTCATGAAAACATGCTGAAAAAAAAACCCATCTGAGTGTTTGTGTTGCAAAATAATGAGCTCTTCATAGGCTGCATTTACAAACAGCAGTCACTATGGCCAGACTAGAAATGTAAGTGTCCCCTGGGACGTCCTGTAATAAAAGGGGGCAAGACAGTATGAAAACCTGCACATACAGGCAGTGACATACAGTCACTGCCCATGCTGCCGGGATTAGGGTAGCTTTGTCATTCCTATCACAAAATCAGGATGCTGCTGCCGCATGGCTGGTGGAAGCTGAGGGCCATGAAAGAGGAATATGGAGCCCAGTTCATTTGAAAATGATCTGTGATTTGAAAATGCTGCACAAAGCTGGCATAGATGGTTGAGAAGCTCTTGAGATCCCTCTGTAAAAGAATTTCTTTTGGTGATGGGTGAAGCGATTCCTACTTATGGATTCTTTTCCCATGGGATGAAAATCACAAAATAAATGTAAGATATACAATCAGTGAGGCACAATTAGGTACCTCTAAGGACTCTTATAACCTGGCACTAAGTGATCTCATTTAAGGCCCTAGAATAACTTTTAAGTGTTATTCTTGCAGTGTTGCACTGAGATTTTGCCCTTTCATGAGGAGCATATAATTTCCTGAAGTACAGTTGAGGTGACTTTATTTAACATCAGAGTTGATCTTCAAAGACTTGTTCTGGTGTAACATAGAAGCAGTATCAGTGCTCAGATACTGCAGAAAAAATTCATGGACTTTGCTGGAATTAATCCAGGGTCTCACTGGTTCACTTGACCTATATGCTGCTGATCTTTAAAGCACAGAGAAGGGCCTCTTTTCTGCTCTCCACGTATGATTTAAGATACCACTAATGGTAGCTAAAGTTTCACACTCACTGGAAGAGTAGAGCAGCCGAGGACAATCTCCCTGTTATTTTAATTTAGCTTTAAAAACATATATATAATTTTCCTCTCTTGTTTTAGCACCATAAAAAAAAAAAGGGTGCAAACTTTATCTTTTCCCAGATGAAAACAAGGATGAAAGTCCACTTGCATTAACTTTCTGATCCAAGTTCCGGCTTTAAAACAGCTGGGGCGCCAATTCAAAATGTCAGGGTTTTCAATGAAAAAGCCAGCGCTGGAGTGGAACTGCACACTCCCCTTCCCTGCCCATTTATTCCAAAGCACGGCTGGCATGTGGGTTGGCTCTCCAACACGCACATGCTATTAAGTCCTAAATGACAGCTTGTTTAACTAGAAAACATTTCCATTTTTTCCTTAACAAAGGCCATTCATTTCTTGCTCTTCTATTTGCTTAAAGACGGTTTCATTTGCCCTGCCTGAGAGTTTGCACAACCCGCCTGATTGTTCCCCTCCAAAGAGCGCTGCAAGTTAATGACCCACCTCTTGATCTCCGAGCAGGGAGCCCTGCCCAGCACCCCGCAGCAGCAGCAAGCGAGCTAGTGACGTTGCAAAATCCATACGTGTGCCTTTGAATATTTTTATGCTTGAGGAAACAATCAAATCAGTTCATCTCAGGAAAGACAGACCTAATTCTTCCCTGCTAACAGCAGATTAGGCATCAAGAAGGAAAGAAGAGGAAAGCTGGATCGTGTAGCAACTCCCTCCACGCTGTTGACTAACGTCTTGGGGGACAGGCGCAACTTCCTTTCAAGCTATCTTCAAAAGCTTCCCCTCCATGCAGACCACCCATTGGGAACCCACATCCCTAACAAAAAAAAAAATTTTAAAAGAGCTGTTTTTCACCCACTTTATTTACATGTTAAAATAAACACGAATTCCCATATAGAGCAAGGGCTCCCGGTGGGTTCTGTTTAGTCTGTGAGATTCTTGGCACCGGAGTACAGCATTTCTCTATTCCAAAGCAATCTTGGCACAGATTTTTTGGTTATATAATTTTTTTCAGCAAACAGCAAATGCATAATATTAATGCTTCTAAAAAGTGGGAATCATGTTCTAAGGCACCAGCAAGGTGTTTTACCAATTAATCTGCCAAAAGGTCATTAGCAAACCTGAGGTCCCAAACTCCTGCCTTCAGGGTCAGTTCTCCCCACACCTTGCACTTCCAGTTCTCAATCAATGCATCCGAAAGGAGCTTTCCCACAGAGTTAAAGAGATTTTTCACTTTTTGCTTCGCTCCTTTGCATTGCCACATGGCAGTGCCACCTTCATTAGAGTGGATTTGTCCCCATTCCTGACAAGGCATGAAGGAAATACCACTCTTCCAGAGCTGACAGCTTTTTATACCCACTTTGAACAAGCTCAATGGGTGAGCAGCAGGTGGATTATTTGAAATAAGGGTAGGCTTTGTTTGTTTGTTTGTTTGTTTTTTTTAACAGGGTACATCCGCACAGAGCTATAGCTCACTCACACCCTACCAGACCTGACCAGGACCTGCTTCTCCCAGCAACACAATTAAAAAAAAAACCCTTTTGATTAAGCAGGTCTGGCAGGGAACATTCCTGGGTAGGACAACCCTGCCCAGCGTGCCAGAGCAGAGTCTCACCACTGCCAGTTGGCTCGTGGCTGGGTGGTATTTAGATGGTGCACAAGGAAAGTCACGGGGAAGGTAGCATGGTAGAAAATAGCTGTACTAATTTCATCCTGCAACAAAAGCTGTTGTCCTTTCTTGGTAGAGATTGCTTTCAGTGTTATTGTTTCAGCTACTTTTTAGCACTTGATACCCTTTTCTCTGTAACTCTTCTCCCTGCAACTCTGAAATCCTCACTACCTATACATTTACCAAACCAGTCAGGATCAAACAGGCAGGTTATTCCTTTGTGCGCTCTATTGCTCATTTCAAACAGTGGCTGGTCGACAGCAGACAGTGAATACTGGCCGGCAGGTCTGCACTTCAGTAAAGAGTGCAGAGGTACAAGTGTTGAGCTGTTGAAGGTTATGGACCTGTATGTTGCTTCTGGGCTGTGCACACTACTTTGCAATCAGTCGACGAGGGTGTATTTGCAGCTCAGAGCAAGTTCTCTTCAAAAATCTGGGCAGGATAGGTGCAAGGTTTGTGCAAAGGCATGGGACTGTAATCAAAATAATCGGTGGTATCAGGCAGCCTCAGTTCAGACCAGCCCCCGGGCTCCTCTCCCTTCCCCCAGCCCTTCGCCGAGCTCAGCATGAACTTGGCACCACTACGGATCGGGCTGCTTACCCCTGAGCGTGAGACAAACTGCCAGGGTCTCCCAGCACGCTTTGTCTTTGATAAATTCAGAACCGGAAAATAAGTGCAGTGTGGAGAACGTCAATTTTAAGGGATTGGGGTTGAGAGCATTAGTCTTTGTATGATCTACAATTCAGCACTTTTTTTCTTTTTATTTTTGAAGCTAAACAAGGATTCTCAAATTGGAGAGTACTGCCAAGCCCTGAATAAATCCCAGCATTAGAGATGCTGTGGGTATAACAGCTTTCCCCATGAACTGAATCCACAGACGGCATCTTCTGAGAAATTAACCCCTTAGTGCCACAGGACAGGCTCTGTGGCAGCAGTTTCAATGCCATCAGAAATCCCACCTTGTGATTAAATCAGGTTATTCCGACCCATAGGGCAATACTGACAGAGGGTGGAGTAAAGCCCAGGCTTAGCTGGTACAGAGTAACTTTTCTGCATTGTTCATGAAGTGGTCAAGTTTCCTGAATACAAATTCAGTCAAAGGACATGCAGCCACCAAACTAGTCAACCAGCATGTAATTACCTGAAAAACGGTTGTTTGTTTTCCACCCACAACCCCATTCCTTACCAGTTCCGAAAGCAAATGCTTAGCATTTAGGCATAAGAAAACACTACACAGTTGCAATTTTAACTTTGTTATTTTTATGCCTCAGCCCTTTAAATATTGGTGAGATATTTTATTCTAAGCTGCTCTCTTCACTGGCTGAATCTTCCTCTCAGCCTGTGAAGAGCCGTTCACAGTAACAGTTTTGCATTCTTGGAGCTCAGGGCTTTTCGCCTGCAAGCTCTCTGGAAGGGGGTTGGTATCACGTTCGGATTTTGCCATGAGTAACCTGAGATGTAGCGAGGATCCACAAGGAACCTGTGGCAGGGCTGAGTGGGGGTTTCCAAACACCTTCGTGCACAGTCTACTACTGCAAGGCATAATGAGCCACATCCCGATCTGAATCATACAGGATCGCTCCTGGAAGGTAGTCCTGGGAAGGACTACCTGCAATGGGAAGGACTACTGGGGCTACTAAATCTGTTGCTCTACAGAAACATAATAGACCATAGGCCGGACATAAAGCTATGTGAAATCCAGGAAAGTCTTCGGAATACTGAGCAAAAAAGCTTTTCTAGTTCAAGTCACCAAAATTTGGCCACAGCTGGCACAGACCAAGATACGCTATCATCTGAGGAGTGGCTGTTGCTTATAGAAATGGGTTGACGAGTTCTCATTCGCTGTCTTGGTGCATTATAAAACCAAAACACCTCCACTGCAACTGGCTCCCTGATCACCAGACTGCACAGAAGGCTTCACAGGGGGCTCCACACACCTTCAGATAAGACTTCTTCCAGCCGACCATGGGTTTTGTGGGATCTTTTGCAATCCTCATTTTGTTTTTATAAAGAAGTAAGATGCTCAAGGCTGAAAGGAACGTCACTGTGATGCTGGAAAATCTCATCTGGGTTGGAAAGTGAACCAGAGGCTAACCAGATGTTCTGCTTCACTTTACTAACAGACTCGGAAACGAAGAGGATCACACTGCCAGAGGCTTTCGATTATGGAGATTAATTTTTTAAGATTCTGAAATCATTTTCCCAAATCACTAACCATGATTCTTATAGTTCCCTGTACCCTCCTTTATCAGCTAAACTGATCTTCTCTAAAACAACAGTTCAAGAGATGTTAGCTCCTTTCTAAAACGGGAAGAACAACCTTAAAACCCATGAGTCAAATCCTGGCCCCACTGAAGTTAGTGACATTTACCCACCACCTTCAGAGGGTGCAAGCGTGTATTCTGTATGTAGAGTCGTAGAGCTCAAGCAATTAAGAAATAAAGCCCCAAACCACATAAGAATCACATTATAAACATGGTTTTAAATTAGAGGCATTCTGAAATTAAAGAGAAGCTGCAGTGCTGAGCTGGGAGCATGTTGGCACCATCCCTCAAGGAGCAAGAGGCGAAGCTGAGGGCGTCTGGCACACAGGAGATCGGCCGATGCCTAAAGGGGGAAGGAGAGGCAGGACCGGGAAAGGTCCAAGGGCTATGTGGTACATACAGGAGAGATGTCAGTTAATGTTAACGCTCTGCCAGGCTCCGCTGACAATGTCTGAGACCAGAAGAGAAATGCTCTTAACTAGCATGTTGTGGGTAACTACTAGATGGAGCACTGGAAAACATTGGCATTGAAATATACAGCCCTAAAGTGGACAGAAATACACTGGGACAAAAAGTGAGAGGTTTCTAAGCATCAGAGGAGCAAGAGCCTGGAACAGCCTGCTCGGCTGGCTCAGGGTTTGCTAGCAACCAAACTTGGTTAAAAACTGAGCTTTGCCCATTTGTGAAAAAGCCTCACGGATGGTATTTGCAGGAACAAAAGACCAGATAACCCAGGGAGTGTCTTCCTCTCTGGGCTCCTAATATGTATGTTTTAATAAACAATGAAATGTCCTGTTTCACATTCAAAACGAACGTGCAGTAGGAGGAACAGGATTAACTGAAAACACCAGACACTGTAACCAAATATGTTTCTCTGCAACACTCCAACTGATTAAAAAGGGAAGAATCAGAATATGTGAATCAAAAAAGGATTAATTTTCCCCTCATCCATTGTCTATATTGCTTCTGGGCCTTGTTGCTGTAATAGTCAATGTTGTGTTTGCAGTCACTGCTAGAGAACGTTTTGGTTTTTAAAAAAGCCTCTGCATCTTTTTTAATAAGAAAGATGTCCATTAGTTTTAGGACTTGTGAGACAGTTCCTTAAAAGGGCTCACGGTCTGTCACAAATAGAGCTGCTCCCAGGAAAATCAACACGGCGAGTTATTTATGGAGGAAACCCCACAATTTGAATCAGGCATAAGAGCTCTGTAACAACATGCCACACTTTATGAATGAACAAATAAACAACCAAGCAACGAACATTAGAACTACAAAGTATAAAAAGCAGTATACAGGCTGCTTCTGTGTCTTTATTTTGGCAAGTGTAACTCTAGCCCCAACCCTCAACCTCACCTGCGAGGATGGGCCGTTCAGGGACATCCACTGAAGACTGTGAAGCTGTGAGGGAGCTGATACCTCACTTGCAAGGAACCTGTTGCTGGTTTAGACCCTGTAACAGCTCACATGAACAAACACAGTGCAGTGGGTTTGCCTGGGGCAGGCCCAGGGAATCTGTTAATAGCAACATTTGGTGAAAAACAGAATTAGACTGCCAGTTTTGATCAAAGCACGCAACTGCATGGAACTTAAGTGAGCCCTCCCATGATTTCAGACTGCTACTTATGTTGTAAGGAAAATCAATTCTCTCATTCGAAGTTTTGAAAAGTTTTGCTTGCTTTAGTGAATAATTCCCCCAATACCTCAGCTGCTCAGTTCACCAAGAGCAATTTTGTTCAGTGGTTTCCAATGCAAGTAGGGCACAAAGTGCATTAAAAATGAAGATGCAATGGCAGTTTTAGGCCATTTATTGACTGGTTATATGTTTTACTTCTCTTTGTAAAGCTGCCTGTCCTTTGCCTTTGTTCGGTGTAAATAAGAGCTCTTTTTGAATACAGCACTCCTTAATAAGGCTGTTCCTCTGAGTTAGTGCTGAACTAGACATTAACTGAGATGGACTGTGCTCCTCGGACTCTTGTTATCTACCTAAAAAGGTACTGAAGGAAATAAGACTATGTTTTAATCCAACAGGAGTTATACACACAAAATATATTTTCTTCTGTACTTTTCAAATGGTGTTCAGTAACTTGGAACAGTCATTTGTAACTCAATAGGATGACAAACTCCACATCTGTTTGAAGATACATTTAAAGGAATCATCAGTAATTAGCTTCCGAAACAACCTCCTCCGAATTAGACACATCTGACAAATAAACAATAGGAAAGCTAGTCACATTAATGAAATGCTGTTGCTATGGCAAAATTGTCCCTGTAAAGGTGAAAGTTAAAGACGCTTCCTTTTTCTCATTGTGCAAAGACATCAAAAAGCATCTCCCTGAAGATGAAACAGTTTCTAATTGTAGATACAATTAAAATCTGCTTTTAAGAGGGTCATTTCTTCACCCATTTCAAAACCTCCTGTGCTTTAATTTTGGAAGCAACATCCCAAATGCTAGCAGCTAGGATGCTCTTTAGTTCATAAAGAATAATTGAGGCTGGAAGGGACATATGGAGATTATCTAGTTCAAGCCCCTACTCCAAGTGTTTCCCATTCAATCAAGTTGTTCAGGGCCTTGTTGAGCTGAGCTTTAAATATCTCCAAGACTAAAGATTCCCCCATCTCTCTGGGTCCTGCTCCAGCTTTTGACTGCCCTCATGGTGAAAACATTCTTCCTTATATCTAACTGGGATTTCTCATGCTGTGGCTTGTGTCAGTTCCCTCTCATCCCATCATTGTGCACCTCCAAGAAGAGTCTGGCTCTGCTGTCTCCACACCCTCCCACCGGGGACTTACAGACAGCAATAAGATCCCCTCTTAGCTTTCTCTTCTAAGGCTAAATAAACCCAGTTTTATCAGCCTCTCCTCGTACATCTTGTTCTCCAGTACCCTCATTGTTTTGACAGCCCTCCTCTGGCCTTGCTCCAGTATGTCAATGTTTTCCTTTTACTGGGGAGCAAATTGGACCCAGTGCTTCAGATGTGGTCTCACAAATGCTGAATGGAAGAGAATAATCACTTCTCTTGAATTGCTGGCTATAATCTTTCCAGTACAGCTCAGTATGTGGTGGCCTCCTTCACCACAAGGTCACACTGTTGACCCATGTTCAACTTGTCTTCAAGGATCCCCAGGTTCTTTTCTGCAAAGCTGCTTTCTGTTCATTCAGTGCCCAACCTTTAATGCTGAATGGGGTTACTCCACCCCAGATGCAGAGCTTCACAAGCACCTTTGTTAAAACTTCATAAGGTCCCTGCCACTCCGTTTCTTCAGCCTGTCAAGGTCGCTGTGAATAGCAGCCTTGAAGCATACGCTCACTTTGCACAATATGGTACCCCTGTAGACTCACTGAAAGTAGTCTCCATCCCATCATCCACTCCATTAATGAAAAAGGTCCATTGTTAGTATATGCAACATCTACTTATTAATTTTCCTATTAAACAATACAGATTCCTCTGACACTTCTTGAGGCCAAAGTCCTTGATGATATGAACTAATGTCCTGCCATGGATGTCAGTAAAGGAAACGACCGCTGGAACAAAGTTTGAAGCAAGCTTGATGTCTGTTCAATAGCCCCAGATAATAGACATAGCTAGCAACATGAAGCGATCTGTTCTCTCGGCCTGAGCTCGTTAATAACAATCTGGTCCTTGTCCTTCTACCCTCAACCATCGTGCATGCAGACATACTCCTACAGCTAGCAAAGCTGGTTATGGAAGAGCAAGTAAGCTGTTGAAAACATCACAAGAGGTTGCCAACTCTCCTTCACTAATAGGAAATGCAGTTACAAGTCACATGCCTGAACCTGCTTTCTGACACGGTGACAGAGTTATCCTGGATTTATCTGAGCAGCTGTGAAAGTATAATTTGACCCTTGATGTGGGGATTGATTTATATACGTAAAGACTGAGTACAGATGACAATTGGACAGATCTTTGAGACAACAAAACAACAGGTTGTAAAACGAAATGAGCTCAGTTCGGTCAAGGCTATTTTCTCTTTAGTTTCCCTTATTCACCAAAGCAAACCCTTTGTCCAAACAAAGGATGTTTTATTCCTGATTATCAGGACCACTCGTCCAAAATTCCTGTGACTTAGTCCCAATACTATTGGCACCCCACACAAATTTAGTGGCCCGCTCCTCTTTATCGCAGAGGGTATCTCTCATCTGAGAGGCAGAATCACGGAAGGGAAGCCAGAAGAAGGACTCAACCCTTACGGGAAGAAGGAAGCCTTTTAAGTTTCCCGAATGAACGACGTGTCTTTCCTCTGCCATGCAGTCTGTCTGTTAACAGTTAACAGCGACAGGTTGAGGAGCACGGTCTGGAAGGTGGCCAGTGCCCACAGCTCCACGGTCGTTGTGCTGAGAAGGGAGCACTCTGTTCTTTCTGCCACTGTGTCCCCTCTCACTGGGGCCCGTTGTTACAGCCTCACGCCTCCTTGTGTGAAGGCCAACAGCGAGGCTTTGTTCAAGAAGCAGCTGCTGAGAAGATGTACTATCTCATGGAATGACCCACTGACATTTCTCCCTCTGCTCATTAGTAAGCAGCGAATAATTAGGAGAACTAGGGCAGATTGCACGGCCCACTTCTTCCAGAGTAAAAAGCCAGCTCCTCAGACCCCAGTGTGCCCCCAAAGGGATTCCCTCATAAAGTGGGCTTGCAGCAAAGCCAGGGGAGCTGCCTCTATAGCACCTTCTTTTCATCACCTGATGGAGTGATGAAAGTTGACAGCTCATGCCAGAAGGTGGACGGGGCAAGGCTGGAGCATAGGGTATCCCAGCTCCACTTCACTCGGAGCTCAAACCCACGCCTCTGCTGCATCAAGAGCAAGCTCAGCTCAGCCAGGACCTGAGCCAAAGATCCTGTTCAACTGGATGATATGTTGTTGTTTATTCACTGATCTATTGTTACAGGGTGGATCGACAGCAGTGGGGAAACGGCTGAGTGGTTGGAAGGAGCAGAGCAATTTGGGGAACTGAGGAAACCATAACCATTCTTTTGCAATCTTTACTGCAGTCCAACATGATCATCTAGTGATGTCCACATACAGAGACAGTGACGAAGGAGCATCTGCATTGCCTTCCCCCCCATCCAAGCAATGCCTGCATCCAGCTCTGGGTTATAGCACAGAACTTACCTGCCTGTCTTTATATCACCGATTATACCACGATTTAATCTGACTTAAAAAAAAAAAAAAAAGTCAGATAAACAGATTGCTTTGAGCAGCCCAGGTTTGGTTTGATATGTTTTCATGGCACGCATTAGATGACACTACATGTCTGATTACAGGTTCTTTTGCTCCTATCTGTCTGTGCTAAAGGTTTTCCCTGTCCTCACAATTTCTGACCCCCCTTGCCTAAAAGATAGGTGCAGGACCATGTTTTCCCCGCTTTTACATCAGCATGGCTCCAGCATTACTCTTGGGAAGTCCATGAAACAAAGAAAGTCTCATCCCCTGAGTGGAGCGGAGTGGATACACCTCTGAGTATCCCCTTCCCCTTTCCTAACCCAAACGTTTTAAGCAAAACACTCCACTGCAGCTTATGTGCGCGCTGTCAGACACAGCAGCCGGGTGCAGCTTCACTTTCTCTTTTATTTTGCTGTGGTCTAGCTGGCTCCCCAGCGTTGTTTCATCTGCCTTCACAAGACAAACAAAACAAAAGCCACACTTGCATTTCCAAGTCCCAGCTTGTGGCTTACTCTAGAGCATGAGACACTGTAGGTTATTTGCTTTCATGATTCACCTGGTGTTTTCTTGCTGATGTGTAGTTGCTCCCCTCAAACGCAAACACTGCCTACTACCCTCAAAGCAAGGCAGAGACTGGGGACTCTATGATCCCAGTGTGAATGAAGTGACAGAATCACTGCTGAGGTGACCTCACCAGAGCAAGACTGGGCTGCAGAAGTCTGTAATCAGCTTCTCAAAAATAACAATCATAGCGTGCACACCTCCATTTAATAAAACCCATCTCAAAGCACTTACAATTGCCTGTTGTGCCACAGGATACTCCCCTTGGGCTACACTGTATTCTGATACAATTACAGGCACATTTCAGCATCATCGTACTGTAGGAGGTGTATCCAGACCACTTTTTCCTACGTGAGCTGTGGCCCCTCTGGGAGGTACTATCTCACAACCACCAACAGAGCCCAACTCCATGCAGCAATTTGGGAGAAAGTAAGAGAAAATACACTACCCAGCTGAAAGAGCATGTTCAAGAGTTCGTCCAATGCGTAGGGAAAGTTGCATCTTTTAGTAGTATGAATCATTTTGCCAATAATTTCAAAGAGGCTGAATGACCTGTTTTCCTTAGTAAGCTGTCAGTGCTGCTCTGGGATCCAGTGCTATAAGACCAGTGGTCACTCCAGAAGAGCTGGAGGTGAGAAGCGACTGGTTTCACTTTGGCTGGAGCTCATCAGTGGTGGGCAGGCTGGTCTCCTGGTTCGTCTCGAGTTAATTTTGTTTTTTGGTCTATCAAGTTCAGAATTCACGTCTGTGTTGGGAGAAGCGCACACTGTAGCCCCACTTTACATGAGAATCCCCACAACCGAAACAGAGTTAGAATAAGGTGGCAGAGGAAGTTTTCTCAGTAGCTATTTGTTTTATAGGACGACTTTGCTCCAGATTCTTAAGTGTTTTCTCACTGCCTAAGGAATTACACAGTGTACTGCAGCATCTGAACTCTCACCCTGCAATTACGCTCTGTGGTTTCACCTCCTGCGTGCCACACACATGCTAAGCATTCCTCACCACTGCCCTGGAAGGCAGATAAGCCTGACTGCTACCTTCGTTCAACATCTGGAGAAGGAAAGACTCGGGAGAGCTAGGCTGGCTTGCGACCATACTGAATAGGGAGTCAAAACAGGGATAAAACGTCACTGGCAGTGCTCTGCCAGCCAGGCCAAAGAGCCATCTCCTACGGGATCCTCCTGCTAAGAGGAACCTGTGGAGAATGCTTAAAAGAGAGAGCACGAGAGGTGGGGCAGACCAGCATGACTCTTCTCTGGTATATCCCCTCAGTTTCCATCTCTGCCCGCATGCCACATGGCAAACATCACTGCCTGCTTCTGATGCCGCAGCCGTGTTTTCAACTCAATCTTCCCCCGCATTAAAAGGGGAGAATGGATGAGGTCCAGACAGGGCTCACAGGTTCATCTAACACTTAACATGGATCAAAGGTCAAAGAATCATTTAAGTGTTCCCTTATATTCCCGTTGGTTTTGCTCTGTCATGAGCTTTCAATCTAGCAGTTTTCAGAGCTCTGTGCACAAAGATTCATGTCCATACGCTTGTATCATGGTGGGACAGATTAATCACCCCTTAGCGCCTCTCTCTCCACTCCAAATGAATTATCATAAAGGACTGAAAGACAGGCAAGTTGAGATAATTTGAAGAACAAAAGGGCTAATTTCCCTATAGGGAATGTATTTGCAAAGTTTAATCTGAAGCTCTGAAGACCCTCCTTCTTCTTTGCTTGACAATCCCAACGAACTATGCAAATGCCCCGCAGCAGTTCTCATCTGACAAACACAAACGGGCTAGGAGTCTTCAGATTGGAAATGTTAGTAAAAATATTAAAAGAAAGCACTTTCCTGACTCTTGAAGAGCAGAGTTTTATGCAGGGGAAATACACAGGGAGAGAGGGGAACTCAACCTGACAGCTGGGCTCTGACTCTCCTCCTGCCCCTACAGCCACCACTCAAGTCTGTGAACTGTAACAGCATTTTCCACCCTTCCCCGGCACTTGTGTGTGGGAAACGCTCTGGTTTTGCACGACTGCAGATCTCACTGCCTGCCAGCCATGCTGCCTACAGCGTGCAGTGGGCTCAGGACCTGTATTTATGCAGGGGGCTGCGCAGCACTATGAATTTCTCCTGGGAGAACAACTTTCATGACTTCAGAAAAAGCCCGAAAGAGGATGCGCTAATATGGATACACAACTAGTGTTATATTGTCTTTCCTAGCCAAGGACAGCATCTGTCTAAGGATGAGCGCATCAGCAGCAATCCAGCTGCTCAGAGGACGGCTGCTGGTGTGGTTCAGGTAGTGCAACTTCGTGTGCAAGCAAATCCCAGTTGTGTGTGAAGTTTTTCCTGCTGCAGGGGCATGAACGTGAGTGGGGAGAACAGTCATTTTGTACTCCTGCAGTACTAATATGCCCAGACCCCTGGTTATTTCCAGTACTGCATATAGAAGATTTTATTTCCAGCAATGTTCCAGTGTTATGCTGAAAGCCAGGAGACCTTCTCCAGGAAAAAAACTAAAATAAAAAAATGCCCACAACCCATGGTAAGCCTCCTGTCAAAGGCAATGCAAACACTCAGTGCCATTCTTTCCTGTGTCTCTGCAGAAAAGCAGTTTAAACTTTTTCTGCTCTGGCGAGGTCGACTCAACCAGAGGAAGCAGAAAGAGAACAGCTTGCTATGGGTAAGCGGGCCCACACCCGGCCTCGCTAACAGCCACCGAGGAACAGTTGTGCTGCTCTGTGAGCAAACCAGCTCCAAATAATGCTTGCCAAGGCTTTCCTGACTCCATCCCTGGAGATGGCCCCGAAGCCTGCCTGATCACATCATCACGGAGCGCTGCTCTCCAGGAACATTCCCTCGTGCTGGTGTGCATAAGCTGTTACTTCTCACTCGCATTGCTACCCTAATTCTTGCTCTTATTAATGCTGACATCCTTCTTAGTCATTTCCCCCCCTCCCAGTTTGACCACGTTTAGTCCTTTTTAACCTTTCTGTGTAGATCAATCCTTCACAGTGCTATGAATAAATAAAAGCCTTCTGTTCTCATCAACAAAATGGTCTTTTAACAGTTGCAAGAACAACATAGCAATCACTTGGAAAAAAAACCAAACCCAAACCAGCTAATATTCGATGCATTTAAAAATCTCCGCTCCAGCTATTTTCTACTTCTTAGAAATAAGTGCTTTGTTAAATAGAGAAAACAGTGAGAAAATTAATGGGGAGCACAAGAGCAGTAGGTGTCTGAGGGGGACCCGCTAACCCATCAGAAATGCTCACCACACACAAAGTAGCAGCGGGGCTGAAAAAGAAAGCTGAACTTCAGTTAGAAACATCTAAGGAATATGAATAAGCTGTTAGAGCTGCAGCCTTTGCCTTTGCTTTGATCTGACACACATAACTCGAGAGCAGGAAATTCAACAGCTTCAAAGAGGGTCAAAAAGTCGTAGGTCTCCACGTACCAGGACAGGTAGAGGTTTTATTCTGTCTGGAGAGAGAGGGACATCGGAGGGGCTGTCCTCAAGCAAATTTAAGGGCTAGGAACTGCTGATAGGTTAGGGCTAAGTATTTCCGCTTCCTCATCTTCCCGTAAGACAGCCACATTACCCCTAGGAAGCATCAGCAAGTCCAGGTGAAAAAGAGGGTCAGTGCCACTGCTGTTAAAAAGTGTAAGAGACAAGTAAATGAATTTTGGTGGCCCTTGCATCTTGGAAATGCTTTCGTAACTGCTATTAGTTGACATGTACTTTTGAAGGTGAAATTGCGGTGTTCTGGGCTCTGGCCATGCAATGCAACCATGGAGAATAAGATCTCAGCAAATGAGATGTTACAGGAAGAGAGATGAGGATAGTTGGAACATCATGTGCTTTACCAACTGAAAATGCTTGGTATGAGAAAACAAAGCCACATTCTCTATCCTTTATTCTCATTTGCCTTGGCTCTCAGCTTTACAGATCCCTAAAAATACTGCACTATCACTAAAGGAGCTGCAATCTGCCTGTGACTGACTGAAGAATTGCAATATCACTCCGGTTTGATGAATTTCCCACGGGTATTCCTTCTAAGAGGGCTTTCCTAAATTCATTGCCAATAACCTAATATGTTTGCCTGTCTCTTTTTTCTGTCATCAGAATGTTGCCATAATAAAAGAATAGTAATATAGAAAGGAAACTGGGGAAGTGAGATGTCATTTCAAAATACCCAAAGCTGCCAGAAATGTATAGCAAGGTCACTCCAGCAACCTTAACTCTGCCTTCATGAAGCTGCATGCCGAGTAAACCCAGAAACCATGGGAAACTGTTACCTGCCTATTAAAAACACCATATAAGAGACCACAGTGAAAAACGCTGTATTACAAAGAAATACCATTTTCCTCTTTGATGGGATTGATATAAAACAAAGCAACTTAACAATATTAGATGTAGGGTTGAGAGGTCTTCTGGAATTAAATTTTCACCGCTACCGTGGAAAATTTCTAATACATATCTATGAGGTCCAGCAGGCTTGGGATTACTATGAAATACCCAAAAGACTAAATGCACGAATCCTGACATACTAAGAGAACTGAACCAGTGATACCCTATACTGAGGCAACACTGAGACACAAATTTGGGTGAATACTGTTACTCTGTGAAGTGCCAACCTTTTTGCTGAAGCCTTGCTTGACAGGAAACAGTGGTGCAGAGCAGCCTTCGGCAAGATTTAGAGCCAGTGCATAAGCTCCTACAGACTCAGCAATATAAATGGAAATTATTTTTCCTTTTTTTGACTGAAGGATAGACACAATATAAATCAGTCAAGTCACGCATACTGCAGCCCTAGTAACTTCCCAACTCATTTGGGAAATCATGCTAGCCATACAGTGGAACTGCATTAATAATCGCATGGATAATGCGCGTATATTGGGAATTTTATCCATGAGAATACTAGAATCAGAATAAATGTCCAGGTTGGGAAATCTACGCCAAGCTCATAAGACTAAGAGCCACTGTAAGAGATGGGGGATAGAAAGCAATTATTTTGCTAACACAATTGAGTAATTAATATTACCCAAAGATATCCAAAGGACAGGACACAAAGGGGGAACACACTGGTGAAGTGATTTGGAATGGACAAAGTGATGGAAGAAAGCTATAAAATTCCCAGTCTGATCTGAGCAAATTTGGCAATGGAGGTGTTTATGTCCTTCAGCTCTCACTGGTATCCAGCTCGGGCTGTATTCCACCAAAGAAAGTTTATCGTCACTGCTTATCTCTTTAGGCGCAAAGATTATTTTACAGACCCTAAAATATGTTAATTGTCTGTCTAACTCACAGTGAATCTAGGCTCAGCTAAATTAGCTCTTTGTGTAACACAACTATGTTTCCATTGTTCTGCTTTTTGGGTTCCTCTTTACCCTCTCCCCATTGCTGATGCAGAAAAACTAAACTGACTTTACAAAGAAAACTGTAGGTTTCACAGGGAGAATAAAGCTGCTAACTGGCCTGAGCAACCAGATTTGTACTAACTGAAGTGAACTAATTAATCCAGCAACATCAGTCTATAGAAAAAAAAACCCATGAAATACTGATGCTTCTCTAGTCAAAAAGATTTTCAAGGAAAATGAGAGCAGGTAACGGTCTCTTTATACAGAACCAAAAGATGCCTGACAGGAACTTTCACCCCAAAGGCCCTTCTCCATCAGCAGAAGAGGCATTCGTCATATCAAATCCATGCAATAAATACATTTTATTGTTTCTTCTAGGTTTGTTGCTTCAAATATTGTTATTTTAACTCTACTTCTTAAAAGCTTTATAAGGTTTTAAGGGAATGAGGAACTAAGGCGTGACATTAAACATGCATAGTGAGCGACCGCAGTCTCTCGTAGGCCCACGGTGGCTCTGAACAAACTGCTTGTGTGTCCTGGAGTTCAGTAACTTTTTGTATATATTGTCTGTGGTCTACTCACAACAGCTGCAGAGTGGACAACATACGGCCTGCTCCATCACCTTTCTCATGAACTTTATGCCATACTAATAAACAGAGAGGAATGGAGACACTTTCTACTGGGATTACTGCAGACTCCTGCTAGTCTGCGTCCAACTCAGGAGGAAGTATAGCGAAATGAATGAATCGACACTTAGAAATATTGTGCCTATATAGGGAGAAAGACTCATGTGGTCAGCAATGATACTTCTGCACCAGTCAAATGTCATTGTAAAGCCACCCCTGAATATGGCATGTGTTGTGATGTGATGTCCAGAAAAATCACATGCGTTTTATTTCTTTTCCATGCAAGCTGTCCTGAGGACTAGGTATTCTCTTTTTCAGGAAAAATATAGGGTTCATTTTTGCATATCAAGTGTAGTGCCGTGACTGAAAGGGAGTCATGAGAGCAAATGCGAGGGGGAGCCTTGTTCACCTGGATACAGTAAGGTTTTGCCTTTCTTCTCGCAGACTAAATGGTGCAATGCCTCACACGCTTTAACCCCTACCACATTCAGCATCTTCAAGCTCAAATTCAGCAGTCCTATCGTTGAGGAGACATAGGGGCAGGTTTGAGCCTCAGCTTCAGCCAAGTAAACTGCAGTATACTTTCCAATACCTTGCAATATACTTTCCAACGTCAGTGAAGGATCTGCTAGAAGGAGACCAGATTTACACTAACTGAGATTCATCCCATTTCAACATGTCAGCTCAGAATTTGGCCTTGCCTTTTGTCCACTACCATCATTAATCACATTGATTTGTTTTGTTAATATCTAGAGTGATTCTTGCAGGGAGGCAACCATCTGCAATGATAAAAACAAAGCAAAGACTTCCAAGCACAAGGAATTAATGAAGTTGCACGAGTCAGGTGTGACAGGAGGCTACCAAAGAACCAGGATAGATGGTTCAAATATGTCACCGGGATGTCCAAGTTCATGGGCTGCAGGAGAACTGGTGATACCCAGCACATCTGCGTCACAGAATGGAGCACAAAGCAGAGATCTTCAAGCCAGAAGAGGCTGGGACAGTAAGTCTACATGGCACAGCATTGCCCAGACCTACTGGCTGAGGGCTGAAGTGGTGTTGCTGTGTTATCACAGCCTTGCATGCACTCGAGCTGCTTTCTCGCCAGAGCTGAGGTGTGTACAGCCAGCTCCGATGCCTCTGCTGGGCTGTGGAGGTGCATCCAAAGAAAGGTCTGTGATGTCTCCATGCCTGTCCACGTCCCAGGGGTGCAGCTGTCTAGTTGTATCGGTGTATGAAAGCTGTGCTGTCGTTGCAGCCTCCCCTCTGAGATCATTTAGGACAACGAGCATGGATCCAACAGAAATAGCTCCTAGTCCCACTTCCACAGTGGATAATAACTCCTCACCCCCCAACAGACAGGTGAAAGAAATAATCCCTCTGACAAAGGTTAAAATAGCACCAGCAGTAACACCAATGACAAGGCTGAGGAAAACTCAAGGAACGGGGATAGCTTTTTTACAGATTGAATATGCAGGTCTTTACAAAGCAACAGATGATCCCTTTCTCATTTATGCTGAGGTGTAAATATTTTATTAACTCTTCTCTCACTGCTGAGAGGCTTTAATGGCATTTGCTTCAGCAAAGTCCTGAGCTGCTGTAAATCAAGTACTGTTTTAGACTACTCACCGTGGTCATGGGCAAAAACAAACAAGTTAAGTCCCGTCAGCCTCTGGGCCAAGTCATCATAGCGGCCGCAGTGTTCCCCAGCGCCGTGAGCGATAAACACGAGGGCCCTAAATGGAGCATTAAGGTACAAATCATTAACTTGGCAATCAACCCACAAAGGCTTCAGAGCTGCAAGTAAAACCAGCATATTCAATTTAGGAACAGCATTTCAGACATCAGTAAATACACGGCAAGGATATAATGGCTGAGGTGGGTTTATAGCAGAGGAGAACCGATTGCCATCCGACCTGCCATTGCCCTGGTCTTCACTGGGTGTTAGTAGGACAGACCACATGGAAGTCAGCTGCGCATGGGACAGACACTGCTCTTTCACATTTGGCTGCCACCATGGTCTGCTGCAAGTTGAAGATGCAGATGGGCATCAGCATCAATCCTTGAAGTGGATAACTGTTTTGGGCTTGAGGCATCTGCACTGCCCCTACAGGGTAAGTGTTGCCATTGATTTCTTTTGGGATATTGTCCTTAACTTTGTAACTTGCAACATTATCTGATACGACAGAGCACTCTTAAAGATGAAATTTCAGCTAAAGATAGATTGCAAGCAGAGTCCAGAACTTTGGTTAGAGTTTGAAACTTTATCTTTTGACCCAAATTCTGGTAATTTTACCATTCCAGTTTCTGTCCCAAAACAGTCGCTTCACATTGGTGATTAAAGTGACTCTTACATAGCCACCATATGACTACAGATAGGGATCATAAAAAAGCCCCAGTCTAATAGACACTTCTTTTTTAAAGACACACGAATATTTATCTTCAAAGATTCCGGTTTTACCAATGATA
Organism: Ibidorhyncha struthersii; assembly: GCA_013398815.1. Taxonomy (NCBI): domain Eukaryota; kingdom Metazoa; phylum Chordata; class Aves; order Charadriiformes; family Charadriidae; genus Ibidorhyncha; species Ibidorhyncha struthersii. The sequence goes on along the minus strand of VZSZ01012190.1, from coordinate 284,431 downwards.
CTTACTTTACTGGGATAGAATCAAGTGAGAGTGACTGAAGTTGAATGAACCTTCTCAGTGTTTTTACTGGGCAAAAAGTTTGTATTGAATTAGACTAGAACTATAGCAGAAGTAGCAATGAAATTACAGAAGTTTTGTTGAATTCGACAGGTGACTATTTAAAATCCAGCTTTAGCAACATAAACATAACTTGTTCGTTTAAAAGCACCATCTGTCATCGCAACATCAGCAACCACAAAAACAGTTTGAAGGCTACAAGTTAGACACTTTCAGTACATTAACAGTGAAATATTAAATGAACTGACAACATAAATGACAGCAGTTTACAGCTAGTGAATTCCTCACCTTTATTTTGATTAAGTTTTTGAATACATTTTTAGACAGTGTATTCACTCCAATAAACGCCTTTGATCTTAATATATTTAAACTTAAAAAAGATGTTGGATGATGTAGAAACTCCTGTTCTAGCTCTTTGATTAGCACCTGCTTCAAAGCATTTGCTCATGCTAGACAACTTGAAAGCACATCCATCGAAACCAGGAGGATTTTACAGAGCACAGCAAACACAAAAGCAGCAATGCAAAGATGCTCTGGTATCTGTCTAATACTAATTAGCAAGGGAGAGGTTAGGTCATGTTTCGTATTTAACGTGCTGTGCCTTACAAATGTTCTTTAGTATCACTGAAGGTTTCAGAACGATTCGTGTGGAGCAGTCATTTCTTCCTTTGTCATCTTCCCCGGTCAATAGATTTGTCAAGTTATCAATGCACTTGCCAGGCAGTCTGATGTTCAGAGTACAGGGTCTATTACTATAGCGCCAAATACTGAAGAAATGGAGAGACTGCTCATTCCACAGTGGAGAATATTAACTTTCTGCAGCGGAAGCATCATGGCTTTACATGTCCCACCTCTCCCAGACACGGGCAGCCCAGCAGAGACACTGCGGCCAGTGCTGGGATAACGAGTCGTTATTCTATACGTGCCCCTGAAAACTGGAGGCACCATCCAAATCCTTCTGCCTCCACCTACGCATAAGGCTCTGGCATCTCAGCCCCGGTCCTGGGTCGCCTAAAGAGACCCCACATCACAGTTGCCATGTCTGGGGCTGGCAGATCTGCCAAACGTTCCGACATGCAGCTGGGGCCACAGGGTGAAGCAAAGTCGGGCTGTTAACCCGCAGGCTCTGGACTCTGCCGTATGGCAAGCAGTGGCACTGCGTGCACAGGACGCCAATGCAGAACCAAGGAAATGTGAGAGAAAATTCCTGTGTACTCATCACCTTGATATCCAACAGACTCAGCCAGGCCAAGTCTCTCTGCTATGTACCTCCTGGCTCTTGACAGCCTCCCTGCTCAGTGTCTTACTTAAGCTCCCAGTTACTCTTCAGAAGACCTACCTTTTTTTTCCGCTGACTAGGCACAGAGATGAAGGTGCGACTTGGCTGACTGAATACGGCCCTTCACTTCTCAGAGAAATATTATTTGAAAGTATGCACTGAAGTGCATCAAGTGAATGAAGCCTGATGGGAAGCTGGCAAAGAGATCTCTGCCAGGAAATTCTTGCTGTTATTTCATCCCCCCTGACAGCAAAGCCCTAATTTTGCTTTCATTCACACTGATGCAGCACCACGACTTTGCCTGACAGCATCCCGCTAGATGCTCAGCCCCCTCATCTTCTGTGACACCAGGGAGGAAAGAAAGAAACCTCAGTGCTTCAGAGAGGCAAGGTGTTCCTGCAGCTGCTCCGCTCAGCTAGCACCATTGCCAGGCATCGCAGAACTGAGCCTTTGGACACCACGGGGAAGAGACCTGGGTTATTATTTGTCTGCAAAATACTGAATAAAATTCCTGAGACTGTTTGTGCCTTACGAGCCCTAATGGCAGTAGCTGTCGAGAAGACTTAGATACTTTTCAAAGTTTTGTCCTATCAGTATTCGTAAACAAGGAGTAACATTTCCAAATTGTTATGTCAAAACAGAAGTAGCTCGTTTTGTTGTTCAATAAAAAGCAAGAGAGGCTTTACTGACTGAAAACTAGATCACTTCTACACAGGTCTTTAGCTCCAGCTTTCAGGTCTAAGCACAGGGGCCACACATTAAACACAACAGCTTGAAAAATTGAAATTAGTATGAGTATCAGCTGAGCACGGATTGAAGGATTTGGCTCTTTCACCTGATCTCCCATTTTCCATTACAAAACAAGCTTAGATTTGGCAAATAATACCTGAAGGCAGTATAAAAAATACATGGTTCAACATATTTTCACTAGCAAGCTCGCATGAAAATACGAGTGATTAGCTTGACTGACAGCAGTTCTTTACTGTATGTAAACATTTTTGCAGACACCCCTGCTCTCGAATCGCAGCCTGCTCTTTCCTACCACAATGGCTGGAATAACAGAATATCAGAGACTGCTTTCAACAGAGTCGTTCAAAATTAATACAGAAACCCTGCAGGCTTTAAGATTTTGCAGGACTGTAGTGGCTCTGTGCGTGACCTCCATGGAAGTTTTGTTTAAACAAGGTTTGCCTCTTGGCCGTGTATCAAATTGATCCTGGGGAGAAATTTCTTCACCTCCAGCTCTTGCAGTTGCGCTGGTGAAATCCTTGGAAACCCGCACATCTCAGGTAGGAAACATTGTGCGCAGCCTGCAAAGCTTTCTGGTGGAGACTGACCTGTGCCCGAACCCATGCTAACTCCGGTCCCTCTAACCGCAGGCAGGGAAACCTGATGTATCAATACTTGGATGCTTCAGCTGGCTTTGGCTGGTGGAACTGGAATTGCTGAACATCTCGAAACAGCATTGCTTTGGCATCTGCTCAAGAAAGTATCTAATCACACAACAGCACAGTTTCCCCACGCTCGGCAGGTGTGTCTCCACACAAAGCCAAGGTGTGAGCTGAGCATGAGTAAGCATCCACGTGCTTGCTTCCCACCTCACTAGTGCAACAACAATTATGGCTATTAAAGGAAACCGGTTTATTGACTGCTGTTTGCAAAGGCAACAGACAGTTTTCACAGATCCCTGCCCTTCCCACAGCCTTCACCACCTCTGTCCTGGTTTGAGGAACCACGACAACCTCCTCCTCCCTCCCCACTGCAGGTTTCTGCCTCCTGGTACTGCACAGCTTGGCAAACAGATGCCAATGTAATAAGTAACTAATTATTACAACAAGGGGGCAGGAAAATATTTGTCTTTACTGTTCAAATCAACTACTGGCTGTGTTTACTCATCTCCCATTAGGAGGTGATGGTATATACCAGCGACCAGTCCCTGGTCCCACATCTCCACCGTGCGTGTCACCCACGACTGGTATCAGTCCCTCCTGTGTGGCAGTTCCAGCCTGCCAAGTAAGCTGCACACAGTGATGCCGCGCGTGCAGTTGGCGCAAAGCACGTGCAAGCATGCTTTCCTGAATCAGGGCGGTCGGGAGCGGTAGAGGCCAGGCTGCAACGCAAAGTCGGTGTGTACAAACCCATACGAACACGTCGTCTTTCTGCCCTGCCTCTTGGGGAGCTCACCAGCTGATGGAAGTTTAGCTGTTTGCAACCCTTCTGTATTTCTCACTGCAACTTCACAGCCTCCAATAGCTCACTTCTTGTGTGGGGAGCAGCTTTGCAGGGCAGGAATTCAGCTTTAGGTGCAAGAGCAGAACCAGTTTTAGAGATTCCCACCTTCTTTATTGCTGGGCACGCGTTGCCACCTCTGCTGTGCCGCTGTTTAGAGATGCAATTCCACAATCAGTTGCGGAAGAAGAATTGCAGGGAAAATAAACTGCAGGACCAGGCTCAGGCAAATTGAGCAAGAGCTGTCTTAAACCGGGGCTTTGTCATTAGAAGAAACATACCTTGAAACAACACTCGGAAAGCTGCTGTGCTATGAAACCTGGCAGGCCAGAAACACAACTCAGGACTTGGGCCCTGCTGGGCATAAGACACACGTTCTTGCTTTATTTTCAACAAAAATCATGTTGAAATTGAACTAGACGAGGAAGGCTGTGAGTGAGATGATATGATTTTAACACCTTGTGTCCTCTGGGGACAGAGGTACCTCTGTGGGACCCCATGCATGCTCTTTTATTGCCAGAAAATAACCCAAAACACTGGGACTAGGTCAAAGATCTGAAGACAAGTTTCCTATGACTGCATATATGAAAAATGCAATCTTTTCCACTCCATTCAAAAGCATCCCTTTTCAGAACAATATTTAAGGACTTGCCTAACCTCAGGAAACTTTCTTCAACTCGTGAAAGTCAGTAAGACTTACAAAGTACAAGATAAAAGTTAAAAAAGGATTTATAAAAGCTGTCCTGAAGAAGGACTGATTTAATCACATGTGGACACAATTTCCTGAATCAAGCCCTTGCAACTTAAGCTAATACCACCTTATTCTATGTAAGGCAACTATACTTTTCATTTGGTATTATGTATATTGTTACCAGAATCAGATCAGCTCTAACAAAGAACATCTGACTTCAGCAGTTTTGAATACTTGACACTAAATTCCTAAAGTACTTCAAAAAACCTAACGGTCAGGAAAGCTCTGAGTTAGCTAGGCTGCCAGAAAAATGACTGGCTTACTGAAATTAAGTATTACATTTTGTTGTGTTGTTTGAGCTGATTTATCTGTTCCTTTGTAGCTGGCATCAGCCCGCGTCTTAGAACCACGGTGAACAATTAACCTTTATTTATCAAAAACATTTCACTGGTGGCATTTTTGGACAAGCAACTGGATAGTTGCTCACAGACCTTTTTAACTTGTTAAAAATGTAATGTCATGTGTGTATATTTTGCTTCCAAAGATTATTATAATGGAAAATCAATGAAAGGTATGCATCCTTGTGTTAGCTGGGTTAGTGGTCCTTGCTGATTACGAAGATCACACATAATAAGATTATGCATTAAGCAGCTTGTAACTTCGTCGAGTTTTAACCGTCATTCCAGTTTTCTACCCTTGGTATTTGGTTAAAGATTACCTTTTTTTAAAAAAATTTCCAGGTAATCATTTACAAGAACACATAACGAAGAATGATTTTTTTTGTTCACTGTAATGGACAGTGGTGACCTTTTCTGTGGGGGCCTCTCGAGCCCCTTGCTTTGGGTGTAAGACCTGAAGGTTGGAAGAGGGATATCTCTGTATCTGCTTTTTGAGTCAGCTTTTGCACTTTTTTTCCCTGAGGTGATTTGTGTCTTGAAGCAACCCTGACAAAATTTGGGCCATGGGCAGGGATTACAAATAGCTATTGCAATTTCTCTCATGTTACGTGTGCTCGTGACCTACGCCGTTAGCCAAGAGTTCAGCCTGGTGACGCCAGTTAGACAGGAAGATTTATGGTGGAGTCAGGTGTGTCCCTTCATGCCATCGTTCCGTCTCTAGGAAACACGCAGCGTTATGTCCCTCTGAAGACACAAGAGCAATGACTTTGCTCCCAGTTCCAAGCCACGTTTCAAGGAGGCATTATGCCCAAGGGCTTTGCTTGCACTCTTGCTCAGTTTTTTTTGAGAAATGCATTCTTACCCTCTGCTCTACTGGCCCATATATGCTCAGCTTTGCCATGTAGGTCCATAATCTGGGTAGTCACCACTTTTTGCAGCCATCATTAGAGCTGGACATTGTTATGTTAAACTAGCAGTTCTGCTGCTGCTTTTCCCAACTCAAGAGCAAGTCAGTATAGCAATAGCCTGGAGTCGAGTCTCTATCAACCTTCTCTCAGTATCACAGTGTAGCACCAGCATGGATATCTCACAGAGCTCCAAATCTGGAGGAATTCACCTCTTCCAGATAGACTGAGGTAAGAAGTAGTAGTTCACGACTGTAGTAGTTTAACTTGTGAGAAACCACAGAATACGTCAAAGGATGCGTATGCTCACACTACATCATTTCTGCTTGATTTTATAGGGTTTGTGGGGGTTTAGTATTCTGCACATTTGTGTTTGATGTGGTTTGGTCTAATGTAGCAGAATCAGTAGCTTCATTCCTGTCCGAGTCCTAAACTAGCAATTAAAAAATAAACCCCTCCAGCAAACTCTGCTTCCTACTTTTTACTCAGGCTTGAAAGTTCCCATTCAAGCCTGCCCAAAGGGGCTACTGTTAGTTTGGGCTGCATCCAACTGTCCAACATGGTACAGACTTAGGGCTTCATCTTAAAATCTACGCTCACTTCCATGAGCAAATCTCTTGTAACATGTCTGCAAGCCTGGTCTCATCATACATCTCAAAATCACAGCAAACCCTCATCAGCATAGAGTTAGGAGGACATGTGAGAACTGCCATGACCTCCAGGAGGAGTAACATGGGTAGGTTATTGAACAACACCAAGAAGTGTAGACACCATAAATCAACGGAGCAGAGACAGAACTGGGTAGTACTGATATATTTCAAAACGAAAGGTTCAACAGGATCTAGCTAAAGCCAGCACAGAACAATGTGGAGAAACAGCTTATGCTGATTTATTGTAGCTCTTTGAAAAGCCAGCCCTCACCGAGAATAACTCATGCGTGGTCTAATACAGGGAAAAGAGAGGAAGGAAACTTCAGGTGGGGGTGGGAGGGAAGGAATTATTGGAACCTGGCAACTGCACAGCTCTGGACAAATCTCTGCAACGTTAACATTTGAGACCAGCTGCATTTTGTTTCAAGGAAGCTTTGAAGCAGTATTTTAGGGGACACAAGGCTGAGATCAGACTTGAAATGTGCAGTGTGTAGCTTAAAATTCATCGGCCGGATCTTCCCACCCCTTTCTTGGATAAAACTGAAGAGAAGGGATTCTAGGGTTACACGGAGTGCCTCGGGGAGACAGTCCTCCACTTTGATACCAGAGATGGGATTTTCCTGGGCAGAATTGACTGCCAGACCTGCTGCTCGGAATCTGCAAGGCACTCTGGAGACGCTGGCAGCTCAGGGCTCGGAGCCGCGCTTTGCTCTAGCTACAGAGCACAGGAATCCTTGAAAGAAGAACTACGACTTGTTTCCAAAGAGGCAAGGTGTAGGCATTGCTCACACGCACAGGACTGAGGAACGGATGACCTGGGGGGGAGCCTGGGCAGAACTGCCCCTGGACCAGGCTGGAATCAGACATCCCGGTTCTGTACTTTGCTCTGCTTCAGCCCTTCCTCGGTACAAGGGCTACAAGAGAGATAAAATGGAGGTCATATCTCTCAAGGGGAGCTACAAGGATGAATGCACAAAACAGTCAGTGTCTTTCTAAGAAAGCTGTGCAAAGCATTGTTTAAATGGAAGACATCAGCTGCAAAATTCAAGTTGATCTGAAATCACACCCCAAATTTTTAGATTAGCTTTAAGGTGTGGGGGAAGAAAATTCAAAGAAGCAAAAGAGTTTCTGGCATAGAACCCCTTGGAAATCAGGAAAAACAAGATACTTCTTGTTAATTTTATTAAAAATTAATTTTCATTTGGAAGCAAAGCCACTGCAGATGGAAGATGGCTGCAGGACCACGATTCTCAATGGAGAACCAACGAATAGGGAGTACGAGCAAGAACAGCTTTCGCAGACCTCCCCCTCCTCTTTCACGGACTGGCACTGAACCTCTACTGATTTCCAAAGGGACAAAAATTACCGTTTAGCCAGTTGTGTAGCAGTTTCTTCTTGAAACCAAAATGCAGGCACTGCCTGGTGAGCCGAAGCCTTGGAAAAAGAAAGGCTTGTGTAATTAGACGGACTGTCCTTTCAAAGCATGGGAAAGCTGCAATTAACGGGCCAGAAGTTTTCTTCCGCCCAGTCACTATTGCTGAAACTCGGCACTACTCACTAGTTCAGGACTAAACCTGTTCACTGAACAAAGAAGGGGTTTTTATATAAAAGTATGTCCCTGTTTCAAAGTAGCTGTGCAAAAACAGTTCCTTCTTACTGAGTTCACTTGCAGCCTCGGCATATTCAGAGCACCAGTACCTGTTCCAGTGACAAGTCACTACTGATTATTGCTGCTGTAAGCTCATAGCTCGGCAAATCCAACTCAACCCTAAAAGTCCAAGCAGGCTTCCTAGAAAGGAAGCTTTGTGTTTCAAGCCATGCAAGAATGCTCCTGACATGGCATCCTTGTCCTATTTTGACCATTTAACCTCACCTTCCCACGTAGCACAGAAGATGGAATTAGACAGCATTATCCCTGTATCAAGGTGAAGAGCCTCTCTAGGTTTCCAGTCATGGAAATTACTTTACTTAGTAAAGCCATCCCTCTGGCTAGGTCCACACAAGTACTTGGTGACTTTTAAGTCCTTTGTAACATGCTTGCTCGCTTGCTTAGTTATTTTCAAATGTTTGCTAAGAAGTGCTTACAGTTTGAGAGAAATCATAAAGTGTTGCAGAGGACCCTACATCTAAATGTTAAGTGATGTTTCCCAAAGTCCCCTAAGACAAGTCTGCAAACTTCTTCTAACTTCACTTTTTTCACAAGGTATTTTCATGCAGGAGCTGGACATCACCAGTGATCTGAAGCTGGGCTCACCAGGGGGTGCTTCGTCGTCAGTCTCCTCACAAAATCAATGGTTCTTAAAAATGGGATTGTCCATGTTTTAGACTCCAGACGTGGCTCTAATCACCTCCAGTCTAAAGCTCTTATTTCAGGGAGCGGGTGGTACAGACAACTCATGACAAGCAATGTTGAAAAAGTTATTAAAGGAAGAATTCAGCTCATCACCCCAGCACCTGTGTGGGGAAGAAGCTGAGAAGCGCACACCCGGCACGAGGGGGTCAGAGCCTTTCCAAGCCATTCCTTGCAATAAAAACTGCACAACTGAAGTGCTTTGATCAGGCATTTTGGGCTTACCTGGGCAAATCTTCACGGCTCGGAAAAGAGCTGTGAATAAGTAAGGAGCAAGAAAGGGGATGACACTTTACCTGTTTTGTGAACTCGAGATAGTATGATGTTATTACTTTTTCATAAAGCACTGGCTGTACAATTCCCAATTGTATGGCAATGGTTTAAAGCAAAACATAAGACTTCAATTCCCTGAAATACTTGGACCTGATAATACGGTTTGTAACCAGGCAATTCCAGCAATAATGTGGAACTCTTGATTACTTTCTGCACTGAGTCAATTACCATCCTCACTTTTACCTTTCTGATCCAATTTTGTCTGCGGTCCTCTGTGTTGGCAGAGATCTTAATTGGTTATCTTTAGCAAACTGATGAACTCATAAAAAGTTCGGATGTCACAGATAACATGAGTCTCCAAATTACCAATCTTTTTCTGCGTGATTTTCCAAAAGCAAGGGCGGAATTATCCCATAAACTTAGAGACAGAAACTCAAGGATTAATTTCTTAATCATAAAGCACTTATGTATATTTTAACATACTTTGAGATTAAGCACATGAATTTCTGGTGAATAATCCCATCTCAGCCCATCCCAGAGTTGCACTTCAGCCCTGCCCAGCTATGAGAGGAATCTTTGCAGTGAGAGGCTTTAGAGGCTCTGTCAAAATCAATATCAGCAGCTATTCCTCTGGGAAATCAGTAATGTCACAAGCAAAGCATTTGCCAAAGCTTTGAGTGTGTTCCAATTAATTTACTATTCTACATTTGCTGTAGACCTGAGGTAGGAGAGAAAGTTGAATGTAAGCAGTTAAACGTGAGACAGAGGAATCCTGTTAAGACAGTGATTGCTGCAACATGTGCTTTAAAAGCTGAAATGTTTATTCACGTTTTGAACCAAAGTAAATTTGAACAGCAGCCGAGGTGCAGTGGTTTACCTACAGATGATTTAATAGTAAAAAAGTGCACAGAGACTTCTGCCTACGGTTGCCAAATCCAGGTCTGTGTTATTTCTTGGTCACACTGAGCTAGTCTGGCTGTCCACAGACGTTAGCTACGGCAGGCTTGTTTCCTAAAACGCTCTTTCATTTCTAGCACCGAGGCAGCTTCACCTATGGCAGAGGGGGCTCCCACGCTAATGTAAACAATGTAAATAAGGCACTACTTGCCACAAGTTTTAAACACTGTCTTGATTTGCTCCCAGAAAGGGCTAGATGTAAAAGCTTTAAACTCCAAAAGGTGAATGGGGACCTGACCAACTTGGGGTGCAAGGATGAGTGGCAATGATAAAATAAAAGACTAGTTAGTTAGATAAATCCTTGGCTGCAGTCACTTCAGGTACAGGCAAAGAAAGCTAAAGGCATGTGGGATGCCTTTTCTGCAGAAAAGCTTAAAATAGAAAAGGAAATCAATACTCATTTACAGTATCTGGCAGTCACTGAACCAAAACATACATGTACACCTACAGCAGAGCAGAAATAACAACATTTATTTAAACCACAAGCTGTTATTCTGCTGCAGGAACGCTGTGTTTTATGCGGAGCGCTTCACCAGAAATGGAGAAGTACCACATATTTCTGACCATTTTTAAAAAGCCTCAGCAATATCAAGAACAAATACTTTCAATACCACAATTATTAACCCTGCCACTGCCAGGCTGGCTGCAACTCCTCAATTGCCAGCAAAGAAAGGGTCAGAGCTAGCAGCAGGGAAGATGTTTTGTCTTTCCTCCTGAGTTTCTCTACTGCCAACTTGCAAGACACCATTTGTTGGATCACATGTAAGTGGTGCATCTGTCACAGTCTGCAACAGGAACGGGAACGGGAACGGGAATGGGAATGGGAATGGGAATGGGAAGAGCTTCCCCAGCTATATCACTACAGCGCAGCACCAGGGCTGCTCACAGCATCGGAGACACGGAGGTCTCAGATGAGGGTTGAACCACAGCACATGCTGTGAGGGACATGGGGAGCAAGAGAGACCTCAGTTCTGCAGTTGTGAGATGGGGACAGGGCTCTGGAGCCCGGGAGCACCCATGCCCGTGCCCTGCGTGGTGCCAGAGAGCCGGCGTGGGTGCACGGGACAGGAGAGAGGTTTGCTGCCTGCCTGCCTGCAGAGCTGCGGGGCGGCGGGAGCAGTGACATGTCTGCAAATGTTCTGGGCTTAGCAAAATGTAAACAAGTCTTGATGCTGCATTTAGCTGTGCATCTGAGCATCTCCTAACGCGACAGGCAAACATGCACAGCAGGAAGCAAAGCTTTGATGGTCATAACCCTCAAATGATGCTTCAAAAGAGAAATGTATACCTATGTGTAAGAATGACACAATGTTTCCACCGACTATGTAAAATGAGGAAGGAGCAGTGTTTAACAAATCAACATTCCCCAAACACTGAAAGTGAAATTAAATATAAACAAAGTGAATCTGCTGATTGATTTCTTTTTCCCATTCCCCAGCTCTGAGAAATGTGACCAGTAAATAAACAGCATACAGAATAACAACAGCTGGCTTTTGTACAACACTCCTCATTCACAAAACCTCAAAAGGTTTACAAAGAGTACAACTAGGCTTGTTGTAGAGTCACATAATGTAGGGATGAACGGGACCTCAAGAGGTCCTCTGATCCATTACGCTGTCCCAAGCAAGGATCAACCCTTCCTCCCACTGCCACGTAAACCGAAGTGCAAGAGGTAAAAAGCCTCGCCCATGGCAAGACAGTGTGCCAGGGGCAGGGATGGACACACAGCATGACGCAAAACCTGACCCCACAGCAATCAGCAGGAGCTTGACAGCAGAGTCAAAATGTCACCACAGGTTCCCTGAGCTCCGGCCCTGTGCTACATGCACGGGGCCACAGTGAACCTGGAACGAAAAAGTTAATTTTTAAAAAGCTTCCTGCCCTGATGAACTTGCGGGCAGCTAATAATGTCAAGAGAGATGATCTGTGCATTTTCAGGACAACCTGGGCTGAGATGCACGGTGCTCCTTGCTAAAATCATTTGCTGAGGGCCAGAGGATGACTGAATGCTGATCGCTTGGACAACCTCTTAATAAAAAGAGATTATGAATGCTGATCAGAATACAGTTTTTAATACTCCAAATATTGTAGACTAGCTCTCACATAAAACTGAAAAAATGAAGAAAAAGCTTAACCATTAAGTCAGCTAGATGTTATCTCTACAGCAATTTAATTACTTACTGCTTCCTCATCACTCCTCCTGCCTTTAGTCCAGCAAATTAAGCCACTGCAGATTTCTGGAATTTGACAGTTGAATTTGAAGCCTCACTGAGATAGCTTTGAAAAATAAAAGCAAAAAATATGTTGAAAAATTAGAAAAATAAGCTCATCTTGCCAGCTGGTGAACTAGCTAACCTGCTGACACCTACGGCAAATTAAACCAACTTTCTGTTCTAAAAAAAGTCCAAAGATTTAAGTTTTATTCCCTCACTCTGCAAGCTTCAAGCGTGATCAAGGAAGAAAGAAAACATACAGAACAAGTCCTCTTTATCCCAGGTCAGACAGATAGCTGAAGAACATCAGTAATCTTTCTTGCCCACCAAATCTATAGTAGTTTGTTCATTTTTCTCCTTACCCATCTATATACAACACTGGAGCAAATAACTACTACACTATTACTGCTGTTATGTTTGGATCTAGCCCAGCTGACAATATCTCTTTTTTTTTTTTTCCCTTTCTCTTTTCTTTCTTTTAACAGATTGCTGCTGAGACAATTTACTTGTAGCTGAACAGCAGAGAACATCTAAGGCATCACTCAGTAGATTTTTTAAAAATCTCACCTCAAACATCAAGCACTCTTCAACCACCAAAACCTCAAGGAATAACTTACTTTCTCTGGCAACTTTCATCTAGGGACTCCAGACCCAATTTATATCACTTGCCTGGATGATTACACCCAATTTTAGATGAGGAAACAAAAGCACAGAGAAATTAAGGGTCCGAATCTGTAAATCACTGGTCATTGTGTCACTGCCTGATGACTGTCTTGACCATGTGTTTTGCCTGTTCTCTGCTCCTCATTGACATCTTTATTCTGTTTTCTGACACTAAATTTCCTAGGTCTAGCAAGCTGCCTCTGCTATCACTTAGTAAGGGAGGATTCAGAGGCTGCCATCATCAAGTGGGTGCCTGCCAAGCAGAAATGAAGATAGCTCCTGGCTGGAGAGCAAGTGTCTGACATGCAGAAGGGGAGTCTCTTTCCTTCCAGCAGAAGGACTTACGAAGTTTGGTGTTACTCAGGGTCTTGGGACATTGAAAACAGCTATATGGCTGCTGCTGCAAAAATAATGAATCCCTGTGGCTGCAAACATACTGCATCTCTCTAGGAGAAACAAACTCATCCCCAAGGAGAGCAGTTTCCAAGACCCACCCCCTCTCCTGCTCCTAGCTGTTTGTGGACAGCCCACAGGCGTGTACTTGGAGGCAGGCAAATCTGACCGGAGTGCTCTGGCCACCAGGACTGCTTCCACTGGCCGCTCCCTGCCTGTCCCCAAGGCCACACCTTGGTACCACAGTCTAGGCAGTGAGTCTGGTCAGCTTTGAGATGCCTTCCTGACACCACCACTCCCCCAGGGCTAGTTGCTTCAGAAGGTGTTTTGGTTGGGTCTAGCCCACGGTTGGTATTTGGGATTGTCGTACCAGTATTTCTCTTCCACTTAACATGAGTGAAATGTTATTGGTCTTCAAAAAGAAACCGTAGGAGAGATATCATTTTAGTGATGTCAAAAAACTTTACCCTGGTGCTGCTAATTTCCTTCTTATAGGATAATAAGCCATACCGATACAGTGTCCAAATGTCTGTACTGGAAGAGTCAGGGCAGGGATGTATGGGTACAGGTAAGGATATAACTGGGGTGTGATGAGGTAAGGGACCTGCCCAAGCATATGTTATGGAATCTCCTGTGCAGGATGCAATACTATCTCCTTGGATACTTAGGATAATCAGCCATTTGCTATGAGTGTTGTGTCCCATCTCTTGGATAAGGGACAATAGAAGGTTGTTAAACACTGATGGCTTCCATTCAAGTGGAAGCACGTTCAGACAATGGCATGCCTGAACCTAGGGAAGGCAGCTCAGCCAAATGTGTCTGCAGGGACAGCTCTTAGAACAATGCAATTTCCCTAGAAGAACAAAGTGATCAGATGTTCACCCTGGCTCTGAAAAGCACAAAGCCACAGCAGCTTGAAGGGAACTTCCAAGGGAACACAGGCCAACTTCTCTGCAACAGGCATCTAGAAAAAATATCCTCTTCTAGCCAGTACAACTATACCAGCCAACTCTTGTTGTAGATGTATTCATGGTGATCTAAAAGAGCTGCTGCGTGTTCCCAAGGGATGATCAAGAGTGCTGAAGAAATTGCAGCAAGGAACTCTGTGCAGCTGGTTTTATTATTTTGTCCAAACCTATACATTTCTCGTGCTAGTGAAGCAAAGTGCTCTTGCATCTGGAACCCTGATAAAGTTGATGAATTTATCTGCTTCAACTATTGTATTGCTGTCAACAAATAACTGGTTTAGAGTGCTCCCAGTTTGACAAGCTGAAGAAAACTTAAGCAGCAGCATCTGAGAGGAGAGCCAGTGCACAGTCTGCTCCAGATAAAGAGACCTGGAGGGACAGGCAGGGCTCTAACTGCTGAATGACCAGCTAGGGAATCCACCAGGGTCATGGTACAAAGCCAGTAGGGATCATCACACTTGTAATCCCATTAAAAGGAAATGAACTATTTGCACGAGAGAACCAGGGTTTGCTTAGCCTTCACTCTCTGGCAGAATCATGAGTAGAAACTGAGTTTTACAACACAATCTCAAGACCATTTTTCTTCTTTTCTCCTGTTTCTGCCTCTAGCTCTGATATTCACCCTGTTGGACGGCACCATTTCCAAGAGTTCATCAGGTGGCACGTTGAGAGCCAACATTGATCTTGCTTCCTTTGCTGCTGCCTCAGGACCATGATGAAATGTTACTGCTTTGAGACTGACAGCAGGGGACTCCTGAAGTCACCTTATTCCCACACACCAATGTCACAAATTTGCACACTTGTGCTCAGAAGCTGAGCCTAACAGGGCAATGAGCCAAAGGGAGAGATTAATTACAATTGTTACTCCCTGCATTATTTGCCTTTTTCCTTGGGCTCTGTGGTATAAAAGGCAGATTTGCTTCTGTTGAACATTCCTGTGGGGACTGAAAAAATTACCTACTAAAAAAGCCTGTTGGAAATATCTACAGCAAGAACCAAAGCTGCTCTCCTGTCTGTCAGTGTCCCTCTTACGAGAAGATGGTTTGCTAATTTGCCCATTCTCTGGAAATGCCTAAGAAATAATGAAAGAATGCCCCCCTTCACAGCGAATAAGACAGTCACATGGAGCAAAGAGAACACAGGCGTTAAAGGAACACATACATGGCTGATGAATAGAAGGGAGGCTTTAGAAACTCAGGCAATAGCAATACAGCAAGCAAAGCCTGGAACGTTGATTCGACAATGATAATTGTTATTTCCCCTCTGCACTGTGTACGGTGTGATCAGACACAGAGGGAGCTGAATTCATCCTACGACAAACTGTGCTGACATAAATCACTTCGCAGGATACAAATTTGGCCCTTGTGCCTTAGTTTGAAGTTGACCTCGTTAGTACAAACAAAAGTGTTCTTGCAGAGCGACACTGAATTAGAAATTCCTTTAAGTATTTCTAGAGACTAACACCACACAGTATAATTAAAGACATTATAATTAGTGAGTTGATTCCCTTTGCTTTGACTTCACTTTGGTTTATTTATTTATTTATTAATTTTGGAAGGGTCTGAAAGTCAAATTCAACTTTGTCATCTGCTCATGCTGGGAGCTGTGCTGTTCTCCTGGAAATGCCATGGAAATGCTGGTAATGAGGTGCCAAAATCAGCAAGCAATATTCACAATTTAAAGGCCAGTTGAAAGATAAAGGCAATTTGTATTTCTGCACCACAGCCACTTCTGCGAAGTCCTTGGGGAAGACAGAATTGTATTTTCTGCTTGTTGGCTTGGCCAAGGACTTTCACAAGTCAGAATGAATGACAGGCATTTTTCAAAGAGTAAAACAACTTTTAAAAGTAAATAGAAAAGTGGGTGCTTTTTGTTCATTCAATTTTGTATTTTTAATCACACTTGTCAGGTGTAGAACTGAAAGAACTCCTACAAAGACACTGTTTACTCAGACAATTGCTATTCTGTTCACTTGAACCATGGTCACGATGTCTGAGGTTGAGCCAACTCATTCCAGTGTACGTTAACAATCAACCAGCAACACGTCTGTGACCCACACGTGTCTCAGCTTCAGGCAGCCTCCTCAGGCAGACCGCTTCAGTTGCTGGCAATCTTCTAAGTGCACCTAGAGACCACTACGTGAAGAGACACACAAGCATCATGCTAACTAGCCGGATAATGATTTCTGGTTGACAGATGAGGAAGCTCAGACTACAAGGATGTCTGGAACCCACATTTTCAAAAACATCCTCTAACTACAAGTGTCTCAGTCTTCAAGTGTCCAACCTAGAGTGGCCGATCTACACGGAGAGAGCTGAGCATCACCTTCTCTATCTGAAGTCAATGTGGCTGCAGGCTATTAGCACCTTTGAAAAAACTACTCTGGGTCAATAAATCTCACAGGGTTTATTTGAGGTCAAGCAGAGGGGCTGAAAGTGCCCCAGAGCAAACTATGCTTATCTAGGCACTGACAAACAGCTGAAGCATCCAGAAAAGCTTTCGGGGATACAGACCAGAGAGGAAAAGAAGGTCATCAGTGAATCTCTCCAGGCCCTTTAGGGGCCTCAAAGGAAATGTCTTGACTTCTCCTCCCAGCTTTCCTTCCCCTTCCTCATCCCACCTCTATTCTTAGCAACTTTGTCTGAGAGCTGGGAACAGAGCATGGTTTCTTAATTCCTCACCTCCTATTACCTCATGTTTTGATTTTGACCGCTCAGGGTGGTGGCAGAGGTTTTGACCTTGCATGGAGCTGTTGTTTTTGTTTACACAAAGACTGCTTTCCCATTTAGTAAGATTTCCTTGGCTACTGGGACATGCTATAGGCACAAGATCAATCTGGATTGGTAACAACTATTTACTTCCTCCAAACAATGTTATGTGGTCCTGAAAATGCCCTGCGTTGCCCCAGTCTTAAGCTCTGCACTAGGTTAGGAGCTCTCAGTGCCAAAGAGTTACCTGTTTTCATGCTCCACAAATCCTGTTGTTGGCATGATACATGACAACACCACCAGAACACACTGCTTTTTCTTCCCTGCTGCACTCAACAAGACCACTTAATTACATCTTAAGATCAAACTGGCTCAACAAGTTGGGCAGCTTGCAGGGCTGCTGGCCAGGGAAGTCGCACCTGCATTGCTGCCCGCAGACAGCAATAGAAGACACCCAGTCCCCAGCCCTCCTCTTGGGAGTGACTTCCCACCGGAAAAACAAGTGGAAAATACAGTCCTTCTTCCTTAGTCCCATTACTACCTACTCTATCTACCCCATCTAATCATTATGACATCTGAGTGCCTTTGTGTGTCAGCTTCCTGTGAAGTAATCACCTAAATCCCCCTTCAAAACAAAGCGGACCCTGCTGAGGAACTCACAATAGGTGCCTTTTACTCGCAGGACAACCTTGGCCTCGGTGGCACTTATAACAAAGCTTCCATATGTGCACCAGTATGGGCTGATCAGTCAGATCAACACCACACAGCATCACAGCCTGGATATTTGTGAGCACGAAGCAAAAGAGCTTCCCAAAATTTCCCCCTCTTCCTTATAAATTTTTTTTTTTTTTTTTTTTTTTAAATTGCTACAGCACATTAGTCTGCCACAGCCTTTATCCACCTTTGCGGGTCTGTTTGAGGAGATAAAAGAGAAGCACCAGCTCCGAGGGGCGATGTCTGCCGGTCGGCCCCACTCTCAGAGACTGCCTAGCCATTGTTTGCTCTTCGACCCCAGGCTGGGGCTACTTTTTAATTTTTCCTTTGGCAGATATCCCATTTTTTCCCCTCCCTGGGGGAGGGATCAAGGATGATAAGTTCTATTCTAATAGAAGACAAGTCAATGATAACCTTTGGGCATCTGCGGTGAAGAGGTATTTCTATAGCCCTAGCTGGGATTAGATGCATAATGGATCAATGAAAGATCCCACCGTTTGACGGTTATAGCGTTATTCATTAGTGTTAAGATTTGAACCTGAATCAACAATTGAGTTAGAAAATTGAAAGAATTGCCTTCAGTATCTGAAATAGAATAAATCGTAACAGGCTGTAAAAGTCCCCTGAGGTGTCTCTTTCTCTCCCTATACATATATATATAGATCACTTTTGCTGAACATTTAAAATTAGATTAAAGTTGTTGAGCTTCTACAAGTGAAGCAGAAAAAGCCGAGCTACTTATGAAAAGTGAGAATGAGGAAAAAAAATGTATTTTTGGTTTGCTTATCAAAGCACTTCAAGAGCATTCTTGACTGTAGGATCCAGGCACTAACTTGTTATTCAGCCACTTACCATCCCTCTCCTACATAACAATGCAAAAAGAGCTAATAATAAACAGCACGCCCCTCCTTATACACGAACACGCAAATGCAAACACACACACGCACGCACATAGGAACCACTTGTAAATGAGCAACACTGATCCCATCCACTTTTGTTGTCACAAAACTAGGGCAAGCTCGCTCTCAATTAACTGCTTGGTGAACAGAGCCCTAAAAAAATTAACTACCCAGAGGACTTAGACAGCAAGTTTTAACTCTCAGCAATTTATCATCCTTTCATTTCTGGATCAAAGACCCATCCACTCACTACTAATTTGCTAAGAAATTAAACATGAAAAAAAGAAAGCAATTCCACAACTGGGTGAAGAAGGTTGTGGGCAGTTAATGACTAATTAGCATTATAATACGAGACAGCCTGGTTTCACAGTAGAAGCTGGTTTTGATAGCATTTTCTTTTCTTCTGTAGAGGAAATCTTCAGGCTGGCGCAAAGACTATGTAAAGCTTCAGTGCCAAAAACTTTCCTCCTTGTTTCTGAAAGGCGGTGAGTAGACGTAACTATAAAATGCCTTGTGGACCAGGTGATCTTAAACCAAGACCCATGTCCTACAGCCCAACCAGTGCCATGGAGCTAGAGCGGGGCGGCTGCACTGTCCTCCCCTCTGGGGACGGGGCGCTTAGGTGCCTGCCCACCTCCCAGCTCTGTGTCATTCACATTGCCCCTCAGCCTGGCAGGCAGAAAACCCAAGGCCAGCTGACTTGGACCCGTACCCATCTCTCAGGACAGCTGCAGGCATTTGGACGCAGGATGGTGTCTAACCTGCTGGGTGGTCAAGGAAAAAGTTTAACTCCCTACTACAGCTTGAACAACTTTTTCCTGTGACTGTTTTCTAGCTGTATAAAATCAACACAGCTTTTCCTGTTGGCTCGCAGAAAAAGAAAACAATAAAACAATATCCAGATTTTTATGGAGTAGCTACCTATCTAACTAGTGGCAGCATAAACACATGCCAAGCCAGCAGATACTGGGAGGAAGAAGAAAGATCATAACTATGGGAGGAACGGAGCTAGCTTTCTATAGCAGATCCTAATCAGCACACAATCAGCATAGAAAGCTATTACAGCAAAAGGATTATTTAAATTATGACAAAAACATTAGAGAAATTTCTCTATCTGGTTCCTTGTCTGTGTTTATTACTGAGGTCAGTTTTGAAATCGCAGTTGCCAGTGAAAGAGCTCCCTACATCATTTACTAACTGTGAATAATTTAAAAACCCAAACAAACAACAGTCGAAAAGCAATGTAGTCAAACCATATTCTGCCTGTTGCCCTGAGATTTCGGCTACTACTGTTGAAGCTGAAGCCAGATGCTGATATTTAATCTGTTGACACTGAGAAAATCGGAAGGAGTAGACATCCCTAAGCCTGTACCCCACCCCTCCCTGACTGCCGGTGCTATTAGTTTGAAGATAGTTGTTTATGGCTGATAGGCATCAGCCACCTGCATGCGCCACTCAGTAGCGTACTGAACTGCCAACCAAGCCAGCTGTGCATGAAATGACAGTAACTCCATGTTTTACATCCGTAAGGCCCACTTGAGTGAGTAAAGGTTTGGAGAATAGAGTCTTTACAGTAGGGGCTCTCTCAGGTGAGAGAAATCTCTCTTAGTGGCTCTGTAAGGCTCCGTGCACACAGCCCTATAGCGCCAGTCAAGCTATAAATAATAATTACACAAACAGTGTCTTATTTACTGACAGTAAAAAAGGATGTTTGCTTGGAAGTGCTCACCTGGGAGTTGCTGCTGGCTTCCAATACCTGCAGAAGAGATACTGCCCATCAGCATTGACGATATGGGGCAGGTCCTTGTACGGGATGTTTTGAGGACTCCGCTTTGGCGAACTTTCCTCTGGCATTCTGGAAGAATGACCTGCAAGGTGTTGGAAGAAACAAGACATACTTTAAAACAGGTGAAGGCAAGATAGAAGCTGATGGGCTTGGTAGCCACAGACGTTCAAGAAAGTCAGTCAGTAAGGCAAGCACCGCTAATGGGATTCTCCCTCCAAAACCCCAGCCAAAGAGCCCCCAAAATCTTTACTGCTTTGAAACAGAAATGTAGCATTTTGCGTTCAGAAAAGGCTCACATTTGGGGGAGGGCATTGGAGGGGGGGAAAGGAGGGAAGATCAGTCCCCCATCACTACTTCATTACAGCTTCCTCTCCCCCACTTCTCCCATCTGTGTTTATTTTGCATCATTTTGTGAAACGGATCCTAAAAAGAATATTTTAGCTGCAATCAAGTGCAGATTGTGCAGCAACCGCTACAGATATGAAAAGACAGCTGCATAAAAGATTTATCTCTGCCTTAACATCTCCAAAGAACAGCGGAGGGTACGCAGCAGAGGTATCTGCCACCGTGTCATCATTAAGATCTTCTCTGACATCTCAAACAGGAAGGTGGCGGCGGTGGGGAATGAAACATTTCCAGGAGAATTCCCAACAAACCTGTTTTCATCCTGTGCAAGGGTTTGCATTCTAGTGAGGAGCCGGCATCGCAAGTCAAATGCAAGCAGATAAGGCTTTTTGCATCTCGCTGCGGAGATGCATTCACACTCCGCCGACCACGCAGCCCCCACGGTCCCCGGTGGGTGCCCGGCGGGGTCCCTCCCGGGCAGCTCCGGTGCTCCGGGCGGGATGCGCGGGGTTCGCCGCCGCTCCGCTCCGCTCCGCGCCTCGCTCGCTCTTTGAGGAAAGTCGCTTGGGTAATTCACCACTTCTCGTTCATTTCATCACTTTTTTTTT
>VZSZ01012190.1:239299-262563 GCA_013398815.1 Ibidorhyncha struthersii | reverse complement strand
CCCGCCCCCCGCCGCCGCTCCGCGGGGATTGACACGGCCGTCAACCCCCAAATAGCGGGCTCCGGCCACAGGAGTGGCCGCTCAGCTGGCTTGGGTGGCCACGAGTGACACCCGGGGAGCGTGGATGGGTTTTACACGCTGAATTCGGAGCGGGGAGACTGTGAAGCCGTGCTGCCTTTCGGGGCTTCCCCCCGGCTCTTTGTCGTCCCAAATCCAAACTTTGCTGTTTCGCGTTTAGATACGTGGCTCTTCAGGCTGGGAAGCCACGCCGGGAAGATTGGGTCTTTCCGATACGAGTTCAGAGGAGCGCCCAAACCCGCTGCTTTGCGCCCTCGTTCATGGTAAAGGCAATTTATAAATCCAGTATATCATTTATACGCACGTAATCTAATGGCGCGCCTGATCGCTGTAGATTATATGCAACACATATGTTGCAACTGTGCAATTTGAGATCCATTCGATGGTATATGATACTTGCTTATAAAAATTGTCACAGCAAGGTTCCCCGAAGTTAAAATAGCTTCCCTGCCCCAAGGCATCCAGATACTGAGTTTTGTCATTTAATACTGGTAAGCGCTTAGCATTTATTGAGCACTTTTAAATTGTTTATATTAAGGGCACAGGTTCAGGCCTTTTATGTTTCATCAAGATAAAACTATAAACTTTAATTTTTACCTGCCTACTTATACCAAGAGGTCTCGGGCCTTTTTAAGAAGAGGCAGCTATTAATATTTTTTAAAGCTAGGCTATGTGCTCACTGAGTCCAAACCTGGGAACAAAGGCTGAGGAAAGGAAAGAAATGTATGCTAACAATAATAACAATAAATGCAAAACCTCGGAGATGACCCATATAAAAATAAAAAGGAAATCAAAAGCAGACTTTTTGAGTGTCATTTATATTAAATGCCCTAGAGGGGTTTTTAGTTATGAACTGCAAAAGCGAAATTACATATTCCTGTAACTGCTACTGTTTGAAAAAAAAAACCCAAACCAACATTTATGATTGTTTATAACGAGCAAGATTTAGGTCAGAGGGGGTCTTAACCAGAGCCCTGGGAGCTGTACCGGGAGGTGCACAATTCGCTAGGCCAGCTACTGTCTCAGCGCGGATGGGTAGAATTAAAGAGCTATCACCGGCCAGCTCCAGAGCTGGGAGGAGCAATGGCATATATATTTATTTAAAGGATACAGATCAGATAATAACTGAATTAAGAAGAAAAGAAAGAAGGAAAGAAGCTTCTTCCCCTGCTCACACTGTTCATCTGCCAGGAACACTTTACTGCTTCCCTACAGCCACCCATGAAACCTGATGCCAGGAACAGGCTCCTTTCCCGCTGTGGTGCTGGGAATATCCGAGTTCCCAGGGCCACAGAGAGGTGGAGGAGACAAGGAAAAAATCTCTTTCTAAAATTCAGGATAAAAATAGCATCTCAAAGAAAATGACCTTGCTTGGGACAAGGGCGAGATCCTGTCTTTGAGAGCTTGCCCTGGTCAGTCCAGATATATGATTCCCTCGATACCCCGTTAACCTCCGTGTAGCTAATATTGGAGGCAGCAGGACTGCGGTCCAACCTGCATTCTCTGCCAGGCCCGGATTCTCACCATCACACAGAAGGGGAGGATCAACCGACCCCGCTTTCCCTTCTCCCCAGCTCCCCTGAGCCCCCAGGAATTTGAGGACATTTCTTCTCATAGATAGCACACCCTCCCCCATCTCCTGATAATATCATCAAAATGAATGAGAAGCAACTGCTGACTAGTTACCTTATTATTTTATGGAGTTTAAGCCGTGAATGAAAAGCCACCTGAGAAAACTGGATTGGGTCTGAAGAATTCACCTAGCTGATATCCAAACAACATACCGGGCTTCAGCAGAGCAATTACTGGATGCTAGCTCCCTGCGCGAAATCAAAGGGATGTCTGAGCATGCAGTATTTATGAGACTGTAACATCTTCTCCTGTCTCGGTGGAGTGAAATACGTTTTGGAAATACAGTTTAAGCTAAATCAACTTCATAAGAAAAAATAGAAATACGCACGGCGAATCTTTACACTGACTCAGTAATTGCTTAAGCCTCGTAGGGAAAGGCGTTCGGTTTATTGAAGGCTGAGCCCTGCTTAGCTTAAGCCTCTCCATTGACTCCCAAGGTACTCACAGGAGTATAGAGAAAAGGATTATGCCCTCAAATAAGGCAAATTTTAGGAAAAGAATCAGTTGCTGGAATGAGAGAGAAAACACATATAATGAAAACTTGTTATCACAACAAGGGGAGAGAGAACAGGGCAGAGAGAAGAGAAGGGAGAGAACAGGATGGATGTGAGACAGCACGGCAGGCTGGCGAGGGATTCTGATGGTGGGGTAAGGGAGGGAGTTAGGATTTTCTTTGTCTTTAGACTTTCATTCACAAAATGAATTTTTAATAGATCATATCCTGTTGGCATGCAAAGGTAAATAGACTGTATGAGATCCTTCTGCTCTGGTTGATGATACCATGCTCTTAAATTGCAAAGGAGGATTTTTGTTTGAGAAGTGGATTTGATGGGGTGTGGGTGCTAAACCAGTTGGGATTCTGCTCACCAGGACCACAAAGAGAACTTCAGCTGACAAGAAGGAGGAAAAAAATAATAGAGGAGGAGGACGCAATAATAAAATGTCTAAGAAGTATATGATTATGGAAGAACCTGCTCCAACAGAAAAATGCTGGAAGTTACAGTAGTCAGGGATGCAGCTGGAGAGAGCAACAGACAGCGCAAGCAAGAGAGCACCTGGCAAACAATGGGAGCCGAAGCGTGAAGAGGAAGAATTAAAATCCAGTGAAAAGCAAAGCAGCCAATGCCGCTAAAGCTGTCAGTTTGGAGTCATTATTTTGGATTTGCCCTTCTCTTTGGCTATTTTTGTTTTTATTTACCCCTCGCCAGAGTCCAGACACTCAGCTTTACTTATTTGTGTAATCTGCCTTTGCTTGCCTGTTGGGATTCCTGAATAAGGCACGTACGGGGGGGATGAGACAGGAGCGGGCGCTGGGATAAACTGCTTTGGTTTTCCTGTACAATAACAATTTTAGTGCCTTGCAGCCAAAAAATAAACCTGGTGTAAGGCGAACCGGATTGAGGAAGAAAAGGTTCAAGGACAATATTTTGTTGATCAGGTTAAGCTTGGCAATTTCAGGAGAAATTATAACTAGCTTGGCATTGGTCCGCAATTCTGCAGTCTCACGTACCTCTTCACAAATTCGTGCCAAGTGAAATGGAGAAAGGTTGAAGGGTTAGCGCAGGGATATCTGAGCATCACAGAAATTGTTTGCAGGCTTCCACTGATTTGTTGCCCATCAGTAATTTCACTTTCCCTAATCAGCGGGAATAGAATTATTAGATTAAGCTACAAGTGGTTTAATACCCCTAGGTGCAAACTACAGCCAAGTAATAAAGTATTTTCACCATGTAAATGAAGATAATTAGTGGTAAAAACAGTCCTAATTTTTTTGTAGGTAATAAAAATTCTGCGACTCGTGCTGTCATTAGAAGTCGCTTACAAAGCCGTGACTGCAAACAGTAGCTATATGAGTGATTAGTATCTTGCCTGTGCTCCTGATTTGACAGGACCAAAAATACACACTTAAAAATACACTCTTTGAATATAGGTTCCAGTCCTTTAAACTGTTGTATAGAAGATGACCCATCCTACATAGATGCTAATTTGAGAGCTGGTTGTTTTTAATTACAGAAGCAATACACATTTTGTTTTGCGGTTCATTTGGGTTTTTTTTTAATTAAAAAACCCACAAGAATATTAATACCAGATTCTGAGACATTCTTAGAATGAAATCTATAAAAGGCACCCTCCAAAGGAAGGAAATTCAAAATGAAAGGTGGAAATTCTGCCCTAAAGTTTTGTCTGTAGAGGGGAAGTCGATAAGAGTTATTCTAGCAACCCTCTGGCTCGAGAATAACTCCGTTTTGGGAATAAATACGTTTTTTATAAAAGTTTGGGACTGTGTAACCTTAGCAGTGTCCCAGCATGGGAGCTGGTGGCTCTGGGGGCTGCTGGAAGCCGCTCGCTGGTGGGTTTTCTCCGGTGCCTGAGCCCCTGGGTCGGGCAGAGTGCGGTGAGTATTGCGGGTGTCGGGCACTAGAGGGCACAGCCACAGCTTCTCATGTTAGCCAAATTCCCCTTCCGCCTGAGTTCTTGGGTTTTTTTTATATCATTTTCCCCTTTATCATCAGAAGGTTTACTTTAAGCATTTGTCCCTTTTTATCTCTGCGGCCCGGTATTGGTTTCTAAATAAAAGTTTCCTGTGACGGTATATAATTAGTCCAGTTTTCCCTCTGGATTCACTCACGGCATGAGAATAAACTTCAGTGGTTTATAGCCTGGACAAGCGCATTGCTGCAGCACTTGAAGGGAAATCCTGTCCTTGTCACTGTGAGGACAGACAGATTAACGAGCCTGTTACAGGGTGGCATTTCCTATTTTACTGCGATAGGACTGCATGTAACTGTATTACTACCGATAAAATGCTGGTCACCTTGGTAGAAACAGGGCGTTTATGGCAGAAAGCGTAATTAAAAGACATCTTAAAGGAAAGGGTTCTAAGCCTTGGTTTTTAATATACATAAAAATCAGAACAAAGTAACATTATAAATTTTCTCTGGATGGAATTACGGTCTCAATTTTGAGAAGTACCTGCCCATTCCTTTTCTCATTTCTCTTACGAAGGATGACTGCGTAATCCACTTTACAAACCCAGCTTCATCGTATCAGGACTAAGTAATCCGGCCAAAAGATACAGCTATTCTGTCATGGTTAGAGTGGTGCTTTATTTTGGTAGCCAAACTGGAAGCATTGACTGGAGAAGAGTTATTATTGTGCCGCCTGGTTTTCTTGCTGCTTTGCTATTGACAAAGCATCATTTATCATGCTTTGCATTCCAATTTTTCTTTGCATGTTTTCCAGCTCATCATAACATAATTATGTTTCTGTTTCTTCCAGCCAGGGGCTGATACTTTCTTTTACTAAGACAACAGCTGCACTGCACAACCTTGATGAATCCCCATAAGGGTAAAATGTGTCTGTGGTGCTTGTTTCTGCCTTGGCAACCCAAATGTTCGAGCTCTTTTTAATGACAAATGCTGTTCTAAAATGCACCCAACCCCGATGCTTTCATAGCGTTGCTCAAAATGAGATTTTATGTTGTAATTTAGGCTTGAAATATTAAACATCCTGGCTGGTTTATAATTTTAAAGGCTTCTTTTGTAACATTTCTTTTTATAGTGTTTATAGGTTCATAAACACTGAGATGGAATTTTAGAAGGCCATAGTTACTGATGCACAATTTATTTTTTGAATGAAATTGATTTTATGTGTGAAAATCAGCACAATCTGGAGGTCTGCTTTATGCCCCTAAAAGACATCTTAAGGGAGCTTTTGTGGTACAGGTGAATCATTTCCTTACTTGGCCTCAGTTGGTCCAGCCACACTGGAACATGAGGGTAATTACACCAACCTCTGCTATGAAGTGCGTTAACTGGTAGTGATGGAAAATGTCGTAAAAGACACGCAGTATTTTTATTATTACTTACTGAGATATTTTATGTAACTCTAATTTAACCTGTATTTCAAAGTACTTCGGAAAGGAAGGATAAAATTTTTATTTTACGGGGGGGAAATCAGGGCAGAGAAAAGTAGGGCTCAAAGCTGGAGGCAAGCTGAGGGCAGAATCCATTCTTAATGCTCCTGGTTTTGTTTACCCAATTATACTGGTACTAACTCCCATCTCATCGCGAAATCTGTCTATCAGAGCACTGTGTACAACTGAAGTTGTAACTTTTTCAGTCATTAAAGATCACCCAGATTTGCAAGTATAGGGAATATTGTGTCCTGGACAAAACCACAGCCTGGTTAACTACATTCTTCAGGGCAAAATTTTCCCTACAGTTTTGCTTTCTGTCCTAATCTCCTGGATGTTGTTACTGCTGCCGCCATCATTTGAAGTGTGGTTGTATTTATACATACAAATTACAATAATTCTGTACACGGAGGCAAGAGTTTTAACTCATATGATCAGTCCTATTTACATCTATGTGTGCTGTGACCTCAGGATGCTTTGGGCTATTTGAGCATGAGGGTGTATGTGGCAATGTTTTAGTTCTGTCCACCACATCAGTTATTGATGTAATTGCCTGAAAGGCTCTTAGATGTTGACGAAAACTGTACCTGCCCAGCCAGGGCTAACTTCGTCCTCTGTCCATGAATGGTGAGTATAACTCTGCTGTTGCTAGCAAAGGTAGCAGGCGTGTTGGTTTGGATATGCAATGAATGTACGGCTCAGGAGAGGAGCTTGCCTTGTGCTGTTTCTTCCTTATAATTCCATGGCAAATTCTGGCAGATTCGGCTCAGATATATTTTAGCTTTTTTTCTCGTTTATCTTTAGTTTCTTTACTCAGTCCACTCACATGTTCAGTGTAAGACGTGTGTTTTCTTTCTGATTCATGTACAGTAATTACTTCCTAACATCTGCCTAACAGATTTTGTAAGAAAAGTAACTCCGCAAATATTAAGAAAAAAATTAATGTATGAAATCTTTTAAATCTCTATTACTGGGGTTTGTTATCCACAGCTGACTGGATTCATTCCCAGCCAGGAAGCTGGTTCAGCAAAACAGCTGCATTAGTTATCTAACTGGAGGCCTGATTCTGCTCTTGTTCACACTGATGTAAATCAGGAGTAGTACTAGAGAAAATAAAGACTATGCCTAGTGCAAAATGCACACTGGAGAAAAAGTTAACTTTATGGTGTGGAACAACGAGAGAATTCTAGCAGATACTCTGCCATTCTGGTATAGGTGTTTAGCAGTATATATGGCAGCATATATATGGCAGTATCTTCATGTCTTACAGAAACCTCATACCAAATCCACTGCTGACTCCTGGGAGCGTTCTCCTGTACATATGCTGTGGTAGCACCAAGCGGCCAACAAAATTAAGGCCCAGTTGTGCTCCGTGTTGCACCCTAATACCATGAATTCCCATGGGACTTATTCTGTACTAAGTACCACCTTCATTCCTGCTTGCATCTGGTTTATAACTGTTCCCTCTCAGTACTTTAATTTATACAGTATCTGTTACAATTTACTTTATACCTTCTAGTGCAGGAAAATGCACTCACTGGTTTCCTCCTAGGCTGAATTAATGCATGTAATAATTAACCCAGAAGCATACTTTGAGAAAGGGGATGTCAAATGAGGAGCATTGCAGTGAAAAAGGGGACAAAGCATCCATAGGCAAAGTATTTCCTATATAAGATGACAATGCTATATCTCAGGACAACAAAGGATTGTTACTGGAGTCTCATGTGCTTGAGAGATGGACATCTTCAATCCTCAAGACCATTAACACCCTTCGTATTTGATCTTATTGTAAATTAGCAGCATGTGCTCTTAATAACATCAAAAGTTATGGTATCTGAGAGTTCACCGCCCAGCCCTCATCCTGTTTCCTCCAACACAAGATATCTATTATATCTTGGCTACAGTCATTGACTCTCATGTAGCAAAGGTATCTGTGTTTTTGTTTGTGCTTTGGAGTCACGAGCATCTGCAGTTGCTGTGGGCTGGGCACGTCAGTTCAGATTCCTGTTACAGACCTGTTGGTGGGGCTCCGGCACACCGGAACCTTCTGGTTCCCAGTACTGTGCTTTGACACCAGCATGTGTTGATTATTTCTGCTTGTTGACTTTTCCTAGTACATTACTGAGTCTTCTCTGGAGTTACAGTAACTTAAAATGGAAACCTAAGGTTTGGAGGTTATACCCTTTCAGGCACAAGAGGAAACACTCAGCTCCTGAATGTAGATATCTGCACGAAATGCTGTCATTCCCAGACCTTGGGAGGTTTTAAGGAAGCGGACAGCAGAGGGAAGGCTGCAACATTCAGCACCGGAGCCAGAAAGCACAGAGCATCTCTTCCCCTCCTGTGCTGTGAAAAGCGTATGAGACACGCTGAGCGACGCGTGTGTCCTCAGTCCCATCCCAAGACCTGTGCCCAGCGCCTCAGCACCCGCAGGGATGGGATTACAGCAGCATCCATGCTTTGGTTGAAAACAAGGACAAACTCCTAGCCTTTGACATTATGGGGCTCAGTCTGAAACGAGACAGAGGTGAAACCAGTCCAGCAATGTCTGCCGGAGTCCAAAATCTCCCTCTGCAGTCCCGTTCAGACACCTACCCCAGGCTGCACCCTGGCAGCACTGGTCTCTGCCATGGCTCATCTGCCTTCACCTCTTCCCCCAGTTTCAAATCTCTTCAGCAACACATTCTGCAACAACCAAGGATTTCTGGGGCAAATTCAGTAAGACCCGAAAGGTATCCTTCTGCTGCTTTGAAATCTGTGAGCGTGAAGGATTCATTCAGCACAGCACCCCTTGCCATTCATATCTGTCTGATGATCAAATATATTTTTAATGATCAATCTGAGGTGATTTTTCTTTCACTAGACAATACCCAACTGTATTGTAAGAGCTGTTGGGAGTGAGCCAGAGGATTTGGCAGCAAGATATGGAACATTTGGGCTTTTGACACTTAGGAACATATGGAAAGAGGTTTGGAAGATTGCCATGTGGGGTGTAACTTGAAAGATGCTACATTTCTTCATCCTTTTTTTTGTGGACAGAAGTAGAAGAAATTTTACTTTTTTGAAGGATCCTAATTCCTGTTCACTTTCTATGATGCTTGAGAATAAACCATTATGCTCAGTCGCAACATTTGAGCAAAATCAGCTGCATGTTTATGGGCAACTGTAGATGGGTAATTAAAAGGGTGACAGTATTTCAGATCTTTCCAAGTTCTTACCTCCTAATTGATGAGATCCCTCACAGGTGAACTGGCAAAGCTAACGTCTGGTGACTCAGATCATGGGGTGAAAGAGGATATCTGGTGCCTGCCCTGAGTCAGGATGTGTGCCATTTACTGAGCTCTGTAAGGTTAAGGCTTTGCTGGGTGGTCCCTCCTTGCTCCCCATGACCATCTACCTCCCATCACCTTGACACCCATGGATGGATAGACAGTGCAGGCTGTCTGCCTGCCTCTGGGACATAGTTTCATCACATGGATTGGCGCTCCAGCACCACGCTACACATGCCAGACACGTTTGGGGCAGCGGGGCATGGGAGAGAGAAGCCACCTCCAGCTCAGTGCTCAGGACTGGACATGTACGAACCAGCATTGTCTTTGTATCACTTCAGGGACAGATGCCTCATGCCCATGATGGGAGAAGTCCCTGTCTCTCAGAGTTATTGCCTGTCAGAAAAGCGATGCATAGTTTGCTTTGTATTTGGTAATTCATTCACCATATCCACTGTGTAAGAAAGGGGTTTTTAATGCATTTTTTTTGTGGCACAGTTGTGCACCAGGTTGGGGGGCTGCGTCAAATGCAGAATTGATTGGAATACGCAAACCTGGATATCCTTCTTAATTTGCACAGTTGGGACACAGGCCCTGCAGCTTAGTGAATACTAATTAATCTCTCTGACTGGTAGGAAAGCATCATCATCCTGGTTTAGCAATGAGGGGCAAAGACCAAAGAGAGTTCAGGGGCTTGTACTGCGTGACAGATAAAGTCACAACAGCCAGAATTACAGTCGTCTTTGGTGTCCTGAATAGTAAACCACCCAAGTTCACCAAGACTCCATCTGAAGAGCAGGATGGAGGCACTCTGGGGCTTTTCCCTTAATCCCTGTCCCCGACAGCTCTGTTCAGGGCAGGCTGCAGCTCTCGTCCCACACGAGTGCTCAGGTTTCCCTTCCTTGAGGAGTAGGAGCGATGGGGAGGAGGTGTATGCCAGCTCTGCCTTCAGCAGGGAGCTGGAAACCAGCCCACATGTGCACTCACTTCTGGGAATTGGGAAGCACTCTCAGACCCTGCCTTTTGGTTATATCTGAGTGTTTCTTGCCCACAAATTCACTGAGGATTTTTTAATTGCATTTTCACGTGACAGTTTGTTTCAACACATGCAGCCAAATAATGACTAGACAGGGCAAGTTCCTGTTATTTCTTTGCTAATGGCATGCTGGGGGTCACTACAGTATCTCTAGGTTATGAAAGGGATAAATGAAGACTAAGAAGGTGACATCCAGGAACAGAAATTGAGCGTGGAGGTACTGGTGACAAGAGCGGAGGAAAGAGCGTCTCCTCCAAAGGAATTCAAAGACCCGTGGCAATAGCTCTTGAGGACTGACCATGTAGGTCAGGAGAGCAAAAATAGATAGGCAAACGCTGAGTCATTTGAATGGGATTTATTTTAGAATGAAACTTCTGCCTTTCTGAATAAAACCTGGGAAAGATCGTGTGAATCTGGAGCATTTTTTAGCCTTGTATCCTGTGGCTGCAGCATTTCTGAGCCAGCTAAATTCTGATTTAGAATATTTTAAATATTTTGCTTCCTCTTGCAGTACATACCCTGAGAAACATTATAGTTATTTCTACTTTCTGTGACCATAATGGCCCCAAGTTCTGCTATTCTGAGTATGCACTTCCCTTCCTGATTTTCAGTTTTGGTGTCCATTTAGAAATATTTTTGGACCCTAACACAGTTATTTCCATAATTCTCTTAGAGAGATTAAAAAGCACTAAAACTAATGTACAGAGCAGCTTTTTCACAAGCCACATCCAGTTATGTGCTTCTTTGCATCTCCATTCCCATCTCTACTGATCTAAAGGGAGAAAAAATGCTCTCCTATCAGCCCATTCCTTCTGTCTGATTAACTGGCGGCTACCACAGGTCTTCCTTTGCGCTATTACAGTTTCATTTCCAGAGAAAAAAACCTGATGGATGTTGAGCTCCTGGATTGTGGCATCACTGCAAAAAAAAAAAAAAAAGGTTTCTGTTTATTCCAAAGGGCCGGCAGTACCTCCTTAATCAGGCTGGAAATCAGCAGATATTTTGCCTAAAAGCATCCGGCAGTGCAGTATAACTCAGTAATAACTGCTTCTCAGGGGATCAGGGGGGAAGCCCCAGAAGAAAGACTGTAGGTGCAGTTAGAAGCACTGGTGAGTAGTTGACTTTGGGGGCTTTCTTTTGCCTTTTTTTTTTTTTTAAGATCGCCTGAATTGATGGAGGCTCTGTCACTTAAAAGACAGAAAGACCTACAAATTAAGCAACATCTAGCTCCTAATGTGTGAAACTGCAATTTGCATACATCATGGCAGCTGCTGAGCTGGTCCTTATTACCTCCGCTGGAGTGTTAATTTAGCCACAACTTTCTCATTTATTTAAATGAAAAAGCAGCGGGTGGCTGGCATGCCACATTATCCGTCAGGCAACCTGGGAATCAGGTTGACAGACCCGGAAAGAGATTTCAATTCAGAAGGGCTGCAGGGGTGCTGCCCCCCGGATCAGTGGTCACAGGCGAGCTCAAGATTGCCCTTGGTCTGCTCTAAAGGTCAACACTTACCCTGAGAAAAAAAAAAAAAACAATGTTGTATTTGGACTGACATAAGAGAACAGATAATAGGATTAAACTGGAAATCTCTCTGTTTCTGTTTTTTCTCTCCCTACGTATCCAAACTGGCACTGTGTATATGGATATGATAACCAAAATATCATTACTGGTTCTAACATAATACAAACAGAATAACCGCCATTTGTACAGCCCCTAGTGTACTGTGGTCCAAACCCACCGCCAGGGCCTGCATGCGCTCCAGCTCTCTGCCCAAGCAGGAGGATCATAGAATCACAGAATCATAGAATCATAGAATGGTTTGGGTTGGAATGGACCTTAAAGATCATCCAGTTCCAACCCCCCTGCCATGGGCAGGGACACTTCCCACCAGCCCAGGTTGCTCCAAGCCCCGTCTAACCTGGCCTTGAACACCTCCAGGGATGGGGCATCCACAGCTTCTCTGGGCAACCTGTTCCAGTGTCTCACCATCCTCATAGTGAAAAATTTCTTCCTAATATCTAATCTAAATCTCCCCTCTTCCACTTTAAAGCCATTTGCCCCTTGTCCTATCACTACATGCCCTTGTAAAAAGGCCCTCCCAGCTCTCCTGTAGGATGCCGAAGTTGCCCTGATGGGACGTGCTGGGAGGAGGGGGCAGCTGTGGCAGTGAGCGGTGCCGGTGCCATCACCAGCCTGGAGGCACTTCTACACACGGCTAACACCAAGTGGATGAACAGGCATCACCGAATAACTCACATGCGGGAGGTAAAGCAAATGTGAGTCCCCAAATCAGAGGCCGCCTCACTCTCCAGAAGAAGAGGCTGAGGAGCCCCAGGGGATTGCTGAGCCAGGAGGAGCGAAGAGCAGTGGCCACGCTGGGGTGTCACCCCTGGGTACGGAGACAAGCGTGAGTCTCTCCTGTTCCCAGCTACAATGTTGTGCCACCGTTTAGTGACGCGCCTGTATAAAACTATGTATTTGTCGGCAGAGAATGTGCCAGAGCAAAACTGCAGAACCACAGCAAGAGGAGATGCGTCTCATTTGGCGTGGTGGCTGCAGTGTTTCAGTGGCAGCAAAGAAAACCCATGTCCTGATAGCCAACACGTACCACCCAGAGCTTAACTGAGCTGATGTAGGTCTCCTCTAAATTTCAGCTATAACTGACTGTAGCTTGTGGGTCTGCTCATCG
This sequence comes from Ibidorhyncha struthersii, assembly GCA_013398815.1. NCBI lineage: Eukaryota > Metazoa > Chordata > Aves > Charadriiformes > Charadriidae > Ibidorhyncha > Ibidorhyncha struthersii. The sequence continues at coordinate 249,942 of VZSZ01012190.1, read as the reverse complement.
CAAGCCATGGCCTACCTTCACCTGTGGACAATCTGCACACGCATGGCCCATCAAAACAAGTTTTCAGCTTTCGGATGAACTGTAAATGTTGTGTAGCTGTTCCCAAAGTCTGTACTCTTGGAAACTGGTCCAACTTTTGCCTAAAAAGGGAATGTTTTTCCAACAGGTGAATCACTAGCAGTTGAGATTCAGAAGGGGATTTCTTTGTTCACACAATGCCAGAAGGGACTGTATGACCGGTGCCATGCAAAACTTGTTCTAAAACATTACATTCAACACATTTTTCCTAAACACTGAAATATTCACATCAAATGTGTCTGTTCTGTCTCCGACACCTACTTCTTATTATTGTCTTAAAATACACTGTGTTAAAAGATCAGGCGTTTGTTGTATTACCACAGATATTTTTCCCTTTGCCATTAACTTAACAAAGTTCAGCAAAAACTTTTGTCTTCGCCCACTTCTCAGCCATTCATTTTTATAATTAAAATCACCATGACAACAGATAATGATATCAGAACGAAAGGATTATGACTTAATTACATGAAGAAGGTGAAAACACGCTTGGCTTACAGCAGAGAAAGCTTTTAATTCTAGCAAAAATATCAGGGACCTGATTCACCACAGTGTTACTCTGTTTGTGTAATTACAAAGTGCTGCAAGACGGGGTGTCCCAGTTAATTCAGTGAAGTACAAAAGAAATCTTCAGAATTTCATGTGTGATAAAAAGGAATTTGTCTTAAAATCATTAGTTAGTGTTTTTGTGAAACAGACTCATTAGCTGAAGAAACACACCCGTAAAGGAAACATGGTTACTATTATGGTAGCAGAGTGGTTTCATATAAATAAAATTCATTACATAAATACTCCGTGTTAACCACCACGAGACTATAAGTTGTTCCACATAACAGGAGAAGAAGGCAATTTAGGGGTATGGTCCATTTTTATCACAGCTGTGGCATTTCCTCAGTTCACTGTTCCACCTTGACTTCTGTGAAAACTATAGTACCAGACTGGATATTTTCATATTTAAGATATGGCTGAACTTTTAATAAGAACAATCTGGGAGTTTAGACAGTATATATCTTTGTAATCTGATCTAATGTCTTTTCTGACATGAGTAAACTTTAATCACTTTGATTTTTTTTCCTAGTTCTGTTCACAAATTATATGAAATATACTTTTTAAAATTATGTACATCTTAATTTTCCCCCTAAACACAACAAACCGCTGTTAACAGTTGAACATTCCTGAACACTCCCTCCATGGCTTTTGGAAAAACTCTGTCATAAAACCATCAGACTAAAAATCTAGATAAGGAAATACATTTCATTTTCAATTTTCTCTGAAGCTATTATGATCAATCAACCAATTAGTACAGCGAATAAATAAATGCCATTTAAAAAAGAACATTCTGAAAACCCCTTAATGTATTTCTCAGCTAAAAGTATAGGCTCAACTTTAATCAATTTTATAACCCTAATTTTTGCTTAATCTTTTTTCCATCTTTGCTTAAACATATGGAGATATAAATAGTGTATTACGGCCCTTTCTATTCTCCTTTAATTTACAGAGTACAAGATTTGCAGCTGATATAAATCAGTGCAGCCCCAGTATTCTGGACCAATTTAGTGGATCTGTTTCTAATTTACATCAATGCAAACAAGAAGATAGTCAGGCCTTGTGTCTCCTTAAAAGAATACAGATAACACTTAGGTTCGGTCAGGAATCCTTATTTTATGCAAAACTTCAGCTCTTAGTGATCTAGCACGGGCAGTTTGAGGAAACTCCTCTCAGCTGTGGAGGCAGTGGCCTGGGTTTTAAAAGTGCCTTGCGTGGAGTCAGCAAGCATCTCCTTCTCCTTGATGGTAGGTGGGAATCAGTCTGGGCATCACCTATGCTGGAACTGCTCAGAAATAATGGTGAGACAGAGATGTGCCTGTGGCAAGGTTGGGGTGGGACGATGGACAGACATAACTCTTTAGGTGGGCCACCAACACAAGTGGTGACTGTGCCGTCCCACAGAGGATCCTGCTGGGTTTTACTGCTGACCCTGGTGGACGCAGGCCAGGCAGCATGCAGGTGGCGGGGAGGAGAGCAGTACTGCAGCCAGTCGGCTGAGTCCTCATGTACCCCTGTGCATGACATTAAAGCAGCTCCTCATCCCAGCCAGGAGCCCAGCGTGGGCTATTTATAGCCCTGGCACCTCGCTGCTCACCAGAAGCTCTGTGCTGCTGGAGGAGATCTGTGTTTCCCTCTCCCACGCACTCTTGCAGACACCTGCCACTCCCAGCATCGGAAAGGTACACTTAAATCCTTTACCTGCTCAGAGTGGGAGAGAGAAGGGAGTTTGGTGCTGGGATGGATGGGCAATGTGGAAATGCCAGGGCTGGGCTGTTTTGGGTTGCTGTGTGTGGGGGGAACTTTGTGGGCAGGGGCACTTGGATGTATGTCTTGGGGAACCAGTAGAGATGCTGGAGAGGGGGCCTATACACGGTGATGCAGGGTCAGCCGTGAGGCAGCTATGTGGTAGGGAGGCTGTAGGACCCATTGTCGGTGCCAAAATCGAAGCCCTCTCAGTTCCTTACAGCGCCTGCTGTCCAGTTCATAAAGCAAATGTGAAAGATGGATTACAAAGTCTGGATGGGAACCTATGAACAGTATCAAACTTGGGGTCCGTTTGCAGCTATGTGGAGTTTGCCGGCACTGTGGAAATAGGATCAGCCTGCGGAGGCAGAAATTCCAGTGTCTGAGGTCTGTGCATGGGGGGGTTTGCACACTCTACACGCCTGCAAACATCTAGACTTGCTTCCAGCAAGGAAGCTCAGAGAAACTCTCGTTTTTCCCATCAAGGTATCTATATGAGCCTGGGACTGACCCTTACCATCAAGAGGTTGAATATTTTTAATATGAGGGTTCAGCAGGGAGTGCAGATTTAGTTGGTATCAAATATGTGTGTTAGTGTAGGGGCCATTTTGGAGGTGGTGGTGTGTTGTTGCCATGGGTTGCTATGAATTTTCTTTTGCACAGGTATGGACATACCCAGATATTTGCTTAATAGTGACTGAAATTGCAACTAGAGAAATTTATGGGGAAGGCTGGAGTTGAACAGTAACTAATGGAATGCTGATGTCAAGTTATAAGGGTTTACAACTTGCAATTTATTTTAATTTCACTGCTGACAGGGATATTAAAGCTTTCATGTACTACATTTGCTCACCAAATGGATACATACTTCAGAGTTTTATGTAAATATTAGCAATTAGAGTTTACAATCTTTTCTGTTGTAAAAATGCAAATAGAGCCTAGTTTGCACCAAGTTATTAAATTATGTTTCTTTTAATTGTGATACAGTCCAATTTGCACAGTATGATATAATTGTTCCAGAAAGTAAGCCTTTCCCACACTCACCAGTACATTTAGATAAATGCAAAAAGAGAAACCTTTAAGACCTCTGCCAAGCTGCTTAAAGAGCTACTGAGATACATTTTAGAAATACATTTTCGTTCTGCTGGCATCTGTCATTGGATATGTAAAACACTCTTGCATCGTCCTTCTGTGAATGAGCACTTTGCCATTTCAATTAGTTTTGATATGTAAGAAAATGATCTGCACATGTGAACTGTAAAAAAAAAAAGGGCTCTGTATGTATATATTTAGCTTCTATTCTTCTCATGCAATTAATGCACATAACTGGCTTAGACTGGGATTTGTTTATTAGGGCTTGTTTGTGAACAGAGCCACATCCATTTTCTACTTAAATCGTGTGATTCTTTTGACTGACTTCACTGAGCTTTGAATCAGAGTAAGATTAAGGTCAGGTGAAGGCATATTTGAAAAGATGGCCCACAGGGTCTTTCATTTTCAGCTTCTTTGATTTTTTTTTTTCATGAATCTATAACAGTTTAAAGAAAAAATATGCCTGGTATTTGCTGAGATAGGATCAATATTAATCCAATCCCACATCTAGGCCTCTGTCTTGGCAGTAAACGGAGCTCAAACTGTCAAATCTTTCCAGAATTGTAAACTGCCCAAAGGCTTTGAAAACTGATCAAAGTCTCTTCAGGTCTCCGATGGTCAAACGTGCTCCCAAACACGGTTTCTGAAGCTTTGCGGACTGCTTAAAATCTTCTCCTAGCTCAAAAAGCCTTGTTAAGTCCCACTTTATATTTATTTTAAATTAAGAGCAACAAAATGAGAAAGAAAACAAATAAGCTACTGAAGAAAGGACAGGCTGTGTCTGTGGCAGTCTGAGTGGAGAGGATTCCAGTCCCTGCTGGCAGTGGGATGCTTACAGCGGTCGGGGTGCGGTGATGCACACAGGGGAACGCAACACTGACACAACAGTCTACATCTGTAGGAGCAGCTTGTAGGTCGACAGCCTGTCTTTCTGTGCTGAGAGCTTCCTTCTACACCACTGGCAGAGTGTAACCTGCTAAGAAGGTTCCTGTGAGGGTGGCTAGCAGCACGCGTCCCAGCAGGAGCTGGCCCGTGCTTGGGTAGCGTGAGGCCTTGGACTGCCTTGAGCCAGGCTCCTCGATATCAGAGGACATGTGAAAATAAACAAGGTGCCACGGGGAGTGAGGGAGAAAAGTAGTTAAACTCTTCCTTGGAAGGATTGTCCTATTTATCTTATATAGGCTACTGACATAATTGGATCTGTAGTGTTCACAGTTTCAAAACTTTACAACTCCTTCTTCCCTTCCTGCAATAAATCAGTTCAGATCACCTGAAACATACCTGCTGTGGGGCTGATCGTGGGAGATCGATAGGGCTGAGCAAGGAGACTTCTTTCTCTGACTTTAAGGGGAAGGAGATCATGTTATCTGGCAAACCTTTTAAAACCACCTATGCAATTTAAGGCTGAAGTTTTAACTTTAAAAGTGATGCAGCCACTTCAGTTTCTAAATTGCACAGTGAGCTTAAGTAGGACTTGGATTTTTAACTTAATTAGATGCCTTTGAAAACCTGAAAATCTTACATCTCCAAGTAACTAGCAACTGACAGAATATGGAAAACTTCAGAAAAGGTACCCTGGCTGCTAGTAGTTCTGGTGATACTTGAGACAAGCAAATGTTAAATGGCTAATTGCTGCAGAGAACCATTTACTAGAGACACTTACCTGTATGGCCTCTTAAACCATAGGGACATAATTTTCCTGAAAAGAATTAGATGCTCTGCCATGAGTTTTCATATTTTAGCTGGACAGAATGGATGAAATTAATTTGAGAAATACTATCTAAGTCAAAGCAAGAAAGTAAGTGCTCCCTGAAACTGTGAGTGACCTTTTTGGCACAGATCTCTAGGCACTGACTGGAAATGCTTCCCAATCTGACCACTGATAACTACTCTTTGAATGTGCTTTTTCAGCCAGCTGGGCATCTGACTTATGCTGATTTAGTCAGTTGATTTCATCACAATTTGTTTCTAATGATACCATGTGGGACTGTATCAGTAACTTCACTCAAGACAAAGTATCTAATTTATCCCCTATCATCCCTGAAAAAATGAAGAAAATTAGATTGGATTGACACAATTTGTTCTTGATAAATAGGTGCTATAGCTGCTCTTATCACCTTATTGCCCTCTAAATTCTTACAATTCAATCATGTAATAATTGTTTCCAGGTATCAGAATTAGGATAATAGTTCCTATTATCCTATAGATATAGGAACATCTATAATTCCCTGGAAGCTTCCTTTCTATGTCTTATTATTCCTGTATCATTTCCCTATATCAAGGTTAGCATTATTATTGGCCCTTCTTGAGCACTGCAGGATCTCTTGCATGGTTTAAAATCTTGATCTTAAATGCCAGCGCAGTCTTCATAATTAAACCTGGAGAATTATAACATTATTATCATTTGGGTACTGATTTCTGCCTCGCTGTGGCTGTCAGCCAAATGTCATAATGCATACAATTAACAGATTTGCTTCTCAGCTTACTGATGACAAAGGAAGCACAAATAATTCATAGGCAGAGGCACCGGTTCTTTGATGTGACTGAACTCTGATCCTTTCAGCACCTGAAGGGAGGCAGGCTGAAGACAGGGCAGCCTCATTAAGGTAAAGAAGGGGGGGGAAAAAAAACAACAGAGGAGGATGCAGGAGGTGCCCCCTGTGCTGCAGCCCCCTGCCCCATGCTGGGTGCTGTGACCTCTTCTGCGCCAGGTCCTGCAGCTCCCACCCTCCCACCATGGCGCGGGAAAGAGCAGATTCCTTAGGACTGGAGGAAAAGACAAGAAAAATCTATGTCCCAGACAAAAATACAGACAAAATAATGTCTCTAATTACAAGGTAGCTTTTTTTTTCCCAGAGGTTAAGGGAAATTCCTGATGAGTTGCTTCCATCTGGTTTACAGTCCCTTTGCACTGGGGCAGTTCAAAGAGGCTGCAGTGTAACTGAGAATTGAGGACAGCATTTATTTATAGTTTGATAGCCTCATAAAAGCTGTAGAGCTAAGCTCACAGCAGTGCGCTTATTTATGTTTTGAACTGCTCATGCAGCACCCTACTGCCTTGCAAAACGTATGCTGTAGCTCCTGCATAAAATTATATATGACTCTTTGTAAGGTTCATGACACAAAGGCAAAAAATAAAAGTGAAATTAGACTAACAAAACAGCTGATACAAAAATAAAAGCAGCAGCCAGAACTGGAGAAAAATTAACAGCACAGCTCTGAAATAAAGTAACATCAAATGAAGATTTGTACCTGAATCCATTTTTCACAATAGAAGAAAAATATCCCAAAACTCTGAATAAGGCAATGACTCTGATTTCAGCTCCTGGTGACATTACAAAGGATTTGAGCCTTGCACTGGAGGTTTTATAATGACAGCCCAGCCTCCGGCACAATCTCAGTATAGTGTCTCACTGCAAATTATATTTGTATCACATTTATCCTTTCTTTTAATATCAATGTACCATCTTTTTCCTCTGTAACCCAGAGGGGAAAGCAAAGCAGCACCATTTCATTATTACCCTTTAATAGTCTTTCCAGTGATATAAAGGAGAATATTAATATCCTTCCAATGACCTCACCTAAACACTGCTAAAAGCCAGAAGGGGAGTGACAAGTTTGTAGCTAATGCACAGGGATGAATTTCTGAAGTTAATGAAAGGATTTCACCCCTGGGTTTTAATCCTGTTTTCTCTTTAACCTTTTAGCTTCAGTTTCCTCGGCTGTAGGATGGAGAAAGTAGACTTGCATACAAGTCGACAGCATGATTTTATTGAGTACAGTTCAGTCAGGAGCTTGGTGTGCTATCAAAGCAAGGAGATGAAGAAGGCACATTCTTATGCGGAAAGGCAAATACTGTCTCCTCGAAAGCGGTGTGTAGTCAAGCCCTGCCTGTAGCTCTGGCTGGGGAAGCAGTGTTGCTCTGCAGAGCTCAATGAGATGGGTGAAGAGGAGGTTGGAGGGTTGCAGGTGATCTTGACTGTGAGGTGGACACTCCTCGCACAATTCAGCCCAAGGATGAGGTAATGGTTGGGTACGGACCAGCTCCAGGAGAGGGGAGGCCACCCCATCTGCAGCTCACAGGCTGTACGTAGCTCTGCTGCTGCTCCTGGGGAGGATGCCCACAGCCGCCCCACCACATTCGTGGGTGACAGAGGAGACCACCCTGCACTGGGTGCACATGGGCACTGCCCTTCATCTTCTGGGTAGTGGGTGTAGGACTTCCCTGTCAGGAAATTTGCGCCTAAAGTAGTACATAAATGGCATGAGCTACATTGTGCTTTAAGATTCCTATTGCTAATGTCTTAATGATGAGAGAGAGGAGAAAACGGCTGTGAGCGTGTTGTGCCAGATATCCTAATCACTGTTAAATGAACGCATAAAATTCACAAATCTGCTGAACAGTGTAATCAAAGAGGAAGTGTTGCTCTTAAGAAAGCTAAAATAATGGTGAAAGAAAACTTAAAGGTGACCAGCAAAGGAAGTGATATCATAACTCAGTTCTACGCGCTGCTTCTTCCTGATCTGTACAGAAGTCTGGGAAAGATGATGATGATTAATCATCTCACTTGTTCTGCACATTAAAAATGCACATTTTGTCCATTATGGAAAAGCTGGAGGATGTGTGAAGCTCTGGCATCACAAAAGAGAAAGGAGAGAAGTTGATAATTTCAGAGGAAAAACCCTGGTTAGTCAGATTGCTGAACAGGATTGGGGTCTTGTTGGTAGTTATTAACACTTTCATCCAGCTGGAGAGTGAACAACCTGGTTGCTACAGCTCATCTGTTTTAAGATATGTGTGCTTATAATGCATGATCTTTGAGATATGGTGTGGTTCTGTTATCAAAATGCAGTGAAGATCAAATATTACAAGGTGATAAAATAGCATGAGGGGAAAACAATAAACTGGCCATTTAATTATCATGTAGGATTAAAAAAAAAGAACATTTCCTATCTCATAGAAGGCTTCTACTGACTGTAAAGACTGTTCCAGAGGCAGCTGATGCAGGATTAAGACCTACGTTTTCTCAAACGCAGTATTTCATTTCAATNTCTAGATTTTGGAAATATCATTATTTTTTGTACTAAACTTACTGCCTTTGATTTTAAAAAAGTACCCTGGAAGAGCTTATAGTTTGGCCCACATTCAGACTATGAAGTTAATGTTTTGTCTTCGCAATCCATTTTTTAAAATCTGGTAATAACCCGGATGAATTTCTCAGATGTGTTGCTTCTAGTTCCAGATTTGTAATATGGGAAGAATTGATAAAATCAAGGAAATGCTAGTCTTCAAGCATGCCTGGCTTTTAACTTAGCACTCAAAGTGAGGAATCTATGTAATTTGCTAAAACAGAATGATGACTACTTCCAAAAACAACTGAACAGCTAAAAGAGTAGGTCTGATTGATGATATAGCTGTAGATTTCCTTTTCACCTGGGAAATAACCATAATATTTAAAAAAAAAAAACCAAACATTTAGATCTCTAGAGAAATCTAGACTGTTTGTGAAAATACCTTTAGGTGGATTTCAAAGAATTTCATATACTCATTTTTTATGTTGATACATACTTTTTAAATGAAACTAAGACTAGCCTTTGTGCTTCCAGGATTTGAAAAAGCGGTTCAATCTGCTGTAAAAGACCCTGATCCTGCAAATATTTAAGCTGGTGAGGAATGTTACTCACTTGAATAGTCCCGTTAAGCAATTGATGGCGTGTTTACAGTGTGTTTCAAACACGGTTATACTACGACTTCAGGACTTGTCTGTGTATTGGGGATTCATGATGCGAGTCCTTCACGCATTTCCACAACAGAGCTGTCTCAGTACCACATCAGAGACAAAACCTGTGTTAAGGACTGGTATCCCTCAAGTGATGGGTAACCATCATTCTCCCATTGACAGCTCTACCACCGTACCTCCCATTCTGCAGCTTGCTGATCTGAAAGCCTGAGAGGTTTACCCTCCCCCCGCCAAAAAAAACCCTCCAGAAATGGGACCTTGAAGTTCCTTCTGTTTTCCCCAGTAAATAAAACTGGAGTGTGTGAATAATTACAATTTAATTAAAAATCCCATTTGAGGTTACAGTAAGTAGAACCCAAACTCTGTGAATCTGCAGCACTTAAACATCCCACTGAGAAGCAGGAGGACAGCTTGAAAGCCGGCCCTATTTACTAATCCTTTTTCCCCAAAGCAAACCAGTAGCAATTCTGTAGAACCAAGTGACCTACGCTTTGGTGTGAAAGAGTAAGGAATCTGGCCAATTGGACTGAGTTGCTTCCTGCCAGTTCCACCACCATGCTTCAGGGGTGGAAGCTGTCTCTGCCCATAGTGTTGTCTTCACTGTCTCAGCTTGAAGCCTGGGGAGAGAGCGACTGGTACAGTGGGGCAGAGACAAATCCATTGGTAGAGTAATGAGGTGGCAGCTTCCAAACTCCTTTGCAAGGGTGTAAGCACAGGGGTTTTGAATCAAAACCATTCTGCAAACAGGTAGCCAAGTCTGGTAGTAAGGCAGAGTACCAAACAGCCACTGATGTCTCTGTAAAATGCCAGTGAACTGGGTTGTACTTGTGGCTTTATTTCCCACCTGCTTTGTGGAGGTGTAAATCGCTGTAAAAACTAATGACAGAAGCAAGTCTAATATTTCCCCCTTTTTCTAGTCTTGTAAAACCCTTTTCTGAAGTCTCCACTTAAGCCTCACTCCTAGTTTGAGAGGAGCTGTCAGCACTGAAAAGGCACTACTCCATTGTAGCTGTCTGACCTAAGGGGCTGTTGAAAATATAAGGCACTTTCAGTATCTAAGCAAGGACTTAAGAGGCTGCCCAGGGAAGTGGTGGAATCACCATCCCTGGAGGTATTTGAAAGATGGGTAGATGTGGTGCTGAGCGACATGGTTTAGTGGTGGTTTTGGCAGTGCTAGGCTGATGGTTGTCTAAGCATCCAACCAATCCTCCATCAAGGATCTTTAAGGTCCCTTCCAACCTAGATGATTCTAATGGTTATATGATTCTAATGTCCTTCAGGTGCATGTGAGAGACAAAACTTGATTAGCCAAGAGCCTAAGGGCCTGACTGACAGTTTATTGAAGTCAGTGGAAAGCTTTCCACTTTCAATTTTAATAGGCTATGGATCAGGATCAGGGAAAGGAGGGAGAAGGCAGCTGGAAAAGACTGTTTTAAAGAGAAG
>VZSZ01012190.1:168147-239283 GCA_013398815.1 Ibidorhyncha struthersii | reverse complement strand
GTGTTATTGGATATTGTTGATCATTTGAAGTGTTGATTTTTATTTTATTTTGTCTTGGAGGTCTTGAGCCTGAGACCTCACCATAATTTTACATACTACTTATGCATTACTGATTTATATCACACCCTATAGAATTACTATTTTTAGCAATTAACAGCAATATTTGTCAGCCCAGTAATTTGTCCTTATTGGACAATGTTATGCTTCTACCTCTAGAAACATTCCTGATGAAGACCTTGAATTCTGAGGAGACTTAACGGGAAGTTTGGAGATCAAGCATGGATCATAATGCTGAGGAGAAAAGAAAGCAGCGCCATAGCTGGACTTTATTGGAACAAGTACAGAGAATGAAAGAATCAATGGAGATAATTGATGTTGTCCTAGTTGCGGAAGGTGAGAAATTCCCCTGCCATAAGGTAGTGCTGGCTGCCTTCAGTCCCTATTTCAAAGCCATGTTTACCTGTGGCTTGGTTGAATGCACGCAAAAAGAAGTGGTACTGTATGACATCTCTGCAGAGAGTGTGTCGGTAATACTCAATTACATATACAGTGCAGATTTACACCTCACTAATCGGAATGTGCAGACTGTTGCGCTTGCTGCGTATTTCATGCAGATGGAAGATGTTTTCAGTATGTGTCAGAAGTACATGATGGACCATATGGATGCTTCCAACTGTGTGGGCATCTACTACTTTGCAAACCACATTGGGGCAGAAGATTTGTCTGATCAAGCGAGGAAATACTTATATCAGCATTTTGCTGAGGTGAGCTTACAGGAAGAAATATTAGAGATTGAATTCCAGCAGCTATTGACTCTCATAAAATCAGATGATCTGAATATTTCCAGGGAAGAGAGCATTCTGGACCTCGTCATTAGATGGGTCAAGCACAGCAGAAAGTCACGTGCGGAGCACCTTATTGAGCTCCTGAAGCAAGTGAGGCTGGTACTTGTCAGTCCTTCCTTTCTTGTGGAAGCCCGAAAAAGGAACACAATGATCCTCTGCAATGCAGAATGCAATGATATGTTTGAGGAAGCACTGAAAACCATCAAGCTATCCAGCCACCCTTCTCTCAGCCTGCGATACGGCATGGAGACTACTGATCTCTTACTCTGCATCGGCAACAATTCTCTCGGCATTAGGTCAAGACATGGTAGCTATGCAGATGCCAGTTTTTGTTACGCTCCTGCGACAAAAAAGACTTACTTCATTTCCTCTCCAAAGTATGGAGAGGGGTTAGGATGTGTTTGCACTGGTGTTGTCACTGAGAATAATGATATTATTGTGGCAGGAGAGGCAAGCGCTGTCAAAATGTCTAGACAAAAGACCAGGAACATCGAAATTTATAGGTGTGTACCCTCTGTCAGAAAATCCCTAGTTATTTAAAAACTTGAAATCCAAGTAATGTTTCTGGGGACAAAAAAAGACCACTAGACAAAGCGTTCTTTACTTGAAGGTTTTTCCAGAGATTTCAATTACTCTAATCAATTTGTCACAATTTATCTTTGTAACACCAAATTATATACATACAACCAGATCTTGATGCCTTTTCTCCTGAAAGAAAGAGGATTTACTCTAGTGGCATCTCTGTGTAAATGAGGTTGATTAGATCTTGCATCAATGGATGGATATCCACTCTGAATTTTATATTCTCCTTACTCAGTCCTCAATGTTTTCCTAGGATACTCTTTTCTAGGTCATTAGCAGGGGGGAGTTAGTCATGTGAATGACCCAAGGAGTCCAGTAAGACAGAGAAAACACACTTCTCTGCTGATATTGATGATAGTACTTCAGAGATTAAAGTTCAATGACTGATAGCTTTAAACCCTCATTCTGTTTTTATTCATGTCTTTTTCAGGTGCACCCATTTTAAAGAAAAAGACATTTTCTGGATTAAAGATAAAATTTAAAAATGTTGACAGACTTTTCAAATACAGATGCCTAAATTTACAGAAGTAAATCCACACTGAGGCAGGTGAAGTGGCCTTTTTTTCAGCAGTGTTGAGCTCTCGGTCTTCCTACTAACTTCAGCAGAAACGGTGACTGAGCAGCACATGCAGAAATAAGGGACTTCTTTCCTTGATTAGGGTCAAATATCTTTGAAAGGATGCCTAGGATTCCTCATACTCAAAATGCTCGATCTTGCAAACATTGGGCTCAATTTTATAACCTCTCTGTGAAGGAGAAAGCTCTTGTTGTTATTGTGCCATTGTCTGAATAAACACTGATGATGAAGGGGGTAACATGTCAAAACAAGGTGACGGGACCTCAGTGAACCAGGGCATTTACAACTTTGGATTTTCCTGCAGATACCACCAGCGAGGAAACCAGTTTTGGCACAGCCTGTGCAGCACTCAGCTCCGTGAACTCTATGCATTGGGCACTATCCATAAGGATCTCTATATAATAGGAGGGCAAATGAAAGTGAAAAATCAGTATCTGGTCACAAACTGTGTGGAGAAGTATTCCATGGAGCAGGGCACCTGGAGAAGCATGGCACCTCTTCCAGTGCCATTAGCCTGCCATGTGGTGGTGACGGTGAAGAATAAGCTCTACGTGCTGGGTGGCTGGACCCCACAGGTTAAGAAATGTGCCAGTTGTTTGTTTACTAACAAGCAGAGCTATGCTTGGTTTATATGATGTGTAATTTTGTGGTGCTTTTGCATAGAAAAAGTATGTCAGTGATAACAGAATAATAAACTGCTCATATTCCTCTGATTAAACACCTCTTGTAGGAAAACCAAACAGGGTGAAGAGGAATAATATCCATCTTATGCCATCCTCGCTGGATATACCAACTTCAGGAAGGGCAGCTGTTTCATAGAGATGTGCACAGTGAGCAAGACTTGTAATTACATCTCCTGCGTCAACATGGGTTCCATTTTAAATAGCTCCTGGGTTAAACACCTTATTTTTGCCAAAAAACAACAACCCAACCTTGAAATAACTAGGATGGTATTTAGTACTAATTTGGCACTTTTTTATCATGACAGGCTGTGAAAAATGCATTCACTTCATCCTTTCACAGAAAGGCTTATACCTTATATTTCCTTATATACCATATTTATTTTTCTAGGCATCAGTAAATAATGGTATTTAAATCGTACAGGGGACCTAAACTGAGCCCTGTCTTCAAAAAGCATGTATGCAGGTAAATTTCCGGGACAGATTTTTATCTGAAATTTAAAGTTCACCTCAATTTCTCAGGAAAATTTCTTGGTTAACTAAAGTTCATTAATTTGATTTTCATTATCTTATATTTTAAATGAAAAGTCAAAGCATTCTCTGGAAAACAGATTCCTTTAATCAATCCATTTATTTGTTTCAGTTGCATCGCTTGGCTGGGTAAAGTTTTAATGGGAAATTTCAGCAGGGCCACGGGTACCATATTCAGCAATACAGGGACTATACAGAACCATGCTACAAGGAAGATGGATGTCAGGACTAGTGCTTGCTCTCTCCAGCTACTCCCCAAGTGAAAGATCTTTTTTTAAGAGCATAGCCCATTCTTATTTACTGCTCGGTGTGATTTAAATTTGAACATCCAAGATAAAGCCCCACATTCACTTGATGATAAGGTAGAGCACCTGTAATCCTTATTGCTGACAGCAATTTGTTCAGACTGTCATCACATCTCATTGGTTTGTGTTCTCTTGCAATAAATTACTGTTAAAAGTATTTAAAGGTGAGATGCATTCAGCAAACAAGATTTCCACCTCTTTGGATATTTTGAGTGCAGGAGTCCCCAAAGGAGACAACAGAAAGATCAGAGAGTATTTCTGATACTCAAACAACTGAGCCAGGATACCTCGCTATTTAGAGAATAGAAGTATGGAAACACTTAAAGTAGAAACAATCTGCGAAAAAACTTGAACTGAAAGATACGTGATGTCACAAAGATAGATGTTGAAGTCAGACAACCAGCTTTGTCTTTCCTAATAGTTCTCCAGAACAGATTGTAAGGGGAAAAGTGGCTTAGAAGCACAAGTCAGGAATATTGAGCAAAGAATGTTTTTTAAAAAAATACAGGCACCTGTGAAACACCTGAACTGGATACCTGCTGACCAGTACTACCAGTAACAATACATGGGAGTCTGAGTTTGTATATAAATAGGCTTGAGATGAGCAGATTAACAATAATTGATTAAAACCCATAGCTCTGTAAGGTTACGGTGTACCTGAACGGATCAGAAGAAATTAGCTAAAGCTCTCAAAAAAGCGCTTTAAGACCAGCACTGCGGAGTGCTGAATTCTTCTAGTACCATATATCCCCCATGCTCACCTGCCAGATGCAGTGATTGTACATGCGGGGCTGCCACAGCCGCACTGTGAAAGCAAAGTAGTTTTTCAAGCCAGGAGTTGTCCCTATGCCCAACCAGCACTGAATGTTCTGTCAATCCTGAACAAATACTAACGATGCAGCACTGATAGAGTGCTGTAAACGCATGTGTCCAATACAGGACAGAGATAAATACATGTTCCCTTCCCACTCTGGCTTTGCAATTGAAACAAGACAAGACAAAGTCAAGCCAGGACATAAAATGACAGCTTAGGAGGGCAAGGGCTCGACTCACAGCGGCATTGCTCCGGCTCGGCGTTGGTTCAGTCTCACCGATGCCAGTGGATGGTTAAAAACCCAGGCGACTCCAGCCTTGGTAACTGGGGGCTCTTAAAATGGAAGAAAGCCTTTGATGAGGCTGAGAGGAAGGTTTCAGACCCTCGAGACAGAGAGAAGGGCTGCTGGATGTTATGTTTTCTGTACATAAAGAGCACAGGGTGTGCTCTGAGGTGAACGTTGCCACAAAAATGAGGTAGGATGTGAATTTACAGTGTGTCAAATGGTGCCTGCTCCCAAGTACGTGCTTACTCTGTGTTGAAAATACACAGCTTGCCCTTCTTGAAATGAATAAATTAGTGTTTCACACTTACCACAGAGAAAGACCGTGCCCTGTGGCACTTACAAGGAGTAACTGAGGGGCTATATGTTTACTTTCTAATTTGCCTCCTAATATCTTGTCCGGACATTAGTGTCGGAAAGGTCTTTTGGGAAAGAAAAATACCAAGCAAAGCAAGAACGCATATAACACCATCACAAGTAAGCAAACTAGTTCTCTCCTCCTCACTCTCTCTATGTGAGACCTTTCATCCCAAAATATTTCAGGATCCTCCCCCCACAGCCTACTGCTTACGTTCAAGGGTGTCGCACCCAGAAAACATAATCTGAGTTCCCTGCATCATACGAGACAGGCAGAGAAAGGGGAAGAAGATTAGAGAGAACAAGGGGAGTAGGAGTGAGTGTAAAAAGAGTATTATGGCAGCAAGGATATAGCTGGGGGTTAGGAGCTTATTATGAAAACTGTTGAAGGCGAAGTTACAGCAGTTGAACAACATTACTGGGGTTAGGCTGACTAAATAAACGTGCAAATGACTTGAGAATGTTATGTATATATACAGGCCTGAGAAAGGCCAGCAAAATACCTCACTGAGACTCACGGTACAGTCTGAGTAACAGCAGGAATAGATTTCAACCTTTAGCAGGAAGAAAAAAAGTCAGATAGACTGGTTTTCCCTCTATTACAGTTAGGACTTTAGCAGCCTTGTGAAAGAGGTACATTCTGCTAGAGCCGAGCCCGTGAATGTATTGTTATTACCCAAATCCTCAGCTTTATTGCTGCAGAATACAGCCCTCTCATTCATTTGCCTTCTACAGCGTCCTCCCAGCCACAAGTCATGGGTGCTGTTAAACCCCAGAGAGTATGAATCACTTTGCAGCTATAATTGATGTGTTTATGTTATTTATCTGCTCAACTGTCTGCTGTGATTAATTGCATGCAGGCGTGTGCAGAGGGCTCCAAATGTTGTATTATTATATGGCTGTCATATTTCATACAGATGGATCTGCCTGACGATGAGCCGGATCGATTAAGTAACAGAACATTTCGGTACGACCCAGGCCAAGACAAATGGACAGAAGGCGCGCCAATGAAGTACTCCAAATACCGCTTCAGCACAGCCGTAGTCAACAGCGAGATTTATGTCTTGGGTAAGAGGAAACAGATTTTTAACAGATAGCACCATGACTTTTTCTTTTTTCCAGCAATTTGCCTCTGCAAAGTGAAATATATCACCCTTTGCTATGTACCATAGGACGAAGTATGTTGGACTAAATGGACAGTATTTTTCGAGAGTCATTTTTTCCCCGCATCATTTCTTCCTTCCTGTAGATTAAATTAAGTGAACGTTTAGTGTTGTGGATTAACGTAACAAAGAAACTTTGCTTGTTAAACTACTTTTCTTTGGAGTATCAGTGTGTGCTATAGATAATAATGAATTTTAAAAGGTGGGTAGGGAAGCTGTGTTAGCACCATTTCACAGGTGAGCAGGGAAAAGCTAAGGAACAGTCCCAGCACCACGAAGGAATGGCATAGGGAGAAAGAGAATTTGAATCTCCCAGTCAAAACCAACATCGTTTGTGGATTCTGATACATTTCAGTGAAACATTTGCTTCCACCCACCTCAACACAGTGCATTTTTTGGAAAATCTAAATCTTTCATTTTGTAATTTTCTGGTTGAATCTTTAATTTTTTTGTTTCAAAACAGTATTTTGACCAAAAGTTCTAAGACTTGCATGAAAGAGTTCAAAAATCTCCTCCCCCAAGTTCCTTTGTTCCAAAGTGATCCCCAGGTTCTACACCTCATCCATAACATGACTCTTTTCCCAAAGACCCCATCCTCATGCCCCATCCCAACCTCTGTCCAAGCCAACAGAAAGAACAGCACCTGTTTCTGAACACTAGCAAACACCTCAGAAGGTAGCAAGCAAGGGATTTTTCTGAAAAGAAAATGATGATGTAAGGCAGGGAAAGGCAGATGGAGAAGAAAGGCATTGAGACATGGGGAATGATATGGGAAAAAAGTTAAAGGGGGGTATTGGAAGGAGAATGGGAGCCAGAAGGGTGACCAAATGAAGTAGAGAGGGATTAGAGATAGGTCTATAACTGGAAAGTACTTGAAGAAGTGGCGAAAAAAAATCATACAGTCAATTAATCCACAGGTGGGCTGTGAGTTATTCATGCCCTTCCATGCTCCCAGGGTCCCGTGGGCAGCATCAGACATGGAGAAGGCAGCAATAACATCAGTACCTCAGGACCTTTCAATCCCTTCTGCTTCAAACTGCTCCTGCTTACAATCTTATCAAAGTGAACACGACAAATACGGTCTTATCAACTTAATATACCTCCTGTATAAGGGGTGTTCTGGTTTTGTCTGGGTTGTTATATACCATGGATAAAGGAGTGTTTGTTCCTGGCACGTAATACAGAAAGCATTTTGCAGGCAGTGTATCTAAGAAAGGTGTCTTTGAAATAGAAGAGGAAAATAGCTTTATCACTGCATTTGTCTTCTTTTAGAGAAACTTCTTTCTCTTAAGCGGCTTGAAACAGGCCCATGGTCACAACCAGGAGAAAGGGTGAAAGCAGCCTGTATAGAAAAGAGAGTTTTGCAAACAGAAAATCATTATTGTCAAAGGTTAGTGACAGAGAACGTCAGTATGCTGTTAAATAATGAGAGTGTTGGCTGCCCAGGTTCAAAGATGCTTAAAAAAGGTGGAAACTCCATCCTTTGTAAAAGGTTAAATATATATAATTATTTATACTGACACTTATGCTGTAATGGGGTAGCAGAAGCAGCTGTAATAGTTGGGAAGAGAAAGGCTGTATTCATGCGTTTCAGTAAGAAGCACTCTGAGATCAAGACCACAAATGCAGTGATGACACAAGAGGCTGCAGGAGAAAAAAAAGGAGCTGCCTTGGGATGCATGTGATAAAACAAATTGACAGTCTTCTTCACAGCAAGCCTGACACTGAGACAAGGAAAAGGAGTGGCTAATAAGGAAAACTGCATCCATTTTCTTCCCTCAAAATCTCACAAAGCAAGAAGCGTATCTGAGTGATTACAGTAATGAAATGTACAGATTGAACACAAAGCACAGTATTAAATCTGAAAAGCGCCCGCTTAAATGGCATTGAGGATAGTTCATGGTCTCACAGACCTTCACAAGCATTTTGCTAATGTAAAAAAATAAAAAGTATTGTTTTATTATGTATAGCTGCCAACACTGCAGTATTCGGGGAGCTGAACATTGACTTGAATTCTTTCTTACATGCTAGCCAGTACCAATAACTTTTTTTTGTAAGAAACAATTGTCTTGGCACATGGGCCAGAACAGGCTCTTGTTCTGTCTCCATCACTTCCTTGGTTCACACACCTTCCCGTGAGCAGTCCTAAGGGAACCAACACACTACTCCTGAGATTAACAATTTGCTGCACTGGACCCTTCACTCTTGCCACTAAGTGTAACTAAATATATGTAATGGCAGTGTTTGGTCTCAGTTTTGGCAATGTACACCTCGGGTAATTTCACTGTAATCAACAAACTTGCTTGTGATTTATACCAAAGGTAACTAAGCTCACACGCTGCTCTGGGGAGCAGATTTCTGAGAAAGATTGTGCTATGTTTGCCATTGTGTTTTTGAGCCTTTCTCTGTTCTGATGCTCTGTCCGCTCAAGGTGTAACTGCAACAAGTGCAGACACAAATGAGTTACCATCAGGTAGCATGAATATCGATTGCAGGGAAGACATTTTGACCTAGGTCTGAGCTGTTTTCACAAACCTTGGGAGGACTTTATCGTCCATAACTGTAAAATTTGGTTGAAACTGGCCAACAGGCACAAAAGCTATGAGAGGCAGACAAATTAATGTAAACGCAGATACAGAACACACATGTAGTGAGGGTAATTGCATAAGTCTTGTTTCCTTAGGTAATCAAATAATATTAGTATGGGTGGAAACAAAGATTTATCTGTTAAAATTGAGAAGACAATGTGGTTGGTAAATGTTAACCATCATGGTCTGAAAACTCTGTGGAAAAGCTTAAAAAATTTTCCAAGACCTCTCAAAATGATGAAGCAATTTTCAAACAAATTCTGTTTGGAAACAGTGATACAGTCACTGAAGCTGGCATCTTATTCTGCTAATATCACACATGGCCTCATCTCCAGCTGTAAACTCACACTCGCCAACTGTAATTAAAACCTCACACAGAAAAGCTACATTCCACGGTTTATTCGTGGTGACAAGTTCTTGTTACCTTGTGAGTTCTCAGGCTGTTGGGCTGTGAGGTGGGTACAGTTTTCCTTTGGAAACAATCACGATGGTAACCCTGGCCGGGTGAACCGGCAATTCATGGCATTGAAAGGAAGACAGTGAAAGCGTTCTTAATCTGTCTGATGTGGTACTTGATCATGCAGATGACATTCAGGAGAGAATGGGAATGGAAGGAACAGGGGTTGATGCTGACAGACCAAAGAATAGCAACTGTCATGAGGATGGTAAAACCATTGCAGGCTCTTCAAAGCTGTGGATCCCTCGGACATCACCCTGCTTCATAAGGAATGTCGGGCATGGTGGGAGTCTAGAAAGATGCTGTCAAGGGCGGTTTATGCAAAAAGACACATTCTGAAGAGGATCACAGCTCATAGGTTGTCCTCATGTCATGACTTCAGAGACATCTATCCTCAGGCATAATGACTGAGCTTTTGTGCTACAGATGAGAGACAGACCTCCCTGGAGTCTCTGCCATGGCCATTTGTACCCCTCCTCACTCCAAATGGGGGTTCCCTGTGGTGAAGTGTGTACGCACAGAACTGGAACATCTAACAGGTTCCCATGCAGCCCCACTCATGGGACACCCAGTGAAGGAGCAATTCAGAAGCGTGCTCGACGGCATTGCTTGGATTCCCACAAGCATCACCCGCTGGTTCATATCATATTTGTTCCTTATGTGGTGCACTGTCTCCATGGGCTGCCTACAGTCTGTACCCATCTAAGAAGACCCACTGAGGGCAGAGGAAGGAGAAGAAGGGTGACAAGGTGGAAGCAGGTAAATGCAAGATATCTTCTGTATGCCACAAGGACCAAGCCCAGCTTCCCAGAAATACAAACATGAAATAAAGAAATATACAGCTTTAGCTAGATACATAAAGTAGTGTTGCAGAGATGAGACTTCTTTCAAGCAACTCATGTCAACAAAGTCCTTAAACAAAGTAAGTTTGTCAGCTCTTTCAGGGAGGATCTCTGTCTTCCTGTACAGTTCATACAGGTGTCAGCACATTCAGGATTAAGTGGGACTCTAGAGCATAAATGAAAAATCACTGCACTAAAAGTTGATCCTCTCTAATATCTCTGATGTATGGATGCAATTTCTAACATAAATATGAAGCAAAAAGCATAGATGGAGCATTAGCTTTGAATAAGATGCAGTAGCAGACTCTTTGATATACAAGTCTAATTTTTGCTCTCATCCATATAGGTGTAAATCTGCAGTAAGTAGCCTGCCGGTCTCACTTGTGTTTTGTTCAGACTCATTTTGTTCTAACCCAGCTCAGAATCTGACGCTTAGCCTTTGAAGTGTTAATTTCTGAAAAGTCCTATTGGCACAGAACAGAGAGTACACAGTCACTGTCCAAAAACTCTTCCCAGCCTAATTGCCAGCTCCAGTGTGTAAAATCCTAATGAATTAAATGGAATTATTCTAGAGTCACACCGATGGAAGGAAAGTGAGAAATAGATTAGAGTTTTTGGTCTGAGTAATAGCATTGTTCAGGAACCTGTACCATGTGTCTTAATCAGCAATCCTGCAATATAATTGTCTGTTTGTTGTGTAATGTTCCTAGAGAATCCTATGCTATTTATACAGTGTACATAATCCTCATAAGTAAATGAACAGCATTTCCTGAGGCTCAAAATCCTTTCTCCTATTCATCCCACTTGACTGGTCTCAGCTCTTTCTCTCCATATTTTCCCAGGAACATAACTATATTCGTTGGAAAGCCCAAGAAAGAGCAGTATTGTGTTCTTAATGACAGAGGCAGTTGAGACACTTTTGGAAGAAAACCAGATGGGAAGGCTCTATTTAGGGTCATGCATTTTAATCTCTTGCTTAAAAAAATATCCTTTCCAGCTAAGTCTCTGAAAACTCATTACAGCCAACAGACAAATTAGGAAAATTTATCCAAATGCATCCATTTGAATGCAATATTCATTAGCTTATGTTAAAACACATTCAGTAGAACTACTGTCTCTGAAATACAGGTCACTGGTAAAAAATGTTGTATCACCATGACAGCTTTAACCATGTGTTGCTTTATGTTATATAACTCCTGCTTTATAAATAAGAACATATAGAAGGACTTAAATGAGAAATCCTATTAGGGAAGATTTAGGAACTAAAGAATTTTTTGTTTATCCTCCTTAGCCTGGCATCCCACCTCTTACAACTTGGGTTTTTTTCCCCTGAGCTCTTGCTGAGAGCTTCTTTTAAAAGTTTTAAGCAGTTAAATGAGGTTCAATTAAATACTGAATGTCTCGATCATAAAATACTTATTTGAATATGTACTTTGGGGTCTCTCTGGAAAGGAAAGTGTGTGTAGGTGGGGCTGGAAGGAGACATTTTAGCTTTCATGCTTGAGTATTAACTGTGTATTTGAATAACACCTTCTTCTAAAATAAACACTTCTATTTATAAATATGCTTTGGAGTTCTGACAAGTAGCAGCTTACGGGCCTGATTCTGCTCTGTTGTACCTGTGCAATAGGCTCTGGAGTGCAGGGAGGAACAAAAAAGGCAGACATTTGGTCTGATAGATGAGATCAGAGATGCTTTCTACTCACTTAAGGATTATCAAAGGAAATGAGAACAAGGCATTATAGGAGAAAAGACGGAGCTGGAACCGAAGTGTTGACCGTGGTTAGGAAGGTAATCATCTGTTTTTTCAGCCCTGCTTCTAATCAATCTTTTGCCTTCATGCCTTCTACAAGCTGCATTACCTCATCTGCTTTGCTCCGTGTTAGTAAAGAATGACAGTGCTTCTCGGTTTCATCTTTGGAAGTGCCTGCCAGGGCTAGCTTTATCGCTCCCTTATTTCTCCGAGAAACCAGCTATGCAGCCCTGCTTTGCAGAGAGTGAGAGAGCAACGTAAGCGCTGAGACTCTCAGCTTGAGTGCTGTTAAAGAGTAACGAAGGGAAATGTTACATAAGAGATTAGCGCTATTAAATCCATTGTGTGTTCCAGAGATCAATTTAATAGTGAATTATTTTACGGGAGACAAAGCTTAGATTTCACTTGCTTGTTGAAGAATTACTCCTTTTTTTTCCCCACTCATTTCCTAGCTTCCTTTGATAAAAATTCAAAGAGACACTAGTAAGAATACATGTTGGTTGGTATTGTGATCTGATGACTTAATTATATGATAAAGAATTACAGTGTCAGTGCCTTGAGGGCACTAATGGGTCTTGATCATCCTGACCAGCATCACCTGGGGCCTCCACCCACACCCTCTGCCCATAGGTCCAGGAGCATCATTTAAACCCAGGCATGGGGGCTCAGCCCTTTCTTGTAACCTTGTCTTTGCCTGACAGCTGCTGGTGGGACCTTCTGCAATTGCCTGCCTCTGGTTCTGCGGAGCTGCGCCTTGATGGTGAGCTTCAGCCGCCTTCCCTTTGGAAGCACGTCTGCTCTTGTTGCTCCCTGATATACTGCCCTGGCCAGGAGACTGTAGTTCATGTCTAATTTCAGGTGTCTGTTACTGGGGGAACCAAATTTAACGGTATGAAGTCTGATATTCAGAGGTCACCACCTTATAGGTGTCATTTTTGTCAGCAATCCTGTCAGTGCAATAAGCAATCTAGGCTTGGATCTGGGTTGTTACCCTGGGGGGAAAAAAGAATTGTCCACGTTGGACTCAGCTGCTTGGCAGATTTAGCTGCATAAGAGCTCAGTGTGGATGAGACTTGGAAGTGTGATTGCTCTGCACCAGTGCCTGCTTTTACAAGTACCAGTGACATGGGTAAAGTCACCAGGTTTATGTAGGTAGGAATGTTCCCTATCTCTTGAAACTCAACCTCTTGAAACTCAGCTACATGTCAGTCTCACTTCTATAGGTATATACAGATATATCTAAGGCACTTATTTCCTTTGCACCAGCTGAACTAATTATTACTAGTGACTCTCTACCACTTTGCTGCACTTTGCCGTTCCCCCTCAAGCGCTGGAAGGGTGTTCTGTTATCGGAACTGATGTGACTCAAATTGCATTGCGTCTTCTCAGATAAGCGTGGGGTAAGGGGGAGGCAGCTGACCACAGCCAAAGCAATATGCTTTGCCTTCAGCCAGCTACGAGCGGTGCACGGGTACGGCAAGGCACAGAACTGTATCTCATTGAAATTCTGAAGACGTGCTAATCACCTACCCTGCTTTGCCTTCTTGCATCAAAGGCTTGTCTTCTCTATCCTGATTTCTTAATAAATATCATGTATTTTATTTATATATTTAGTTCACTAATGGAGCTTCATGTTAAATTTAAAGTCCATTAGAACCACTGCTTACAGAGTGTCCTTGAAAGTATGTTTGATTGCAGAATCATCCAAGCGTGATATGGAAAGCTCTCAAGCATTAATGGGTTTGGGAACACAAAGGTGGCTTTACTGGCTTTTTTTAGTCCTTCAGTGGCATCTGAAATATCTCCTAGGGAAAGTGCATAATGTAAAAAGCTTAATGTGTTGAAAGGGTGTATTTGTAAGGGGATGGGGGAAGACTGAGTTCTGGGATTAAATCCTCTTGTGTGATGAATGTGAAAATGACAGAAATGCTCAAAACTCCCAGTGAGAAACCCGTCTCCCCTGCACAAAGGACACGTAATTGGGCTTTATGCAGAGAACTAAGCCAAGTGGTGTTGAATTCGCCTGCTCTGTTTGTGACGAGACAGGTGAGTGTGGCTTAATGAAGGACCCTCCCCAGCATCCATCCCAGCCCAGGCACGGATCTAGCAATCGCTGCCCTTTGCACGCCTGGCGGGACTCCTGGGAGGCTGCGACCGCAGCGTGCGTGTTTTAATGACCCCATCTATAGTTCTGGGTGGTTTAAGGTACGATCGCAAGCACAGATCCATGTGCTGCTGGCAGGTCACTTGGCACAAAAATCTCCCCCAAATGACCTACAACCCTCTGCCCTCTTTACTGCACTCTGCCTTAACCTCTTAAAGATTACCCCATCTTATGTAGAGGCTCCTGTAGGAGCAGAGCATGAACTCAGTTGTTCAGCTGCGCTACCCACAGAACATGAAACAGACAGTCTTCATGGTGTTAACTGTAATTCCGCATGTCTCCACTGGTACTCCTAATGGTTTCATCAGTCTGAATGAAGAGGGCAGTGGGACAGGATGATCTGGAGTCGTGAGTGGCAGAGCACAAAGCAGCCTGAATTGTCTGACACAGCAAGTTTATCTCTTTTTCTGCCAATTTGAAGTCTTCCACGGTACATACGTTGTAACTGATGGATAGCCTGGTTAATGTGAGGTGCCTCCACTCAGCTGCAGATGTGAATTGATTTAAATTTGAGATTTATCCCTTTTTTTGCTGATTTGTGTATTCAGCTCTTTGGGAAGAGACCTAAGACGTCAGTCTCCATAGAAGGGTAAAAAAAGTATTGTCTCACAGGAGTATTTCTGAACTACTGCATCTGGGAACACAGCAAAGCAGTGCTGGTGGAGTCTGATATCCTCAGATTCCTTTGCTAGCAATATTTCAGTGTTAGCCTTGCTTTAGAAGAGGAGATTGAAATTCTTGATTTCTTGTTTTTCAGAACACTACATTTCTAAGCTTGAAAATGAAACTTTACTCCCCTCTGATTTTTTTCTCCTTACTTTCTATTTGCTGAGAACTTAGCTTTGCCCTTGTTGTGAATCCGTGAAATTGGATTTATCTGAAATTGTTGTGGAGGGTGTAAATAAAATGGAGGTATTTTGTACCTTCAGGACTGTCTCTGATAATGACAGGATTAAAGGACGTTAAATTTAAGTTACTTAAACAATCCAATCAAGGTTTCATAAATGTTTGGAAATATGTGGTAACTCTTAAGCTTTTGAAAAGATGCTCCAATAGGTCACGAAAAATTAGTTTTCTAATAACTACATGGGAAAAATATTTGGCAGCAGATCCCTGGCAGCTGAATGTCTTCATTAACTGGTAATGGTTGTGATTTTTTTGCTAAAAGTCACTGACTGTGCTGTATCAGTTTTGTACCTGATTGCTTCTGTTCTTTCTGAAGTTACCATGCCCCAGTTACTCAATTTAGAAAATGACAATAAAAATGAATTAAGGAAACAGCAATTATGCTTCTAGAAGAGTTCTGGGGCATTTTGTCCACTGCCTTCCCTTGAAATACTGAGGCAATCAGCAAAGCTATTTTTGTTTGACTCTGACATGCCACATGCATTCCTGAACTGGTACCCTTCATTCCTTTGATTGAACAAGACGCTGTTTCATTCTTCCCATGAAGACTTTTCCTCTGGGTGAGCGCATATTCTTCAGTGGTGTACAGTAACACCTGGGCTAATTTTAAAACAGCTGGCTTGATAACTAGCAGCAGTCTGTCTGGCACCACAAAGCTGTCTTTTGAACAGATCAAATTAGTCTGTGGGGACCTTTAATATTATTGGTTCCCAGTTAAAACTGCCTTGAGTATCTCTTTCTGCACTCTGTAGACTGTACGTACCCTGATAGCAAATTGTCTCGTGTGCTGTATGCTGTGATTCTACCAAAGGATGCTGTAGAATCAGAAAGACTATGTGATAAGCAATCAATTAAACAGCCTTATCAGTTGAAAAAAATTGATTGGCCCTTAAAACTTTTCTTGATAAATTTAGGGGAATAATGTCGTGTCCTGTCCTGTCCTTAGAGCGGCACCTCTCCTAAGCCATGAAGGATTAGTAGAGAATGGTGATGCACATAACTCCTCTTTTTGGCATGGAAATGATTAGCAAAATTCCGTGACCACAATTACTCCCTACCTCAGCTCTACTAGGTGAATCAAGCCTCAGAGGAGGAGCCCATCAGAGCAAGTGCTGCTTAGCTGGGGGTGTTAAGCTATTAATGAAAGCATTTGGATGCTAGCCTTGTTTATGCACACACTGAGGGGAACCTAATACAAACTGCGAGGACCTTCCTGGTAGGTATTAGGGCAGGTAAAGATTTGCTATGTCTGGAAAAAGAGCTGAAAACTGAACCCAAAATCCAATATTGAGCCCAACCAAATGCTGCTAGGTTCAGCTGGACGAAAACCTTCTGCTGATGATAACGGACACTGAATTTGGTTCCAATTTTGCTGCTCTGATGCAGGGATAACTGATCTTATCTTTATCTGACTCTAAAATACGGATCAGGGATACAGTGGTAGCAATTTTGGAGCATTGTGGTCCCCATTTACACGTAGTGGCCTCTTGCAAATACCTTTGGAGAATGCACAAAAGGTTGAAAAAAATAACACAGTCCATATTAAGAGGTAGATGGAAAGCCATATGCAAGTAAAACTTTAAGCAGTAGGGGCTCATTTCCCTGACAGACCAGCTTCACAGCGCTCGCTAGGGGCAATATATTTTAAAAGCAGTCGCAGCAACCTTGCACAGGTGAGACTTGCAGTCCTTTCCCTTTGCATGTGCAAGGGCATAATTACACGCCGCACAGTGCATTTGGGATTTGCACAATTGAGCAGTCCTACACGTGTATCTGGAAAGCTATCCTTCATGTGGAAATTGCTTGCATATTGCAGTCATTTTATATTTAAAAGTGGTCACATACACACACACATGCACAAAAGAACTGCTTCAGTGTGCCATCAGTGCTCATTACAGGGTATTGTGTCCGTTGGCACAGATGGAAAACCTGCGAGGGTACGTCAGCATATTAATTCTTCAGAACCAAAGGCTGTGAATTCAAAATCTGGATTTGATCACTGGAAAGGATTTGGAAAGGCAGTGTTTACTCTGTGATTACAGTGTTTGCAGTGTGCACTGAGATGTCAGGTATGTCTGCAGCCTGTTGCAATATGTCCCAACAAATGAAAACCAGGATCTGTTTCGATCCTGCACGCTGACTTCAGACATCCTAATTAACCCTTCAGTGGGAGGGCTTGTCACAAACAACTCATTTGGCACTCCTGCCTACTGGATGGGTTTGTTTCTGGAAGTTGATTTCCCTTAAGAAATGGGTGTAATCTTTTTCTTTTATTGAAGACGACTAACCAACAAATCCAAATGATTGTTGTTAACAAGTGCGAGGGTCAAACCCACTAACAGTAACTGGAGAATAACTTTTGATCCATTACAACTTAATGATAAAGCAATTCTTCCAGCACACAGAACAAGTAATTATGAAGATTTCTACTATACAGGCAGAAAATGAGACAAAATACCTTTGCCTTTTGAAGACATGCTGCTTGTCCTTCCTTTGATACACAGCTTCAGAAAGGATCTTGCTTCGATGTCTGTAGATAACGTGCAGTAGCCTCTGCTTTGAGTTTGCTTTCTAAAAAATGTCTGGAGCTGCAAAAGGGAAAAGAAAGGGAAGGACATGAGGACATGTAAACAAAAAATGATGCAGCCCGCAATGCATTTTTCAGCAGAACCTGCGACTGCTACATTTGACCTACGTATTCTTTGCAGGAGGAATTGGGTGCCTTGGTCGTGACAGGGGACAGACACGGAAATGCCTTGATGCGGTGGAGATTTATAACCCTGATGGAGACTTCTGGAGGGACGGACCTCCCATGCCTTCTCCCCTCCTCTCCTTACGAACAAACTCTACCAGCGCAGGCTCCGTGGAAGGGAAGCTGTACCTCTGTGGAGGATTTCGTGGAGCAGGTACTAAAATGAGTCTGACGTTCCCTACGTAGTTGAAATCCGTTTCACTGTACACAGACTGACCTGATGACAGACCAACCCTATCAGGTGGCACTGGCATGCCCTGGAACCACAGAGCTGATTCAGCCCTTTGGACTGATGGCTCCTAATGTCAATATGAATTGTGTTCTGTTTGCTCTTTGCTTTTTTCCTTAATAAAACATGAAAAATTAAGGATGTTTCCAATCTGCGCTAAACCTGTCTAAATCTACAACCTCAGTAGAATTCCTCTGGATTTACATCCAGAGCTACTGAGATCAGGAGCTTAGTGTGTTATGGACATTAAAGAACTCGGGCATATTTATTGAAGATTAAGGCGCTATCCATCTGTCCTTAGCCAAGCTATCTGGCTCTGCCTATTTACTTACATGATTTCATAATTGGTGTTGAAAAACTTGTGAATTTAAGGAGTACTCTGGGTAAGGAACTGAGCTACAAAGAGACAAATTGCAGATCTGGTGATTTTAAATAATCCTAGCCCCATGGCCACCTTTCTTCTATTAAGTGCTCTTCCTTCCAACTGTGCTTAGCTCTAGCTTTATCTTCAGTACTGCTAATCATTTTTTTTTCATTATAAATGCAAAGAGTCCCAAAACACGCACTCTTAAACTCTTCTGCTACATACAGCTGCTACCCCAATTTCCTTTCTTGGAGAAAGCAGTAATACAGATGCATTACCCACCGCTAATAAGCGTCATGTCAGGCTCGCTGTTGCCCAGGAATGGCCACGTGGTATCACTGGGTGACATGTCCTTCACATCACACTGACTCCAGTTGCACTGACTTTTGCTTGCATAACAAACTCTAAACTTAAAGCTGCTGTTATTTTAGAATGATGACTTTCATCAGCTAGTTCAGAACTCACCTTCCCCTCCCTTCATTTGCTGCTGGTAGAGGAAGCTGCTTCCTGAAAACAATTGTATGACAAGTCTATGACAGGCGCATTCTCATGTCATCTCTGATGGAAGTTCTCTGACCTCAGAGCAATTACAGTTATGATACATCACTGTGTTTCCATAGCAAACATTGTGCCACCATATTTGTCTTTTTCTCAGCAGTATTAGGAAAAAGCTTAAAGTTAGTGGGTACAAATCTCGAAAGGCCAATCATTTGCACTGGCAAATGAAGCAATTTCATTCAAGATGACTAACAGATTAGTATGAGGCTTTCTGAATAAGGTAGCTTCAGAGCCGTAAAAACACTCTCTGTACAATACCACCACGTTCTGTCACTGAGTCATGTATAAAGAGTGGTAGTACCGGGAGAGGCTGAATGTCCCCCTGTGGATTTCAAGACAGCCATCTTTTGTATGTTTGTATAATGCCAGCTCAATGGGGTCCTGATTCCTGACTGTACTATTGCAATCTATATAATTATGTATAGAACTCCCCTGCACTAAAAGTATTATTTAGTTTGGAAAACAAGAAGTCAGAGTTAGAAAATGCCAGTTTTGCAGTTACCTGTGCAACCTGAATTCTGACCCCCTACGCGTGCATTTTGTATACCAGCAAAGAAATAGCATGTGATTGTGGTGTTAGACATTGTATGGTGTCTATTAACAAGGGAGCCAAAATAAGATTCTCAGTGTCAGCTGTAAATCAGATGTACATGAATGTTTGAGGAGTTGAGAGGAAGCTGTGCCTTAAAGACAGGCTTCTTAATGTGACTTTCAACTTATTAAAGGAAACAGGCTTTCTAAATCTTCATAACAGTAACAACTTCTAGTTACCATCATCAAGAAAAAGATGGATGGAGTCCATATGCCGAACCTGAAGATGTTATCTAGCTGGCCTCTCTCCCTGGCCCTGTCTTCTGTGTGCTGGAAAGAGCTCTTGTCTGATCTTCTCTTCAGGGGTGAAGGGTGGAGAGAGGGTTATTACTGTCACGTGGGAACATGGAGAGGGTGGCTTGACTCTGCTCTTTCACGATTACAGCTGCTCAGCAGCTTCAAGATATTCACGGAACAGCATGTGCTGCGGCTGCTTTAGCATCAGATAGGGTTATTTCAGAATGTGCTTGTTTGGTTTTAGTCTTTTGGGTTTCTTGGCATGTCACTTCGTTTTTTTGTGAGGGATGCAACCACGAGAGGATATTCCAGTTTCACAAAACATTGTAATTTAGTTTCAACCAAGTGGAGTTTTTGGAACAAGCTGGAGGCGCAGCTGTAGTCTCTGGGTTTTCCGCCTGCTGAGTGCTAAAGGGTTGCTGTGAACATCCAAGAATAAGTGCTTCACAAAAAAAAAAAAAAAAAGAAAATAAGCCAAAAGTACTGCTGCAATGGAAAGTCTTAGCCAATGTATATAAGGGGCTGAAACCAACTCCCTATACACTACAGATCTGTCCCCAACTCCCCAGCCTCAACCTGCCTTTCCATTTGCTCGACCCCAGTCTTGATCCAGCAGCATGAAAACTGACCTACTAAGGACATTGTTGCATCTTAATTTTGCTCGTGTGTGCCATGCTCTGTATGCCTTTCTGCATGAGTATTGACTTAAATGGATAATTAGAGACCAGAGATGCCGTACACAAACACAAAGCTGAAAAGCAGCTGTCAACTGCTCAAAGGGCCTTAGATTTGGATGAAAAGATGAGTACTGCGCAGCTACCATCTCTTCTGAGTCCCATGTGACACTTGAAGTATTGTGATGGCAGGATTCCCATCCCATATATATTGCCTCTCACAAATCTTTGTCTGCTTGAAGGAGGACAAGTGGCGCAGTACTAACAGCATCCCCAGGAGCAGAGGAAGAGGAATTGCGGCAACTTAGAGTCTCCAGAGGGAAGTCAGCTTGGCCAGCTAGCGTAGCAATGCAGACCACAGTCTCTCTAAAGGATGAGTGGACTCCAAAGTGTGTCTGAGCTTCATCGAGAGAAAGCTTCCTCTGAACTGCAAGGAATGCTGTTCAATGTTGAGCTGTGTTGGTAAACGCAGCTTGTAAGACTTCTCCTGCTGAGGCTCCCTCAAGTGAGAAGCTAGCTGAATGCCTGGCCATGAAAGAGGTACAGGGATTAATTCAGCTGAAGTTTAGACACTTATGTGGAGTGCCTACACTAAGACCTTAGTGACCCCAGGCTCCCTGCAGCATATGGAGAAGCACAGGCACTTCCAGAGGGAGATTCAGGTCCTTTGTGCTTTACATCTGCTCTGAAAGACCAGAAGGCAATTCAGAACCCTGAGGACCTCTCTTGTCTCTTAATGCTCTGTGTTTTGATCTAGATGCGAGGGATTCTAACCTGGCTTACCTAAGGCAAACACATCAGGGGCTTGGTGTCCATGGCTGATGGTACAAACCACTCTGAGACCTCTGTGTTGTATCACTAGCTGACAAATGTATGTTCTTACAATCACGATAAATACCCCAAAAAATCACTTCTGCTTGTTTTGAATTTGTTTCCTCCTTAGCAAGACTTGCAAAACTTCATCTGTTAGACAGTAGTTTCTGCAAATTAGCTCATTTTCTGCTAAAAGTATTATGGCAAATAGGAATCATTAATCTGCTTGTCTCTGACACTCAGCTCCAGCTCATGTAGCCTACTGTCGTGAATGTTGCCTGTCATTTGTCAGCAATGTTACAGCATTCATCAAGATATTCAGCAATGTTTAAAATGGTTGGTTTTGTCCATTAGTTTATAGTTCTGCACAGAGTGAGAACCTTAGCCGTAGTATGAATACTCAGGAGGACTCAATGAGCAGTAGCCAGCCAGCTTCCTACTAATTGTTAAAATGTGTTGCCACATTTACTGCCGTAACTACGGATTTTTAACCAGCCTTTGCAGCCTGAGTGTATAATGGTCTTGTTGACATGTTTTATTTCCTTCGTCTTTACATAGAACTAAAACCTGCCACCTGCGCAGGCTGACAGCTATTAGCATTAGCCCGTGTGCACCAGAAGCAGCCTCATTAGCGTCCCTCAGCGAAGGAGGGGGTAAGCAGCTCTTCAGGTATGCAGCATTACACGCTTATAAAATGCCTGCCAGATTGGGTTCCCTTTCTTTTTGACTGCTTCTGAGTGTTATAAATATTTTTTTCTGGTGGAAATAACGAAGGCAAGGGTGCGTGCCTGTTTGCTGGGACTGTGTCATCTGCTGCCACTGCCAGCTTGCGGAGGCACATGTTTGTTGACTTTGCATTGTTGCTGCACAAATACAGATCTCGTAGCCTGTTTCTGGGGGCTGGGGCTTGTAGCTTCGGTTTCAGATTATAGATGTTGGTCCAACTGCCTGTCTCACAGATCTGAATTAATAAATTCAAATCCAGGGTTGATTTTTTTTTTCTACCTTGATGATTTTAATTAGAATGTCATCTTTACTGTACACCCCTGTGACATCAGCTGATGTGCAAAGTAAAGGGACAACCACCTCAATGCAAATAACAAAATGTTTAACAGGTCTGCTATGAGCAGCACATATCACTTAAGAGATCTTATGATTTCATCAGCTAATGGCACTTCATGCAGAACGGTCCTTCTCCGAACTGGCAGTTTTGCCATCTCCCTCCAATGTAGTTTACAGCAGAGAAGATAAATGTACTGCTTCCCTACTATACGTGTTGAAAAATTATGTAATGTGTTTAGCATCATGTGTGGGACCAGAGCTGCTCTGCCCAGTTCTGTTAGTTAATTATTGATATCAAGTAGAAATTAATTTTTCACTTAAGTGGTGTTACAGTCAGAGGAAGGGGAAAGGGAAGAAATATCTATGAGCTTGGAATGAAGGATTTAAATTTTGTGTTTGCAATTGTTAGCCAAGATAGGTGGTAGTGACACTGAGTCATACTAGCTGTGTAATTCTGATTCTATAAAAAAATATATACCTACCCCGGATTCATTTTCTGGTCCCTTCTTCCTCATTTACATAAATTGCAATCCATACATTGGAATAGAAGCAGTGCTGCTTGCGGCACTGCAGAACCATGTAGTAATTACTGTATTCCAGCTGAGCTAATGAGTTTGTATCTCCACACCATCCCCTCCTGACAGTGGACTAGCTTAATAGTTATTTATTTTGACTAATCTCCCATAAAGGCTGTTCCCCCTAGTCTCCTCCATTATGTGATTTAGATGGAGAATCATTCTAGTGCTTGTTTTTTATCATAGTGGTTATGGAATATTACTGGAATCAAATTAAATTTAGACATATTAAGGAGTCTGGCACAGTAAATACTGCACTTGTGAAGTTTGGGGGTTGAGGGACTGGAACAAAACCTGTTTCTCCAGCACCTTCCCATGTTCCCAGCTAAATAAAGCAGAGGGGCAAACCCCGGGCTGCCTATCTGCAGCACTGTTTGTTCCCCTCGGTTAGAATTTACTGGGCAGTGATGAATAATTAAAGTTCTCCTGCCCACAGTTGTTACCATTTGAATACATATTCCCACCAATGGAAGGGGCTTGGGGTCCCTGCCTTCCGCTCGGCAGAGAAGTCCGCTGGCGGCTGCCCGCCCTGCTGCGGGCACTGCCCCATCACCCCAGCCTGCCGCCCCGAAAATCGCTGCTCGACCTTTCGCCTCCTTCTCCCCCGGCACTGGCGGGAGAGACCTCCTCAGCCTGCTGCCTTCCCAAGGAGGGCTGCCCCTCGGCTCCCCGCTCATTAGCTAGAAGCTCGTTACTGTAAATAAGGCCAGTACAGGGCAGGGGAATTGCTGGGGAGCAGCACCTGCTCATTTCGGATCTAAATTTGACCCAGTATCTGACGGCACAGCGTTAGTAATTCAGTCATACATCTTACTAAGGCTCATTTATAGTTTATAAAGGGTTAATGAATGATTAATAGATATTTTAATGCATTTTAATTAACTGCTGAAGAGGTCAATAGGTTGTTTAGAAACATGGCTTGTAGCCATGTATGACATCTTCTATTGTGTTTATAACTGCCTGTTACGCATACAGTCTAAACATGCTTTATATCCTCTATTAATAATGTATTAACCCATCGCGAGGCATTTGGAAACAGTATCTCAGGATACGGGTCTGAGAGCTGTAATTCTTATTCTGATCTTGCAGATTTTACTCGTATGAATGGTGCCTTGACTTCAAGAGCACTGATCCTGCTGCCCCTGCCAGCTGTGATCCTGCTACCACCTGCAGCGCAAGCAGGACCAGCACTTGTAAGATTATGTCTGAAAGAGGCCTCACCCATGAACAACAGGCAAAATCTGGAAAGATTTTAAAAGCTGGAGTAGCTGGATCCATCCCAAGAAAAACACTTTAAGCAACTGAATTAGAAGTTCCTTCCTGTAGACTATCCCATTCTTTACATATATATTTTTTTAAAAATTTTAATATATAGTGATTTGTGAGTGAATGGGTGGGTCGTGAAACTACGGTCCTGAAGAATTACAGAGCAGAGCAAGAGGATAGAGGTCCTGTCTATGAGAGTGAGTATCTTACCTTACTCCACGCAGGTGCTCTGCAAACAGTAAGCTGCCACAGGCGTAAATTCAAGCCCCAACCTGCCTCCCGGCTTTCTCTGTGTCTGGTGGGATACACTGCCTCGATACTTAACATCACGAAGGCTGGCCAGCATGTTAAACAGCCAAGCCAGGTTCCCTCTCCTGTGTATTATCTGCCTGCTCCTGCCCACAGGCATGGATGATGGATGTACTTGACCCCTCAAGGGGTGTTTGCTGCGTTACGCTAGCGGGGCTGGTAGAGTTAGGGGGCAGCTCACATACACAAATGGGATGGAAGGCCACAGACTTGACGAACTTATTCTTTTTCCTACTGCAAATGAGGAGCCAGGACATCTGGTGGTAATGATCTAAATGCACTTTTATCCCATTGCAACACAAACGTGAATTCCCAAGCCACCTAGCTCCACATCATGTAATTATGAAAGCAGCTATTAGTGGCGAGGAAGATCAGTAGCAGAGGCTAGTCCCATATGTTTAAAATCATTCTCCGGTACAGATAATGGCATGCAAAACCAGGTACAAACCAGCAGCAGAGGCTGAACTGCTTCAGGGCAGCTCTGGGGTGGCTGTTAGGTGACAAGAACTGGGGAAGCCAGTGAAAGAAACACCTGAGTAAACATTTTGGGGACTGGTGTGGAACTGAAAAGCACCTTGTGATGTTCAAGTGCTTTTTTTCCATGGAAAAAGCAGAGCAGACAGTTAACAGTTTAACCACTACAGGTTTGGTGTCTTTTTTTTATAAACTGATTCATGGCGAAAGAAGATAGAGCACGTTAGGAAATTGCAGACTGGAGAGGAAAAGGTGCTGTGACAACCTGAGAACCAACATCAGCAGGAGCTCAGGCAAGTAGCCTGTGCGGGGATGTCCCAGGGCACAGAGCTCGTGGGCAAGGACAGATATGACACAAAGACTACCCCGCACTACTCAACGCGGCTCTGTGCTGGGGTTCCTGGCCCTGCTCTGGCTAAACTTCCTTAGGTACTGCTGGCCATCTAACAGCACATCAACGTAGCTGTGCCGCAGCGAGCAGGCAGGGGAGCTTCTCCAAAACTACTTTGGGTATCTCTGCCCTGCGCTGATGCAGCTCGTGACTCGGCATGTGCTCTCCCTATCTCCATAACTTTTTTTCCTCATTCATAAGATGGAGGCAGCTTGGTACATTTGCCCAGTCAATGGGCTTTTATAAGAAATAATGAAATACTGGCCACATTTCAGCAAACTTGCCATAGATTTAACTCCAGTGAACTAAAATTCAGCATGATTTTTTTTTTTAGTTCAATGCTCTGGACACTAAACAGGGTATAGTAGATTGAATTTATTTGTATTGGCTTACAAACATAATAGCTGCATGGTTAATAGTCTTGGATGACCTATAGATTTTCTACCTGTTAAGCATGTTGTTTAATTCTTCTGCGTCTGCCTCCCTTTAACCCTTCCAACACAACACCAAAGAATAGTATCTGAATGTTCAGTTCCAAATAGGAAAGAGAAAGCAAGGTCAAAAAAGACCAAAAGTGGTAATAAATACTACAGTCACATGGAAAGTTGTTCCTTCCCCCAACCTCCAAATCACAAATGGAATGCAGTTAAAAANAAAAAAAAAGCAGATCAAATATTTATGTTGCCTGCAGTCATACTGGGGGTCTTTCCAAGAATGGTTCCTCCTGATTTATAGTCAATCCCGATTCAAATGACATGAGAACTTACAACATAAAATGAATATTTGGGGAGTGAATCATATTCAAAAATAAACCTTTTAAAGAGAAAACATGATTGTATATATGGAGTGCACACAATTACTAACGCAAATTAATATTTTGGTTGGTTTTGCTGCACATTCAAAGAAAAATTTCATATGAAAAATGGTGGAAAAGTGTTTTGTTTATAGACCAGAATATAAAAAGAGAATTTAAAGATTAGACTCATTTTACTTTCAGACTACTATATTTGCGTTTATGAAATATGACTTTGGCATTTATAAATTAAACATTTTAGGTATAACTCAAGTTCTTTCACTGGCAAAAGATGGGTTTATAGGCTCAGTGTTCACCTTCAGTCTGCACTTGTACCTCAAAAAGGCGTAACTATACCAAAAGAGCTCTGACTTTCTTTTAACGTACAATCATTTCTCATGGGGATAAATTTATGCTGGAATTAATGCTCCCTATGCTGGTTTAGCCTTTTCCTTTCCTGAATCAGAATAAACCATACTGCTATAAACACTGTTTTACTGCTTGATAAGGATCTGCATTAGGGTTAGGTTTGTCCTACCTGAATAATTCTAATAGTAAGTGGTTTAACTCCTATGCAGAAAAACATAGTGCAAAGAAAGTTTCTTAAAACTTCTCATCGTTAAACAAGAACATGCAGAAAAATACTGCCTCGTTTTGTAGAAAAAATGAAAGCACTTGGAAAGGAGTTAAATCCTTTTATTAGGTAAGGTGGTTGTCTGGTAAGTGATGCAGAATAACATTATGTATGACAGGGAGTTCTGTGGGGTGGCTTTTTAAGCAGGTAACCTGTGTACTACAGCCAGTTTCTTTTTGTAGATGTCATTATTCTCGTGTAAGCAAAACTGGCTGCTAAGATACTGCCTTTAAAAAAAAAAATTTCAATTAAATAAAGTGAACCAATGAGGCAGAATCTGGAATTATTTGCATCTTCAGCCTTAAAACTTCATTGGGATTAAAGCCCAAATCAAATGTTACAGCCTGGAATCAAAGATGCTATTCTCTTTGAAAAACATTACCCTTTCTATTGTCCAAAATGAGACCAAAAAAAAGAAAAAAGGCTTAAGAATTGAGGTGTTTTAACTCATTTCTCTTTCTAAAAAGAAAGGGGGAGGATATAATTTTTTTTTTTCTGAAGTATGACTGTGTTTTGAGCAGTGCTTTTCCTCACATGAACTTTCTCATCCAAAGGGTGCTGCTTCCTTTCATGTTAAACAAGATAAGACTAGAGAAATGATTGCTTCCCTTATTCCAACAACATACTCTTTTTATCTCCCAAGGGTTAAGAGTTAACTAACACTCCATGTGCTGGAAAGCAGAATTTGTAGAGTGGAACAAAACCAGTTACAACATCCCACAGAAAAGGGAAACAAGGGACACGAAAGGTTGTGAGTCACCAGGGTCAGGAAAAAACACAGCAAGGCTTTAAGGAAGGGTTGCTGAATCTGCCTTTGATGTTTTAATTATGATATTTTTTTTTTCCAAAGTGTTGCAATCATCCATAGAATGTCTCAGTTCCAGAGTCTGATTATTTTCTTTTTCCTCTGATTGTCTCATTTTTGTCATCATGTATGCCAAAGAAAATCCAGGCATAAAAATTTATTGCATAAAGGAGACGATCTAATAATAAATAGAGGGTCTGGAGCCTCCCATGTCACAGCTTAGGTCTGTTTGTGTCTCTGTATTTGCCTCTCAGGAAAAACCTGTTCAGTCTTGCAGGGTCGTACAGAAATGAGCTCTTTGCTGTTGCTGGCACGTGTTATTTGTTTGCAGTTTGCCAGCCATGCCTTCTCTCTTCACATGTAACTATGTGTTTTACCAGTTTGCTCTCTTCTTTCTTGGATGGGTGCAGCTTTCCTGCATATTACTATTATTCTCCTGTAATACCCGGGTTCAATGAGCAAACCATCATGACTGTTGTTTCCCTTTCTGTGAACAGCAGAAAGGAATGGAACAAGGACTATTCAGACGAGACTAAAGCCTGAATTCTTACCTGAATTTTACTCAAGCAAGCTCCTAGAGATCTATGAAAGTCCCAGAGGTCTGGGTTTGGAACAACAAAAGTTCTGTCACAATTAATTGTGACACAACTGACGGGAAAATGAGTACGTGCTGTGGACTGGGGGGTAGAAACACTGTGCTGCACTCCTTCAGCAGGTGAGAGAGGGGGCAGAGATGGTGAATGGTGGGTGAGGGGTTTCCTCAGATAAACATGACAAAAATGTGCAGGAATTTCCATAAAGCTGAGACACCCACAACTCCCGCGCACGCGCAGGACCCGCAGTAACAGAACTGCCCCGAATCAGCTCAGCAAGGACACCGACCCCGGGAAGGGAAGAAATGTTGTTTCCATCTGACCCCCACACACCCTGAAGCTCCTTGCCGAGGAGCCCCAGGGGTATTTTAAATCCCCTGACGCTACATCATCATAACATCAACACCAATGTTGCATGGAACCTAAACCACGGCAGCACCATCTTGGGGGTACTAAACCCCCAGGGTTGCTGTCCTCTGGTGGAGTATGTGGTCTGTGTTTCCACCATGAGAAACAATGTATGCCTCCGGATGCTCTTTATTTCATTCTTTCCCCCTTCTTCAATCCTTTGCTGTCGGTTCCATGGAAGGGTGGTGTCCAAACAATGAGATGCAGTCAATAGATGTGAAGGATGGGGTGGTCTGTTGTTGTTTTGTTTTTTGTTGGTGTTTTTTTTTTAAAAAAAAAAGCTTTCTAGAAGGGATAGGTGAATGGGAAGTTCAGTCTGGACCCTGTGAAGTTTGGCCTGTCACCAGTCTTTTAAGACTCAATAAAACAGTGCTAGATACTCAATGTTTCTTGCTATGATGGTTCTTATCCTGGTACCTGTGAAGTGTCTGTGCTTGGAAATCCCTGAGACCTGGCTTCTGATACATCTGTCCAGAAATTCATCAGAAGGAAGCTGACAGCAAGGCACGTGCGTGTCCTCGGCTCAAAGGAAGAAAACTTTAGACTAAGGCTACTCGCTGTGAGAAAGCAACTTTAAGATTGAAAGAAAAAGTGAGCAGAAATGAAAGACACTTTTTATTTTTAGGAGAGAACTTGGCTTTGAGTTACAGTTGCTGGAGAGCTGAGGACTTTTGTTAGCAAAGAAGGGTTTTGCGTTCTCATAAGAAGTTTAATATAGCACTGCTGGTTGACAGCTATGGTTCTCTGCTGCACGGTGATTCTTTTGTAATTTTTTGTTAGCCTCGGTAAAAAGCGTCTTGTCTTGAGATTGTGATTTAATGGCATTCTTCTAAACTGACTGTTCATGACAAATTCCTCAGCACTTCAGAACAGCTAAAGTACATTTAAAGCCCTGGAGGTTTCTTTCTGTCTTTATTTCTCCCCAAATCACAGGATGTCCAGACTTTGTACCCAAGAAAAGGCATAGTATTGGAGTGCCTCCAGGAGCCTGAGAGCTGCGTTTTAGTGAGGGTAAAGAAAAGACAACGTACTGCATATAGGCATACTCGTTAACAATAGGCAATACTCTGCCTCTAAAAGATGAGCATTTGACAATTGACTGCACACTAAAATGCCACCTGCATACTCGTACCAAGATGGAGCACTTCATGCTTTTGTCCCTGCAGCTGCACCTGGAGCCCAGAGTGCGAGGGCTGAATACACTGTGCAGATCTCCACCTGCACTATTTCATTTGCTGTATGTTGACAACTCGCATGCTCTTCCAACAGCGTAGCTGTTAGTACTACAAAAATTACCTTTTCTTTGCCACCTTACAGAAGGGTCATAATAATAACTGCACAAACCTCTTTGATCCTGTTTGACTTGACTCCCGATGCCTGCTGTTGTTGCTTCTGTTTTTCAGCTCGTCATGAAGTTATCACCAAAGAGATCCTCGAGCTGGATACATGGGAGAA
The DNA here is from genome assembly GCA_013398815.1 of Ibidorhyncha struthersii. Taxonomy (NCBI): domain Eukaryota; kingdom Metazoa; phylum Chordata; class Aves; order Charadriiformes; family Charadriidae; genus Ibidorhyncha; species Ibidorhyncha struthersii. Next base: position 209,453 of record VZSZ01012190.1, on the reverse strand, counting down.
CCAGTGGAACGTGGTGGCCATCAATGTCCTCATGCACGACAGCTATGATGTTTGCCTTGTTGCTAGGCTGAACCCGCGGGATCTTATCCCTCCTCCCCCAGATTTAGTGGACCAATAGAAGTTCAGTGACTCTCAGTGCTTCCAGATTCTGCAGAAATTCAAGAATTTGGAGAGACAAATGCTCCATTGGCTCTGGATGACAGCTGAGTCCCACAAAGAGGAGCCAGCAACACATGCTGAAGGACAGAATCGCCTTTGAGCTGCGCTTCTCAGATGATGCTTAATTTGCTAGTACTGGTACTCTGGACTTCTGTGATTTAAAGTCAAGGTTGCCCAGCCTTTGTGTGTGGCCCTTCGTCCTCCATCTGGCTGTGCAGGCTCCAGTGTTGGGTGCAGCCTGGGCTTCTGGGACTCTGCCTCACAGGCACAGTGGCATCCCAGGGCTCATTTCACAGCAGAGCATGACATATGAAGGAAAGCTCTAGCCAGGGAAATCCCTCCTTTGCTGTTCATCCCATCTGGTTCTACTAAGCTACCGAGGAGGCGAAGAAATATATGAAGTCAGCTGATGAAAACCAGGCCAGCTGTACCAAAGGGCCAGACTGTACTTGACTGATGCAGGAGCAGAGGGGAAAACAGAGAAGAGCCTTTGTTTGTTTTAAAGAAAAAAACATTAGCCAAGGTTCATTAGCCAAGTACACCAGCTAGTGCAAACATTATCTAACCCACAGGACAGTCGAGATCCTGTCTTTGCCAACAGAGCTGAGCCCAGGCTAGTAGAAAACTAGTCTTTTGGCAACATGTCACAAGTGAGTTTTCCAGCAGGGTTAGTAGGCAGCCTGTACCAAAGACAAGAAGAATCCGAAATTTTCACATAGATCCTACCTGTTACAAGGTCTGGTGTGACCAGAAACTTAAAGGTCAGTCAGAAAGCCCTCTTCCTTTGAGAGACAGAGAATGAGATTTAAACTAAAAAGTAATAAATGAGACTAGTATTATCTGCACATCAGCTCGGCAGCTACAGGAAAAGGATAGATGTGCTAAACAACAAATGGTTGTATAACAGTGGCTGCTTTTATAGAAGTAGGTTTAATGAAGTAGCATAAGGTAAATTCTCTACCAACAGAATTGGCTATAATCACAGGGAAGAGGAATCATTTGGTGCTTCTTAAGGCAGTGTTAGCCTTTATAGGGCTTGAAGACAGTAGGTTAGAGAGAGAAAATTGTTGCCAATACTGCTATCCCATTTGAATTATCAATAACTATTTAGCAGTTCTCTGATGCCTACATTATGGTGTATCTGTCTGTCACTACTGGGGCAGTATGGACAAGAGAACTGGAAATCTCAGTTGTGCTCTTGGGCCAAAATTGCAAATGATAGTATGCTGCCAGGCAGAGTGAATGTCAGAGGCAAACATTGAGACTAAACTATTATATAGTACAAGAATGATCATTGTCAGCAAGAAGTTGCTTTTGATGCCTACAAATGCAGCAACAAAACTGGAAGGAAATAATTGGCAAAGAAACGAGGGAATCCATCAGATAGTTCCTCATAGTTACTTAAGAGATTTGCACTTCAGAGCATCTGCATTTTCTTTTTCAATCACGTTTTATGCTGCAAAAATGCCAGCTTTTTTTCTTTTTTTTTTGTTTGATTTTGGTTTTGTCTGCAATGCTTATGGCAGGGAGAAATGGAGAGGATGACCCAAAAGCCCTTTCCCAATTCTGACTTTTCTGATTCACGAACTATTCTCTAAAATATCCAGTGGGAATATTAAGCTGTCATATAAAAACAATTAGCAGGAAGGTCACTGAAGTTTGCCTGATAACTATAGTAGGACACTGAGGACTGCTCAGACAATAAGGGAGTTGGTGGGGGGAAACTAAGGAAAACATGTAAAAAAGGAGTAAATCTGTGTAGCCTCACAGCTAATCTCTTCTCTCCCTTTATGTTTCCAAAGCAGAACGAGTGTCACAGCGTAAAGACATCCTCTTGTGTTTGTATCGTTTCTGTACCATTCAGTCTTTCTTTTTTCTTTTCATTGTTCGTATGTAGGTCATCATCTGTCTAGAAGAGAGTTGTGACAAGCATGAACTTCAGCGGTACAAATCAGTGACCAGTTCCTAGAATCTTAACCACTCTGGTCGCTAAATGCAGTTGCAGGTATAAGATCAAGGAGGCAAACTCTGCTTTAATATGTTCTTAAACAAAATCAGTAGAAAGTTCTTCCAATTAACCATCCATTATTGGAAACTCTTTTTTTTTTAACTTTAGTTGTTACTGCAAAGTAAAAGTAATCTTGTTCTAATTTCTCTGCAGAGCTCTCAAGGCAGCTGGAAGCAATGCTCTTGAGTATCAGTTAAGTGTTTCCTTGTGAAACTCCAAATTCTGCAACTGTATCTACTGATTTTGCTTCTTTTGCCTTTTTTGTTTTAAGGAAGAATGTTTTAAAGTTTTTTTTTGTCTTCGGCCTCTGCTCTGTGGTCTATTCCTGACAATTGAAGTCCTCCTGAGGTTTAAAGCCTGAGTGAATCTACTGGATTTCGCTCTCTGAAAGACAATCTACTTGGAACATTTCAAGGGAGAAGGGAGACTTTTGCAGGCTTTCATTAGTCATATTTGAACATATATGCTGAGACTCCTCTATTAAAGTTTTATTCCGGTAGTGAGCTGGCCATTTCTTTCCCACTTCATATGTTTTGCTTTTTAGACTGATATTTAATGAGCTGAATGGAAGGCAAGTACGTACTCTGAGAAGGTCTGTCCTGATAATTGAGACGAGTAATCGCATCTGTTTTACATACCGGCTTTGCAATCAGCTAGCTTAAACTGTAGTGGGCAGTTCACAGGTTTTTCCTTGTGCACCACCGGCAAGTGACCTGTCCTCGCAGGCACCCAGCATCACGCTTCCTGCTGCCCGCATGGCCAGACTGTTAGCAGGGACTCCTGTGTGTCCCTGTCTCTCCGTTCCTGCCCAAGCCTGAATGTCTAACACTATAAATCAAGCAGAGAATTGTTTTCTTCAGGATTAAATATCTAGAATGGGGGCACTACTTACATTTTGTGGGGGCCCTGTGTAGTTCATGGTTTGCCCTTGGGGCGATGACAACTTCTAAACTAATACTCGGAAATGAAAGCTTGACTGAGGAAGGAAGGAAGAAGCAGAAAGCACGCTTATTGAGAGGTATAGATCTCAGCCAAAATCCTTTTGAGAGTATACGAATACTGCATGTCTGATATGTCCATGGGTAGTCTCACATTGCTGGGAAAGTCCTTGAGAGTCTTAATTTCTTCTATTACAAATCCTGATGAAAAAAAATAAATTACAGAATATGCATTTCCCAAGATTGGGAGTTTCACTGAAATAATAGTTTACTTCAGTCCCTTTCTGTCTGAGAGCAGTAGTTAGCTGAGCATTTAATCAAGGCTGTCTTAACATCATCCATAATTCTAAAATGCAAACAAAGCAGTGCTGGCAAGCTACCGACTATTTAAATGAATGGGGGGATTATTAAGCAAAGGCATACACTTCAGTTTCAGTTGAATTGCTGAAGTACATCACTAGTTGCCAAATATGAAGAAAAATGTTGGAGAGGTAGCTGGTCACGTGGCACACAGGGAGTAAAGCAGAAAACGAGATGCTATAAAAAGCTAATTGAAGCTCTCCATTTTTATCCCCGGCTAATGTTTTGTTTTGACATTGTCCACGTATATCTGATTTCATAAGGATCCCTGTAGATCTCTCATCTCTGTTTTCATCCATGTGGTCATAGGGACTGCCCGCATACGTAAAGCACCGGGCAGCTGCCTCCCCACCCTCACGTACCGCTGCTGCCATTGCCTGTGGCTCAGTCCCTGCCCGTGCCAGGCAAGCACACACACACATTTTGCATGTGTGCAATATTGAAATTTATGGGGCAGTTTCTGTATCGCGTACCAGCTGTATTGTGCCACTCAGGAAGCCTGGATTTGCCAACAGAAAACTGCCTTGGTGCACACAGCACCAAGCTGTCAGCTCCTCTACCAGCGCTCCCAGATATGCTCCAGGTAAGAGGCTGAGGGAGCATCAAAACCGAGAGACTGGCACCAGAGATGAGAGCTGCTCCCAGATGTTACCACCTGCTGTGGAGCCAAGGCAGGGTGGAATGATCGTCCCCATCTCTTCCTAGGGAGGGTTCAGATGTAAAAAGATTTGGCCCTGAATCTTCATCTAATATTTCTTCCTCTACTTCAAATGTGTAATGAGACCCTTGATCACCTGAAAACAAATGCTAGAGTAATACGTTATTTTTTTAAATGTTAAAATATATTCACGAAGATCTGTATTGTTCTTCTGCTGATCTGGAAGACAACGGCATTCTTTTGATAAGCTGTTTACCCAATAATTGCTGTCTTAGCTACAGTGATGGTCTCTTTCAGAGGCTGCTCTCCTAATGGGTTATGTAGCTCCTCTGAAAATTTGTTTCATGAATCACAATGCTTTGAATCACCAGGTCAGAATTTCAGTTACTCTTTTGCAAATTTCCGTGGCTTTCCCTACAGCTTTTCAAGTGGACTCTAGCTTCAGCTTCAAAGAAAAGCTATTTCAACCCCAGTCGTGCTCAGCTGGAACTAGTACATTTGCAATTTACTATCATTTGACTTGTAGAGGTTGAAAGCAACGGAAATATTGGAAAATGGCTAAAACATACATAGAATGTACGCGGAAGTACACTCTTCTCCTTTTCTTGGCGAATGTCTCCTCTGTGTTTACTGCCCTGCCTGGGTGTCTGATGGAATGATTTACTAATACCCTCTGATTGCAGCCACCGCGAAGGCCACGCTGGGGCTACGCGTGTGCTGCCAGAGCAGAGAGAACCAGCATGGTGTGCAGAGCTGTGGCTCCTGGCAGCCTGGCCTGCCTCGCCATAAGAAATTACCTCCAAATGAAAAAGCATTTAAGTGTTCCAGGATGTGTACTCCTATGTGTTTTATATACATATGTATAACATTATTTTTAGAAGTTCTTTACTGACAGCAGTAAGATCCTTTTCTTAACACATACCTGGCAACTCTGTCCTCTGCATAGTTCATCAAAGTACATCAAAAAAAGTGCTGGTCTTTAAATATATGGAACTATTCCACGCTTCAAGTCAAAATGAATCTCAAATTCCTTGCTGAGCTAAGGAACAACTGGGGAAATCTTTCAGTCCTCACCTATGTCTCCTTCCTTCTCCAATTTTTTTGCTGGCTGTAGCGTTCCCCTCAAAAGCTCGGAGTCCTCTTGAAAGCTTTGTGCAGATCTGTTCTGTTTCTCTTCCCCTAACTCCATTTCTGCCTCAGCCCGCTTGCCTGACCAGCCCTTAAACTCCTCCTTTTCCCCTTCAGTTCCCCAGAAGATGGGAACAACCACTTGGGGTGTTCACCAGGCTCCAGACTTCTCAGAAGCCTATTGCTCCAGCAACAAATCAGCTTTGAAGGACAGAAGGAAGACCATACCAGCTCCCTGCGTTTGAGGACACGCATCTTTGAGCCGGTTCTAGCCCCAGCCCAAATTCTGCGGTTCAGTTTCATTGCAAATAAAACCCGCCTGCTCTGCAGTGTTGCTGGTCCTCTGGCTACGACCGGGGTTGGACCGGGGTGACCTGCGTTCTACTTAGTCTCACCGCGTGATGCTGGTAAGTTTGACATTAAATGCCTTGCATACTGTGCGTGCCGTAGCTGTAATGATTGCAGGCACAAGCCATTATCATTATCTCTGATTCCTGAACACTAGTTGCTACAAAAACTGTCTGAAGCACAGAGGGAGGCGTCTTCATTACAGCATTATAGCTCACGTCTTAAAGCCATATTTTTCTCCTGCAGTTTCAGTCAGGCCGGGTTTCACTAAAGAACCTGGTATTTAATTTATCAGGTTTTGGTATTGGTATTTTTTCTCCACTTTGTCCTTTCCTAGTCATTCTTTATAAGAATGTGAGTGACTTCACCAGCTTTCCTACGAAATGCATTATCCAAACTGGCCTCCCGAGGCCGCTGGCTTTTCATTATCGGGGTCGAAGCACAGCCACTAAAGTGCTAGTCAGCTGCACTATATTTTCTCATTCAGCTGCTTCATAGTAGAGGAAATGTATTTCATCCATACATACAGTAATGTGAGAGGAAACCACTTCCCACATACACAAATTCCTGACTCATTCCTTTCAAACGCGGCTGAAACAACTGCTGAATCCTAACATAAAAAGCTATGATACCCATTCAACAGGCTTTTCCAGGCTTTCCAGCATGAGGAGGAGGATCACAGGGAGACGTCTTGTAACTAGAGCCCAGATTGGAATTTGAACCACTGGGGTTTGTTTCGAGTTCAATTACTCTGTTTACTAGTCTACGCCTAGGTTCACCATGTAAAATAGTTATAATAATACATCTCTAGTCATTTTGTGGGTCTGCCTTGCTGTGGTTTTAGAGGGGGTGGCTCACAGATGTCTGTAATGTTATGTTGAGATCCAGAGACCAAAAAGTGTTACACAATGGTAGAATATTATTGCACTGCTGTCATCTCCCTGATTTTTGGTAAGACAGTTGTCCATAGCATTCAGAAACTGGGCCTTCCTGGGAAATGAGAGACTGGATGTTTGCAGCTAACAAGGGTATTTTGTTTAGTCCTTCATAGAAAAGCAACAAGAGGTATCTAATTGTGTAATACGTTAAGCAGAAGAAGAAATGTAAGGCTTATTGTATGTGTCTTCATAGCTAGTCACACTTCTACACAGGCAGAACTAATCTCAGCAAATTGAGAGGTCACTAATCGAGGCTAAATTTGAACAGTAGTAATTAGAAGAATGAGTGAGCTGTATTTTTCTCAAAGCAGATTTGATTTAATAAATTATGCCACTTAGACAGCCACATTTGCTACGACATAAAACAGAGAAGGTGCTTTACAGAAGCATCACAGATTTCTTGGGTAACTGAGACCTGATTTTAAATGATCTACCACAGCTGTGGTAGGAAAGCTTCAACTCTCTCGGGATTCCCATAACAGACCTGTGATGCATTTAACTAGCCACTAAAAGGCACTGTTGCATCCAAGGAATGACCTACAGAATATGCATGAGTGTTTTAGGATATTGCCAAAATGTAAACAATGTGGCATCTACTTGCTGAGTTACTGAAATGATACTCGGGATTGTATTGTCTTCCCCACCAGCGTGCACAGGTAAATAAACTTAGCTGAACTGACAAGTAATTTATAGTACTTACTGACAGGTAATCGATAATAGATAAGATTCCAAAAATCTTTTAGGTTAAGACAAGTTTTGCAGGGTACAGAATATTTGTTACTAAGCGGACAGTGAGATATACTGACATTTCCCTGTAGTTAAACCCCCCCAACAAAACAACAGAATAAATAAATGCAGTTATTTTGCAGGACAGCACTGACCAGAACGCTGCCTAATTGCTTTGTTTCCTTTTAATATGTTAGACTGGATCCTGTGTGCAACAGCTAGTTGGCAACCTTTAAAAAAATCAGTTCAGAGAGAGTTAATAAAAAAGAAATAGGACAGATCCATCTCTCACACACACTAGTGTAAGTCAAGTGTAACTATTTTTTAAGTCAGTGATGAAACAAAGGTGTGAGAAGCTGCTCAGACCCAAGACCTACCTAAAAACCTCTCTCTGCTCAGGGCGAGGCTCACAGTGTCAGGATCTCACCCTTCTGGTGAGGATGAAAAGGCGACGAAGTGAAAGATGAGATGTGAGAGACTGGTAATGGAGACCCAGACCTTTCTCTCTAGCCATAAGGTCAGATATAGTGCAGGTCAAGAGCTGCTGAAAGTCACTCCCAATAGATGGCTGTCTACTGACCACTGCTAAGCATGTTACTACATGGCAATCCCCTATCTAGTGGACAGAGAATCAAACTGCTAAAAAAACCCAGCACACACACAAACAAAAAAAAATATTATCATGGCTGGGCTCCCTGTTGGGACCCTGAATAGCAAGGTCAAGGTCTAAATTACCTTTAATATTCATATTCCAGTCTCCAGATGATTCCTGTTAGCAGTGTTAAAGGTAGCAGGCAAAGGAATTTTGCACTAGTTTTGTCTACACCCATAAGAGGGACAGATAGCACAAAGATTCAAGGGAAGTCAAACTGAGGCAGTGGTGAAGAGAAAGGGAAGAACTCCCAAACCAGCCTTGTCTTTAAAACCATTCCAGATGTGTCTGTTCCAATACTTTGAGGGCAGCAAAGCACTGGCATAGGCTGCCCAGAGAGGCTGTGGAGTCTCCCACTCTGGAGACATTCAAAACCCGCCTGGACACCATCCTCTGCCACCTGCTGTAGGTGACCCTGCTCTGGACTAGGTGATCTCCAGAGGTCCCTTCCAACCCTGACCATTCTGCGATTCTGTGATTTGTTCTTCATTCTGCCCCTACTCTCAGTTAATTCACTGCAGCAATACCTCGTTAAAAACAAAGGGAGCAGTTCTTTACTCAAGGTCAGTTCAAATCCTACAGGAAGAAAGCCCATATTTAATCTAGGTCCCAAACATCATATCAGACATTTCAGTGTCTATCATTTGCATATATTTCCTATGTGCCCATAGAATGACAGGGTAGATGCTCACACTGCTATCTCTGTAGGCACTCTCTCAGAGAAAGTGTTTGAATTCTACTCTTGATTACAATGTCACCCAGAATAGGACAGCATCTACCTAACCGTGTCCCCTAGAAAACCAGATACCCTTTGCATTTCCTAGAAGGCAAACCAATGGAAGGACTGATCTTGCTAAGTATTATATGCAGAGATGGCTCTGGCTACTCTAATGGATACAGAAATAACGACATGCCTAAATCCATCGTCCTCTTAAATAGCCAAGATTAAAACTGCAATGGTGAATATTGTGCTCCGTGACAGTTGGTGGCATGGGCTCTGTCTTCCTTTTTGCATTTAAGAAGGATCAGAGCAAAAGAGTCTACGTGGATCGTGTCCCACAGAACTGTACTAAGCCACGTGCTATTCATAGGATGGGTCTTTCCAGATTGCAGTGAAGTCTTAAATTCCAGCTTATATTCATAAGAGACAAAGGTTAAAGCATTCTTAATATGCTTACTCCTTGCAGCATCCTTCAGTAATGATGCCTTTTAAGGTCGTGTTGCCCGCTTAACTACTTAAACAGTTTACAACAACCCAAAGTGCACAGGGAAAGGTAAGAAGATAAAAAAAGTAAGAAGAAAAGTGGCCTCTAAAGGTGTCTGATAGATTCCAGCTTCTCTCTTCTGTCATCTGGGACACACCCGCAGTTAGGTGTATGTTGATAGCAACACGATAGCCATACTGCAGTTGTGATTTTAAGCTGGATAGATGTACCCAAGCCAGATCTAATGATTGGAAATGAAGGGTCAATAGTCCAGGTGTCAGCTGCCCTAGCAGCTCAGCGTGATCTGTAGCTGGCTTGGACAGCCCATGCTGAAGCCCAAGCTGTTATGTGTACACTGCTCTCGTTAATTAAGAGTCTCAACTAAAGCTAACTAAGGTATTCACTCACGTTGCAGTCAGAACTCCTAAACAAATATGAAAAAGACTAAATCTGTAGTTCAGCTGCAGAACTGGAAAAAGTCTTTTGCAGCCAGATCGTTTCGTAGCCCGTGTTGCCATGAAGCTCCAAAATTGCCCCTACTGGCACAGCACAAAGCGAGGCACAGAGACAGAACCAGCGCCCGCTGACGGGTGTGTGGTACGGCAGCTGCTTGTGCCAGCACTGCCACTTGAAAATTCACTCATCAAACTGTGCCTTAATGCACCAGCAGTCCCCTCGGCTCTGAAGCTAGCCCGCTGTAAAGCGTGCTCCTTGGAGTGCTCTAAGGGGCCAAATAGTCAAAGACTATACAAAGATTGATAATTGCCGCAAAGCCTCGTCATGACTCATGCATTAATAGCTTACTGCTTGATGGCTTCTCATGCTCTTATACAAAGATGCCAAATAGCACACGAACAAAAACATGGGACAGGAAGTTCACCCTCTTTCCAGTATTCACAGTTGATAAAACCTTCCTAAAGGTTTTCATTTAGCACTTTTCAAAATGGATTAAGAGTCCACCCCTGCTCAGCCTTGCAGCATGGAGCAGTCATCTGATGCACAAAATAACAGTTATCTTGCCAGGAAATTTGCTGTACTAATGCCGCTGTCCTAAGCAGCTCAGTCTTTAATCTGATTTCTTTGTTTCTTTTTTCAGGCAAGCCACTGTAACAGAAATGTTCAGTAAAGACTGCTAAGCCACTTGGCATGTCTATAAAACTCAGGCGTGTTAACTATTCTCTTACACTTTCCAGTTGGCCGGAGTCCTGCTCACTTGCATTTAAGGCGGACTTAAATGTGCTCTGATATTGCACAGATCAGCTTGTAGTTACCGTTTGATTTTCCTAGCTGAGCTAGGTAAATCTTGATAAACACTTATATGGGTTGCTTTTATGAGGTAAGTAAATCTTTATAAGCACAAATTCAAAGTGAAGCTTTGGCTCGTTTTTTTTTTTGAACCATCTGTGCACTGTGTATTTAATCGTATTTCTGTTGTTATTGGATTTACTGGATACATTTTATAAAGTGCATTAGGAGATCCATAGGGATGTGATCCACTTAGAGGATGTGACCTAGCAGGATTTTTGGCCAATGATTGTAACAGGAGCAGGATCAAACCAAGCCTGTCATCCTGTTACTGTTTACAAAAGCCTTCTCTGAGATCAAGAGAGAAATAGTAATCAAAAGTCAATTAAAAAGAAGTGGTATGTTCTGAGTAATTTATATCTAGTTTGAATTTAAATAGCAATTTTTAGAAGGAAAGAAATTTATCAAGAAAACACCTCTTATGCCCAACCTGAATACAAACCTGAAATAATCCAGCTGCTGAAAAGTCACTGTCGTTCCACTGGAAAATGTGGGTGGATCAACTCTAGAGAAGGAACCGACTACTGGGAATAACAGTATAGAAATCGTAACATAAAACCCACTGTTGAACCATCCGCAAAGACCATCTGCTCTATTTAAATTAGAGTAGGTTTTTGAGGGGCATTTGTTAAAAAATCTACACCAAATTTCATGTCAACAAAACAGTTGTGACAAAACTGGAGTCAAAGAACAGTGGAATTATAGCTGCCTGGGGACTGCCCACAGCCAGCCTGCAGAAGTGCTGGTCACTGGGTTAATGACCCAGTGAAACCCCCTTGTAGTATGAGAAAAGAAAATCCATTAGAAAAACCTACAGAGACATCTAGCTCTATTACCTACCATCTGCAGATGTCTGCCATACAGTGGTACATTATGGAGATAAGCAAGCATGATAAAAATGTTATAACCACCTTTAAAAAATGGGAGACTGGAAATACAATGCTGTTTTTACTTGCAAAGTGTTTCTCATGCAAGTGTCCCTGGGAGATGTTTTATAATAGAGTTTGAATGAAATACAATAAAAATCAAATCAAGGCTCATTCACTGTATACCAAACAGAACAGCTCAGGTTTCGGCTTTGGTTTTAAAGCCAGGAAGAGAATTTATTTGATTAATTTCTGCTGCTGCTCAGAATGCCAAAAAAGAAAAAGACAATAGCTCAAAAGGTAATTTACAAATAATTTGGATTTAAAAGCTGATGTTGTCAAGAGATCAAAAGTGAAAGACTCGAAGAATTATTCAGCAAGCTGCAAATATCCATAAAATAAACAGAATTCAGTTCTATTCCAGGATCAAAAGCATAATTTTACATGTACAGCATTTTCTTATCAAGTATGCCTCTGATAATTACTGCATGCAAAAATATTAATGTATTACATGTTTCATTTGCATGAAAAAGTTATGCAATGACAAGCAAAGCTCAGCCCCCACTTTGCGTGCCCCGCAACAGTACACATTCAGGCACAAATGAGGAGGGTAACTCTATGTCATCATGTGCGTGAGGTTATTCAAATTCAATATCCAAACATTGATTTGAAAAACAACAGCCCATGCAGATGTCCAATGTCCACGTTGTCATTTTTTTGACTACTGTCAAAACATTCCAGCTGGACTAAAAGGAACCAGCGTCAGTTAAGATTTGATGACTTGAAAAAACAGACAGCCTCCTCTTATTGGTACTTTTCCATTCCCAAATACAGGTCCAATGTGTTTCTAGCAAGAAATGTATTTTTGCTAATGCCTCATAAAATTCTAGATGAAATTAATGCTCTGCGCCAAAAGCTGTTTCCGCAAAGGTGTAAAGGCGCTCTCAGAAGGTTAATAGCGATAATTTCTAGTCCTGGCCAACTTTCACATGGTGACTGTTACAATCAAGCTGGCAGTGATTTTTATGTAAATGCGTCCATTATCAGAACTAGATGTATCTGGTTACTAGACTGTAGGCACATAGGGGGAATTGGCATCAATATTTCCAAGACAAGCACTTTTTTCCTTAATGTTCCAAAGGCTGTTGTTTGGTTGGTTGGTTGTTTTTTCTCTAAACAATAGTTCCAGGTCAATAGTTCGATGATTAAAAAGCAGATCATATAAGCAAAAGCTAGTTCTTAATCCCTAGAAATATGAACATATTTGGGTTAGTTAGCTCTGTTATAATTTTTACAAAGTCCAGTCGGATAAGCTACAGTAAGACAAGTAGGACATGGAAAATAATCATTCTGTGGGGCTTTTTACATAAAAAAAAAAAATGTTGGAGACTTCAGAAATCTTAAAAAAGGCAGGAAGAGAACATATGGGAAGCATTTAGATGTTAAAAAGAGACTTTAACCTTGTATTAGCTGTGGGCCTTTCAGTCTTGCTGAAACATTTACCTGTTGGTTCACCATGGACTGGTATAATCTGTAGGCTGACAGTTGAGAACCAGCCATTATCAATCTTGTCTGGACTTCCGTGGCCAGCGGTAGCCAACACGACATCCCTTGGGGAAGGATGTAAAACCTCTTCATTCTTCTTGCATATGTTTCAACTGCCGATATTACATGTACTGACAGTGGCAAGTATCTGCCTGACCTTGTTTGCTGATCTGCATAATTTTATGATAATTTGTCGTAATTTGTCTCCCTCGTGGCACATTTTAGCAAACAGAAGGTGGCTTCTACAGAGCTTTTTCTGAATCAACAGCACTGCTATCATTGCAAAACTACATGTTACATTCTGTTTCTACTTGAAATATTGAGGCTTCCCTTGAAGATAGGGGAAGAAATGCTGGTGCTATTGAAGTTTTGTTGTTGTTCTTTGACAAGATCAGGGTTTAGCCACTGGCTATTTGTGTTACAACACGCACTTGTGTATAGTAGCTCTGTCTTATCAGAGCCAGAAATCAGGATCCTAGTTATTGAGAAAGCACTGCTGTCATGCTGCCAGCAAAGAGCACGGCTGATTAAAGTTACAGTATTATAAAGTATTTTAGATACCTTATTAAGTATTGCCATAAATGCACAGAATTAAGTGATGTTCTAGGAGCGCCTGGATGAACAAATTGGAGAAATAGGGGTGTGAGTCATAACAGGAGTTCAGGATTCAAAACATTTCATGCAAAGAAGTACAGAGACATTCGGTTAACCTTTCACATCCTGATAATGATGTTGGAAATTCTTTTGTGCATTGCAATATTGGACTTATGCCTGGTGGGGAAGCTAAGCTTACTTCTTTTGATGTATCTAGGGCAATTCTATTTAATCAGTGGTTTGGGTATCTCATTTTAGATATCTAAATTGGAATTTTTTTGCAAATACCCACAGTTATCAAACACCCTATGATCTTCAGGATAGGATAAAATTTTGCATTTCTTACCCATCTGGACTTAGAAGAGATGAATTTCATGCCTTTTAGAAATTGCAGGTTTCATCTTTTAGAATGCCCTTCTTCAACTGGAAACCAGCTAGGCTAGAAGGAATTTACATTTTTTTTAAGCCCCTTCTGTTAATGAATCAAAGGGTTTGATTGGTTAGAAAAAAATTAATTCACTCATTTCTTTGTTTCAGTTAGACAGAAAGACATTTTCACACGGCATCTCCCGTTGCCCTGTACCTCTCATTGCCCTGTAATAAAGTAAAGTTCAAGTCTATGTAAGAAAACGTTATTCTATGATTCCTCGGCTAGAAAAGTGTCTCAACTTCTCCCCACTACAGAAGATTCCTGTCTGCTTTTTGGCATGCTGTTTCAGGTTTCTTAGGCAAGCTAGGAGATTATCTCCTGAGTACAGACTACAAGGGAAACTCTAGCTCTGTTGAAATCAATGGGGTTTGGCTGTCGGCCTTAAAGGAGCGAGCAGTTAAATCTCTTTTAGGTTAGCAGCATAGTAAACAATTTGGTTTAGAAATGTTATATCTACTCAGGGTTCCCTGAAGGTCATCCTTATGTCCATGTTCACCTGCCATTCAGACCATGAGCTTCCACTTGTGACCTGAATTGTTTCACGCATGCTACCGCCTCTTATGCTACCTCTATCTACCTGGGTGGATAAATCAGTAAGGACATCTGACAAGCAACAGTCAAACGGCCTGAGAGACAGCATGGGGGTGGCAGGCAAAGGGGAGGTAAAGCATGTCACGGTTGTGGCTGCTCCCTGGAATGCTCTGTCAGAGCACCGGAGATCCAGCTGATACATCTGAGCACGATTGCATGGAGCTCCCCACGCACCGATTGCTTTGGGGAGCCTCACTGAAGTGAAGGAATCTCTAACAGTATAGCTATACTGTGCAGAGGAGGAGATCATAGCGATCTCCTGAAGTATCCCAGACCTGAGCACTGCATGGGGCACTGGGATCTGTCTGCAGGAAGCTCCTTGCCAGACTGCGGACTTTATCTATAATACACTTAGCACAAGGACTTTCTGGTCCTGAATGGGACCCTTGGGGCATTGATGCACTACAACAAGTAAATAATGATAGTAATAAAACTTGCCAAGGCTGTTGTGTACCTTTCATGCAAGCTGAGATGGCATCATAAGTAAAGCAGTTCTTCCACCTTGTGGTTAGACAGACTACTACCGGCAGAATTTGTACATCAGAAATCACTGACTGTGTACGAATACCACTACTGAACAGACCTAGCGCACAAAGGGCTATTGCTGTCACAGGACCCCTCTTGCAGACCAATGCTGCAAATATTAACTGGCCCTATTTTGTAAAGGGAACGCTCCTGTGCGTGTGTATTCTTACACACGTGTGTGCAAGCGAATGGTTTTGTAATGCCCTCTAGCGATCCCAGCCCACAGATGCTGTGAGAGCACGTCTAACAACAGCCTTGGTAAAAAAAGGCCTTTATTCAACGCAAACATGCAAGCTTTGACAGACTGCTAAAATGCACTGTTGTGGGAACGGAGTGCGAGCATGTCACAGACATGGAAAATGTGATCTCTTCAAACAGAGATTGTAGTCAGTTTCTTCAAGCAATGCCGCTGGAACTAAAAGGAACCATTTGGAGGCAGTGAAAAATTCATCTATGCTCTACCCATTTCTAGTCTCCGCCCCTATTTTCTGCTTTTTACCTCTGGCTCTTGAGGCAATCATACAGGCTTTGTAGTTTGCATCAGGGTACAATTCAGCACGATTGGGTCCAGTGTCTGTAGTCAGTCACCACTGAGTGAAGCCCAATTTCAAAAGCAGTAATTAAATGCCAACTTTGTACTAATGCAATAGAGGTATATTGAGATGCATAATTTGCAGTAAATGCTGAAGATCTGCACCGTGTGAAACAATGGAACACATTGGCTAACAAACTTCAGAGCCAGGAAGTGAATATTAATGTTTTTAATGGTCCTAAATTACACAATTTCCAAAGCAGGATTAACTTGGTTATATAAGAGGTTGGTTCAAAGAAGAATAGCAAAACACGAAAAGAGGTAATAACACCTTTGAGAAGACACCTTTAGTCTTCATGGGTGGAATTTATCTCTTCTAACATCAGATGTCTAAAATATAGGTATATAGTCTGAAGTAGTCACCTTCGTTTCTTTCACCTAATGTGAAAACAGATGTGTAAGATAGGTAGAGTATTTCTCCAGAGGTGTCCACTTGTATCTCCATTGACTACTGAAAGTCAAGACAACTACCTAGACACCTGACTTCTAAAGCGCTAAAAGCAGATGAGCCATTTAGATAAGGAAAAAGCCACATTACCCTTTCTAACACAGCAGTGATCTTGCACAGTGATGTTATCAGCACCTCTCACTACTAATAGTTTGCCTTATTTTAATAAATTTGGCAAATTCTGGCATTTCATTGCAGCACCATCAATCCCCAGGATCACTGCTCTTGCTTCCTTGCCCAGACTTCCACAAAACCGCTGCTAGTTCTCCCTTCTATTCCACCTGTTGGCTCTGGTAAACCAGGCACAGTACCCATGTTAGTAAGTCAAAATGATCTTATCAAATCAACTCTGCAACACAGCATGTCAGTTGGAAAGCAGTCACTTTATCTCTAGAAATGGGTGGGATACAACCAGTTTTGATAAAACAGATGTTTTGAAATAAGCTGCTCTGGGCAAGAACTGACTAAAACATTCTCAGACCCACTGATAGATGTCTTCAATATCTACTAGAGGAGATGCATGGCTTCAGAAGCCTGGAGAAGGGCAAATATACTGCCCACCAATTAAAAAAAAAAAAAAGACAAACCAACCAACCAGGAAATGGGAATTAGGGCTAGTCTTTTAAAGTTAATCTCAGAAAAGTAGGGATCAAATAGTCAAAGAAAGCACACCTAAGTACCTAGAAAATAACAGGGAGATTTGTGGAAGCCATTATGGGTTTCATAGAGCCTATATGCTGACTCTAATGGCTTTGTAGTAACACCTCTATTTGCTTTTCTTTTTCCTCTAACTTCTGTTTACCTTTCATTTTCAGATCGGTGATAAGTCCCTCTACAAAAGCCTGGAAAGCACACAGGACATTATGTGACTCTTAGAATGAAACACCTTCAGCAGTACATCAATGTGACCACGTTTCACTTGTTGAATCACAGAAGCGTAGAATCATAGACCACCAGGTTGGAGGGGACCTCAAGGATCATCAGGTCCAACCTTTCAAAGGTCAACCTTTTCCCCTTGTTGGTGCTTCTGGGTGTTACAGTGACATGATGATGTACCATGACTTCTTTGACACGCGGCACAACATTTCACATTTTTACCAATGTCTCGTATTTTATTAGAAGCTCTGCTCGATTTGGGTGTGTTAAACCCAGCCTCAGGCGTGTGGTGACAGTGTGACAGCACTGGCTACCACTTTCTGTGGGGGCTGCAGGAAGTTTCTTACTGCATAAAAAAGGTGTAAAATGCAGAATCATAGAATCTTAAAAAGGTTAGGGTTGGAAGGGACCTTAAAGATCATCCAGTGCCACCCTCTGCCATGGGCAGGGACACCTCCCACCAGCCCAGGTTGCTCCAAGCCCCATCCAACCTGGCCTTGAACACCTCCAGGGATGGGGCAGCCACAGCTTCTCCGGGCAACCTGTGCCAGTGCCTCACCACCCTCACAGGGAAAAAATTCTTCATTCCACTATAAAAACACAAAGGCAGAAAATAAATTTTAAGTGTTTATTTATGTATTTATCTGTCAACATCTCTTAAACCAACGTTACGGTTTCTGGCAGCTAAAACATACGTTCCTCAACATAACCCACGGCCCTACCCAGGTGCCGCTCCGACACCTCATTAAGATGGCGTCCAGGGACAGCAAGACTACAACNGCGGGGGCGGGAAGGGAGGGGAGCGGGGTTTCCGCAGGGTGCGGGTCGGCCTCCGGCTCCCCTTTCACAGGCAGCTTGGGACGGGCCCTTCCCACGGGACCCCTCTGAAGGGGCCGCCCGGCCCCCAGNAGCCGCGCGCCAGCTCGTAATCTGATTGGTTGCATAGCCGCGGGAGAGCCAATAGGCATCAGGAGCTCTCCGCCCTCCTTGGAGGGTGTGGGTCGCTGTGGCAGCAGTGCATGATGGGAGTTGTAGGCGCTTTGGAGCGGCGGCTGCGGGTGCTGNTCGGGGCTGCCCGCCGGCGGCGGCATTGCCTCCGTGACCGGCCCTCCGCCGGTTTCCCTTCTTCTGGTTTGGAGGCTCCCTCTGGGTTATTGCCCCCCCCCCACGGTGAAAGACCCATTTCCTGGTTATGGCAAATATTGCTAGGGAAGGGAGCTTGCTCTGTGGTGCCTGGTGCCCGGGCCGCTCCGCCGGGCGGGCACTCTCGGTCCCGGCCATCCCAGGCCGGAGCGGCAGGGAGAGACTGGCTGTCACATTGGTCGTAACGCTTAAAGCCAAAAAATCAGTGACGTCGTCAGAGTAAACTATATACAGTGATGCAGTCCAGAATTAATCCGAGTGAATGGAAGCCTCGAGGAAGAACTGCTTGAAAAGCAGCATCTTAGTCTGTATATTATTGTAGGTGGAGAGAATCACAGTTTGGTTTAAGTTTAAAACCACAATCCAGTGTAAATTTTCAAGCAATTAATTGTTTGAAATTAAATAAATAATTTTTATGGCTAGTCTTAGTTGCAGAATTGACACTGAAGTGGCTGCTATCAACAAAGCATTGGAAAGCCACCAGTAGTTTCAGTTCTTCTGCATCTTTGTACACTTCTTAATTCACATCAGTCCGAAAATATGAGTGCAGTCTTAGACTTGTCTTAAGAAGTTTAGTATTAACTGTTAAAATCAAACCTGTCTGCTCATAGGAGAACCTGTGACTTTGCAGATGCTCTTTTCTTTTGTATGTTTTTCTGAAACTGAAAAAACTTTTCTGATTTAAGGATATGTCCTTTTGACTAGGAACTCATTGCATGAGGCATTCTGTAAAGTAACTTGAATTGGTGCTTATGAGTAGCATGTAGGAATTCTTAAGCTGTATGGCCCAAAAGTAAACTCTGACTTAAAACTATCTTGGGTATTGTATTTCTCAAATATCAGGCTAGAGGAGAAGCTATTATGAAATAAAAATTCAAGGGTATTGATAAACTTGTGTAAAACAATGGCAATTTTTTTTTGTGTTGCCAACCTACTCAGTAAAAGGAGAAAACTCTTGACGCTTTTTTTCTATTTCGAGTCTGTATTGTACTTATACAGAGGTTCAGCTAGTAAGGTGTATTTAAAACGGGTAATTTAATTTTTAAAACACCCCAACAAACCTTTGTTGTTAACTGGGATGTCTAATATGTAAAGTATAATTTTACTTGAGCTTTTCTCAGTGTTCTCTGTATCTGTGTGTTCACTTTGTCTTTTAATTAATTTCCTTACAGTAAAATTCCTTGAAGTAATCAAGCCCTTCTGTGTTATCTTGCCTGAAATCCAAAAGCCAGAACGGAAAGTATGTTAATAACATTTTCTTCATATGTCTGTATTTGTGTAATGTAAAATGGTTACAGTTTAGTTTGCCTTTGTGGGATTTGTTGGTGGTTTTTTTTTTTTCCTGTTGGCAGAATGGCAGTTCTAGGCACAATTGTGTTTAGTGAAGTGCTTGTTTGGTACATTCTGTGCTAGGGATATGGTTGTACAAGAATATATTTGCTGGTAAATGCAGTGAGATCTTGAAAGCAGTACATATTGGAGTGTAAAGTATAGTAGTTTACAATAGCAACTTGAAAATGTTTGCTTCTTAAGTTCTAATCTAAGATTATTTACTAAGATAAGCTTCTCTGTATTTTTATTTTTTTCTCAGCAGAAGCTTGCTCTTGTGAAAATGTAAGATTTATTTCTGTGGAAGTACTAGAATTACCTTCCATTGGTGTAAGCTTGTTTATTTGGATTAAAGTTTCAGTAAAGCTTTTTCATTTTCCTTGGCATTGTATTGTATAAAAGGGATGAAGAGTGAGTTATTTTCTTTAGGATGTCCTCTACTTTGTCCCTTCACAAGAAGATCAAGTGCACTCTAGTTACTGTGAAAGTTTGCCTGATTGACTAGATCTTGTTATCTTGACAGCTTTATCATGTTTGGTTTGTTGGGTTTTTTTTACCCTTTAGATTCAGTTTAAGGAAAAGGTACTATGGACAGCTATCACACTCTTCATCTTCTTAGTATGCTGCCAGGTATGTTTCTTTCCTTTGTTTTTAAGGAAGAACTGAAATGGTTAAAGGATGTTATGAAGTCTCTAATTTAATCCTGTTTTCCTCTGTTGGTTGGAAATTCAGATTCCCTTGTTTGGTATCATGTCGTCAGACTCAGCAGATCCTTTCTACTGGATGAGAGTGATTTTGGCATCAAATAGAGGTATGGTTGGTCTTTCAGGAGGGAATTTTTTAACTTGGACCAAAGCGTTTTGGGACTTTTTCTTATTTTGCACTCTATTTTAATGTTTTATATAAAGTAAAGCTGTTCCTGACAGTAAAAGTCTTTTTTCAGCGAACATAGCTCTTAAGTAATGCAGTACTTCTCAGTAGCTTATCAAACTGACTTTTAACAAGCTTCTGTTATCATTGAAGCCATTTACATTTATGGAGATTTGGAGGTTTTTATGTTCTCCATCACAATGCAAAGGGTAGAAAAACCTAACTTTGAACTTCCAGGGTACCTGGGTATGGTACACCCCATTACTTTCTTTCATTGTGCTCTCTGTGCCTGACAGGTACGTTGATGGAGCTGGGCATTTCACCTATTGTCACTTCTGGGCTCATCATGCAGCTCTTGGCAGGTGCCAAAATAATTGAAGTTGGTGACACCCCAAAGGACAGAGCTCTCTTCAATGGAGCGCAGAAATGTAAGTAACAGCTGCTATTAAAGGCTGATGTTTTATAGTATCTAACCCTAACAACAGAAAGTATAACCTGATCAAGTGATGCATCTTGGGAGTCAGATGTAGGGGTTTCTGTCAAGCTGTGTGTTCATGTTGTGCTGCAGTTTTATGTAGTTCATCAGTCTTTTACTGACTGCTCTCTTGCTTGTTAGCTGTGAAATGTCAGATAAGCTTGTAAAGGAAAAATACCAGCAATTGGCAATGCTGCTGTAATCTCATTGGATAAACTAAGCAACATATAGTCTGTGAGGACCCAGTCTTTTAACTGTTGTCAATGTTAACCTAAAAAAGGTCATATTGATTAGTTTTTTTTTTTTAGTTTTGTAGTTTTTACCTTGCAGTTTCAAGCGTGTTTCTTTCTCAGCAATAAGAGATCTCTGCTCACTTGATAAATGGCTGCTAGAAAAAATTGAGTATTGTTTAGCTATTTTGTGCTGTACTACACTGCTTACTGATCTTTTTACTGAAAAAAAAAAATAAAAAAATCATAAATTACTAAGGTAATATCTTAACACCCTCAGAGTTTTCAATATTTAAATCAATCTTCAGTAACCCAAACCACTGGCTTCTAAGTGCATTTGTTTCTGAAGTGTCTGTATGTATTTGTATTTTCAGTGCCAGATTTCAGGCAACAAACTTAACTTGCCCTTGAATTTAAACATCCTGTGACTTACGTATTCTTTCCCAACTTTCTGTATAAATGAGTGATTTATATTTCTCTTAATTGCCCACTGACAGAAATCTCCAGAACAAATAAATACATTTTAAATAATTTTTTTTTTTTTATTCTGCAGTGTTTGGAATGATCATTACCATCGGACAGTCTATTGTCTATGTAATGACTGGCATGTATGGAGATCCATCTGAGATGGGTGCTGGTATCTGCTTGCTTATCACAATTCAGGTAATTTCTTGTCCTTTCTACTTATTATCCCTCTGAAATAATAAAAAAAAAATCAATCTTAAGGACTGCCTGCCCCGCATGCAGAGAGGAAAGATCAAAGTGTTCCTGCCTCCTCATACATATTGTCTTTCTTTATCTTTTATTAAAAGTTAATTTTTTAGCAAAAATTAAAAAGGGATGGGAGTAATGCTTTTTTTTTTTTTTACTGCAGCTTTTTGTTGCTGGATTGATAGTTCTGCTGTTGGATGAACTCCTACAGAAAGGATATGGTCTTGGTTCTGGCATCTCTCTCTTCATTGCTACCAATATCTGTGAGACTATTGTGTGGAAGGCATTCAGTCCCACCACGGTGAACACAGGGCGAGGTAATATGGCATAGTCCCATTTTCTTCACTTGCATTAGGACTGAATTATTTTATCAAATTAAACAAGAAACCAAGCAGCTTCCCACCCATATTCTTTTAAAATTCCAACTCTTTACACTTTTATATAGAATAGTACAGTGATAATTTAAAATATAAAAATGTCAGAAAAGTCTTGTAGAAAAGTCTTAATTTTGTACAAAAGGGCAAAATCTTTTTTTTCAGTATGTTAACTTAAATGGCAAATGCTGTTACTAGCGTCTTAGCTATGTAGTGAATCTTGTTAGTACAGAAAGCGCTCCTATGCAAGGTGCAAGTACAAAGACATTTCTTTTTAATTTTGTGTCTCACAAGATATTTCCTCAGTTTAAATTTCTTACAGTGCCTCCATTAAAACTTTATAATGGTTGACTGCCGTTGTATTACGGTTGCTGCGCAACTTGCTGACAAATATTGTCTGTTTCTTTCTGCTCCTTACATGTCTTAGTCTTTGCCCCAAAGACCTTATTCTCCAAACCTGAGAGGAGGTGATCTTGTCTGGTGCTGTACAGTAGAAAACATAAGTGAGGTTAGCACTTTTGCTGTAATACAAACAATAACTAGTGTCTCATCATGAATGTTATTAGAAAGAATGCTGCCTCCCTCTTTTTTTTTTTTTTTCTTTCCTCTGTGGGAGGAGGAGGAAAGAGAGAAAGAACTTGGTGAATGTCAATGTTTCTACAGAGCAATAAAGTTACCCCATTTGTTTGTTGGGTTGTGATTTAGTTTCTAGGCCACTACAGGGGGATTTGAAAAAAATGTTGGAAATAACGTAGCTGATATGAAGGATGACAGTAGTAAAATTCTGAGAGTGTGCTCAAGGTGAAAAAGACTTGGAGGAATACCACTGTGAATCCTGTAGTTCTGAATTACACCTAATGAGACAAAACACTGAAGTTTGGAAATAATCACAGGACACCTAATTTGGTTTTTCTTTTCCTTTCCAAGGCATGGAATTTGAGGGAGCCATCATTGCTCTGTTCCATCTTCTGGCTACTCGTACAGACAAAGTCAGAGCTCTTCGTGAGGCCTTTTACCGTCAGAATCTCCCCAACCTTATGAATCTGATTGCCACCATCTTTGTCTTTGCTATTGTAATTTATTTCCAGGTCAGTTGGATTAAAGAGGACTTTAAAACTGTTTGTACGGAAGTAGATCTGTAATCTGCTTCCTTCACCTTCTAGTGCCTTCAGAAGACTCATATTTTTACCTGGAACATCTCTGTGTTCATTTGACACTAGCTTCTTTTAATCAGTTTCCACACTTACTGTAGCCACACAAAAGACTTGACCAACTTTGGTCTCTGAAAAAAACCCCAACAGATGAATGTGTATGTGTAATACCTCCTAACCCAAATCCTAATTGCTTTTTGCTGGAAAATACTTTGAAGTCTTTAAGCCTGTATGTCTCTTACTGTTTGTTGCAGCAAACTGTTGAAGAATATGGCAAGTTTTAATCTTTCTTTTCCTGGACACTATGTTCAGTCTTCTTGAAACTTCAGATTTCTTCTCATGTCTGTGTCTTTCATACTTTCTTATATGTGTCTGTTAGGCAGCTCTGCAGGCTTCCAGGCCCTTTGCAGAAGTGTTTGCGTGGATAGCCCTCTGGGTAGAGTATGTGTACTTGCACAGAATGATGCTTTTTCTGTTGCTGTGGAGGTCTTGCACTTGCAATTTATGACCTACGGTATGCGTTTGTGTCAAGATATAATGGGGGACTTTCTTCTGAAAATTTTTCAGGGCTTCAGAGTGGATCTTCCTATCAAATCTGCTCGCTACCGTGGCCAGTACAACACCTACCCTATCAAGCTGTTCTATACTTCCAACATTCCCATTATTCTTCAGTCTGCCCTGGTGTCAAACTTGTACGTCATCTCCCAGATGCTTTCTGCTCGCTTCAGTGGCAACTTACTGGTTAGCCTGCTGGGCACTTGGTCTGTGAGTATTCCTTCTAATTTTGTATACAGCTTTATAAGAGCACCATTAAAACGCGTGGTTGAAGAGATGGTCTCTATTAAGGCACACTTCTACATGTGGTCATGTACACTGAAACTCCTAAATTAGTATTTTTTTTAAATTAATGGTAGAGTATGAGGCCTGTTGTGATGAGTGTAGATGTTAGGTCTCCGTTTACCTTTTAACTTGGGCTGCTCTTCGCTGTCCTAAGTAATTTTGCTGTTCCTTACTGTATTCCATTTTCACTTTAGAAACTGCTTGTGATAGTAAAGGTGAATCTTCATGTGATGCTGTAGTGGTAATGATACACAGTGACATGAAGGCGATATAAACCCAGGCTTAACTTAATGGCTAAGAAATGGTGAGAAAGTTGGTGACTGCTTGTTTCCTTCTTCTAGGACACATCATCAGGAGGCCCTGCTCGTGCTTATCCCGTTGGTGGACTTTGTTATTATCTGTCACCTCCAGAGTCCTTTTCTTCAGTGTTAGAAGATCCTGTCCATGCAGTTGTTTATATTGTATTTATGTTGGGCTCTTGTGCTTTCTTCTCCAAGACATGGATTGAAGTCTCTGGCTCCTCTGCCAAAGATGTAAGTCTAAAATGATAAATTATGTAAGCTTACATGATGAAAATGTATGGGATGGTGTAAGAATAAGACTGACTTTCTTCTGAAATAGCTATTATGCTGGTAATCTTGTTGGTAACAGTTATCATTTGTATAAACAGTGACTTTGGTTCTGGATCAGAAAGACCTTCAGGAATTTTTGTCTTTTTGTAAGAGGGGAGGATACAGGCAGAACGGAGGTAGTTTTTTGCCCTGTTTTCCTTAGTGCTTTTCTAAAAACAACAAGACCCAAATAATTGCTTTCATTGACATTAGGACACTTGGAACATGCTATGTAACGTCTGATCAGTGTGAGGGGAGGCAAGTTAACATGAAAGGTAGAAACTGTCAGTGCCAGATGCACTGTGTGTCAGGCACTTGCCGCTTAAGAACTTGCAGGTAAAACTTGAATACCCATGTCTGGCATCGAGAGTTCTTCATTTCTCTTTGGGTAAGATTAACTAGAGGTTATTAATTTTAACTTGAGAGCACTGATAACAGAGAATATAGTGCAGTGCATTAATGTACCTGAGCCTAGCGTCTCAAAATTTGTTTGCTACAGGATATTTGATATTCAGCAGCTATATCATTCTGAAATTTGAATTGGAAAACAAGATGGAAAATAGCTGTCATTGTGGTATGTTTGTACTGTGTGGTTTTTGCGTAGGAAACCAAGTTTGGCAGCTATATGGAATGGTTTGATCCATTCTTTAACAAATATGTAATAGTTGCACAGTTACTGTTAACAGCGTGAGCACTCTCTTATTTTGGACTTGTGTCTAGCTGCTCGTTGTCAGGCATGCAGGGAGGCACTCGCAGCCATGTATAGCCAGATTTTTGTTTCACTATAAACCAACATACAGCTTTTAACACTTTAATATACTTTCCTGATACTGAAGAAAATTATTTTAAGTTCACGTAAACAAGGTCAAAAATAAAAATTGCTAAATCATTACTTAAATGTTCACAATATGGTGGAAAACTGGTAACTTAATCATCTGAAAGTGTGTTTTCTCACTACATTAGATTCAGTGATGGGCAGCTTTAGGAGGTCCCCTGCTAGAGTTTCAGTTCCCCTTGGTTGTAAGTAAAATGTTTGCAGGGCTCTGTTGTAACCCTGTACAATTGCAGAAATCTAGTTTAAGAATAATGTTCCAAGAAGGAATTCTTTCTAAGCCATACTGTTTCTAATATGGCCCTGCAAATAGTTAGCTCAATTGAGTGGGGGATACTGAAATGTAGGAGTGGACACTTCATAGGATAGTTTTGCTACCATCTACTAAACCTTAACCAGGAGAAGGGTAGGTGGCAAAACAGGAATTGAATTATGTGCATGAGAGCCGACCAATTTCCAGGTTTTCTTTTTCTCAATAGGACTAGAATTATCCAAAAAGCTTTGTGTAATTGACAGTGTGGAAAAGTGCCTGTGACTACAATCTATCTGAAGTTAAAATACTGGGTATTTTACGCTCAGATGAATAATAAAAAAACAAAACCCCCAAACCAACCACCACCACCCCCCCAAAAAAACCCAAACAAACCCAAACCACCACCATTTACTGAAATGTCTTGCTTCTGTTTTTCTGTACTACTAAGTTCCACGGCCTTGGTAAATGACACTAAACTTACTTGCTCCATTCCTTGATTCAATACAGGTTGCCAAACAATTGAAAGAACAGCAAATGGTAATGCGAGGCCACAGAGAAACTTCAATGGTACATGAACTAAACAGGTGAGCTACACATTTCACAGGCTATTTATGCAAAGTGTTACGGGGAAACGCATTGCAAATTTTTCTTTTGACTTCCTTTTTCTAGACCCTAGAATACAGATGTTCTTTCAGCTTCAGTGTTACGTGCATGAGACGTAGAATATTGTCTCTAACGACTGGACTTGCACAGTACAGCATATTCTTGCCTTACAATTAGAGAATGTGCTTTAAATTCTGGAGCTTGTATTTTCCTTTTGTTCTATTTTTTCATTTTTATACTTTTTATAGGGTAGTTAGTAATGAGCATTTGAGTGCATTTACTACTTGAAACTGACGCACAAGTATTTTTTTATTGTAATTTTTAATGTGTTATGTCTTGCGTACTGTTTTTATGCAGACCTTGCTTTTAAGACAGTAGTTACATAAATCCAGTAGAGGCAGAGGCAGGCAAGGGTCAGTCGCTCTAGGCTTTCTAATTGCAGCGTAGGGCCTATGCACCCTTCGCGTTACAGAAATTTTATTGTAACTTTACATTTTGGTCATCTGCAAATGACTTGAGCTAGTAGCCATAAACTTAGTCTTTGTGCTTAAGTGCATTGTAGACTGTAATACCTCCTCTTCTTAGCTTCGCATTTTTTTCCTCTCCTGTCGGGTTGTGCTTTTTATTTCTTTACCTAGTATACTGGCACTATTGCACGTTCCTTATCTTGGATTGGTGGACCCATGAGAGAAGAGAGTATTCTGCCACTGACTTTTCTATTCATCTAGTTTCATTCTTGTGTTGTTGTTTGTTTTTTTTCTAACCACCTGGTCAGATTATCTCTGTAGTCTTTAGATTCTCAGTGGGATTGTTTTTCTGGAAAACAACCTGCCTCTGTTGAAGATATTTCCCATAGATCCCATATACCACTAGTCCTAGTATATTTGTAATATCCTGAGCAAACTCTAATGGTACCTCTTCTATTCTCATTTTGTGTTTTACAGATACATCCCTACAGCTGCTGCATTTGGTGGTCTCTGCATTGGTGCCCTCTCTGTGTTGGCAGACTTCCTTGGGGCAATAGGGTCTGGAACTGGAATTTTGCTCGCTGTCACTATCATTTATCAGTACTTTGAAATTTTTGTAAAGGAACAGAGTGAAGTTGGCAGTATGGGAGCTCTTCTTTTCTAAACCTAGCTTCTCATGGACCCAGGAAGGAGGGGAGGAACATTCTCAAAATATAGCCAGTCAGGTGAAAAGAAGTAATGTAAACTTGATAATATCATTCTCTAGGAACACATATTTTAATGTTTCCAAAGCGCATTCCCTTATGTTCAAACTTTTCTAGCATACTGTGTGCATTTTATAAATTGATGAGGAAAAATGTGCAAAAAAATTTTTTTTAAGAAAATTGTTTTTTAATTATGTGTTAGGATAATCAGCTTTCTGAATTGGATTTAGTTCAATGAATCTCGAAATTTTTTTGAGCCCTTTTCAAATTTAGCATACCTGAAGCCTTTACAGGTTTTAATAAATAATTGTGGGGAGGGTTGAACATTTGGACGGGATTTTTTTTCCCATTTAACTTGTTTTTGCAGCTCCTTGGTTAGTGGTGAGAAAAATCTCTCCCTCTAATGCTCAAGTTCCATAATTATGGTTGTAAGCACAAACAGTGTTTAATATGTTCAGTTTTGTGTTTGGGTTTTTTTTTTTCAGTATGGCAGATTTGGAAGGCAGTTGTTTCTTTTTACTAAATAATATCTCTAATTCCAAATCTTTTGTCCTGTAATTATTACGCTAGATCTTGTCAGTGTTGAATATTGGCTTGAGACTGTTGTCGAGTTTCTGTTTAAGATAAGAATGTGTTCTTTCCCACCACTCCTCCTCCATAAGCAGAAAACTCAGGTCAATCTAGATTCTGGCAGAGTCTGTGCCTAGGAGTTGCGACTTTGAAACTTGGTCATACTGGCAGCTTTGTTAAACCTAATTTTCATTGCCATTAGTGGTAGTACTTCCAGTTCTGATGCTAGCGGAAAGAAATGGATGCTATGGCTGCTTAGATGCAAATCTGCTTGTGCTCTTTGCTAAAGCTAAGTTTCTGTCATTGATAATAAATTCTGGTCTTGTAGCAATCAGGATGTTATCTGACTAGTCATATCTAGTGAATTTTGAGTCTCATTACCATAAAGGAGTGTGAAAAGAACGTATGTTACATGTCGGTTTCTGTAGATCTAGATATGAGACCCTTGTCAGATAACTCTCGTAGTTGCTTATGTAGAAGGCTTTTCCATCCAGTAATCTTATGGACTTGAATGGTGCATAAAAAGTACTTTTTCAGAAGGTGGTGGGACTCCTTTTTTGAGGATCACACCTTCAAATTGGAGAAGTTACCGTAAAAGGCTTTAATGGACCAGAATAATACTTAATTTTCCATTTTAATTTAGATTGTCAGTACTAATCATGTGCCTAGGACCAAATGCAAATATTTGTGTACAAGTCTTGTAAATACACTTTTCCTCAATCAGTATTGGACAACGTGGAAACCAGAATGAGGACTTACAATGTTGGAATGTTTCTCTCCACTGCATCAACATGCATTCTGGGCATTTTTGCGTGTTGGGCTGACAGTATACAAATTGCTGTTTCTGCTTGGAGTGATGGGACTCTGTTACGTACCCAAGGAGCACAGATGACACCCAGAAGCCCTTGTTAATGCACTGAGCTCAAATACCAAATGTGTGAGAAATCTGCAAATTTGGAATGAGATACGTCTATCGATAAATTGAAACTCTTGGGGTGAGGATCACAATTGGAAAAGGAACAAAAATATTGGGATAAAGTGAAATGCTCATTACCAACCACTCACTATTATTTCACACTACGTTCGGCAATTTTTCTGTCTTTTATAAAGTACTAATATGCCACAGCACGATTTTGATGTGAAATAAGGGACGGTTAAAAAGTGACTTTAAAAGGAGAGGGAGGGAGCGTGGTGTGGTGGTTCTGCTTTGGGGATTTGTTGTTGTTGTTGTTTTTTCCAGGAAACCCAATACAAATTTTGTTTTGAAATAAAAAGGACTCCACTTTTGGGCATGCAGTTCTGGCTGGGCTGGAGCTGTACTTGTATTTTTGGTCATATCATCTGTTGGAACCAGTTGCAGTTTAGACCATTCAGTGTCTAAGCAGCACTTGTTCTACGCATCTGTATTTTTATTGTCTAGTGCTGGAATCTTTGTCTATTATCAAGCAGCTATGTCCTCAAAGCAGGACCTGCTGATCATACAGTGGATGTTCACAAAAAGAAATAATGCCTAAACAATCTGCTTTATAATGAAATAAAGTACATCTTTGGAGCTAATGCTTGGCTTTCCGTGGTTTGAATACTGTTACAATCCTAACACTTGTAGAATAACTACCTGCCTAAGAGACTGTGAGGGTGATCCTTCCCGAAACAACTGTTTAGAGTGTCAGTGTAAAATAAAGACAAATTATTTGCTCCAAAGTTTTCTCTCAACAACAGGTTGCCAAAGTAACAGAACCTTAACCATTCATTCCTCTGGGCTTTCCTGTTCCAGAAGAGTTGCAATTCAAGAGGTGCTGCACAAGTAAATAGTGGGAGAGTGAGGTAAAGATGCATCAGTTTAACAAAAACTGTTTCCATACGGAATACAGTGCCAGTCTTTTTGTAGCATAATAGCAGTCACAGGGTATTAACTGAAACAACAAAACTCAAAGCTGATGAGATTCCCAATATTGTTTTGCCCTCTGAGTTTTTAAACTTCACTTGGAATAAGGAAAATTTTTATCTTCCTTCTGAACAGAAATATACTAATACTTCAAAGCAAACTCATTTAAAATACTGGTACTGGCTGCAAGAAGTTTGGCCAAGGTTTTGATCGTGTATGAAGTCATTTTAAACAACAGCTTGATTTCTCCCTTGCTGTTTTATTTCTCCCCAGGAAACTTATATTAATAGTAACTGTGGTTGCTGTAGGAATAGTATGTCATCACACATACAATCACAGAAGTAACTGAAGTCACTGTAGATGTGATGAGTTATCGGCAAGACAACTAGGTGAAATACCAACACCAAAGCAAAGTTTGACATTTGACATCCCCTTTCTGCTGGTAGTATTTTAAGTGCAAAATTCTTTGTGTAGCACTTTCTTCTGCACTGTAGATTTCATGTGAAAGATTGTGCCAGAGCACTTAAGTGTGGGATGTTTGATTTTGTCCCTGTCACGGTTATTCAGGAAGCCTTAAAAGTCATCTAGGTTATTCTAGTTCACTTATTCCCAGAGCGTATCTCCATGTAATTTTGAGATGGCAAACAGGGACTTTTTTTCCTAATTTGTCAAACATTTTGTTGTTTTTTTTTTTGTTTAAAGAAAAAAATATCCTTTTGGCTGCAACTATAAAGGTTGTTGCTTTACACTGTGAAACGTTTCATGGCAGTGCTCCCTTGATTACTTCTGGGGATAACCCTGTCCCTGTACTGTAAACAGACTGTGATTTCTGAAATAGATTTCTCCACCAGCTTTCGGTAAAGGAGGAAGCAGAGGGCCCTCGTAACTGCTTTTCCTAATTGTTCTCTCTTGCAGCAAGGAATAATAAGCTTTAGGTGGCCTTTGATTTTATCACAGCTTTGGGGAGCTTCGCACAGGTTTTTGTAAGCTGTTGTTTGCTCACCAGTGTGGTGTGACACAGCTGACAGGTCCTCGGTCAGCCCTCGCTGCCTGGAATACTAAAACTGCTTCCTGATGTACCGCTGTCTGGTGAATGAGTGTTCCAGTCTTTCCCGCAGCGAGGGCACATCTTCCCAAATACGTGATGGCTGCAGGGCGTTCTCGCCGGTGAAGAAGAGTGCTTTTGGAACAAGTGCGCAGGGGAGGGAGACCGACGATGTTTCTGAAACCCTGTTCCGCTTGCTCTGCGGCTCGGCCGATCTGCCCTCTCCCTTCTTGCTGCTCCTTCTGCCAGCTTTGGGACACGAAACCCCGGCCTTTGCCGGCTTCCTGACGAAGAAGGTCACGGTTTGAACTGCGGCCAGCGGTGAGCGGCACGGCTGGCCCCCTCCCAGCTGTACAGGGAGATGTGCAGGTGTTCAAACAATGCCTGCTTGTTCAAGGGGGGGTTGGGGGCTGTGAAACACGGGCCCCTCCAGCTTCGCCAAACCCTCCCAAAGGAGGGAGGCTGGCACGCCGGAGGCGAGTGTTTGCCCACCTGGTGGCAATGTTACACTGCAATTCAAGGCACCAGGTTCTGCAAGTTGGAAGGCAGCAGTGAAATGTGTATTAAATCTGTTCCAAATGTATGTTCTTTTTCTTCTGTTGCTGCTACGCTGAAGCGTGTCGTACAATGTAAGAAGTTGGGAAGAGCGTTCGCCAGTATTTATTTGTACTTCCTAGAATCGGGGACAGGATTGAGGTTGTTTTAAGCTGAAATGCTGAAAATTATCATCATCTCCTTTTAGAGAAATTATAATATTCTCTAATATTTTTCAAGCACGGTAGGTGTCAAGGGGCAGTTGCTCTTACAGCTGTTTACTCTGCTGGATATTGCTACACAAGTTAAGCCCAGACTGAGACAGCCTATGGGATTGGAAAGAAGATGAGAAAAGAAGCATTTAAAACCAAAATCAATATTCTAAGCTGGGGACCTAATTAGTCAGCTAGCCGTTAAGCTGCTGGTTTATAATATGCTGCTGGATGGATCTGCTAAAACTGAAACTCTTCCGTGGGCCACGTTCTAGCAATCCTCTGGCTGTTGCTGATGCGATGCTCGCCAAGCTGGCAGCGCTGGGCAGAAAGGAAACACCCTGACAATTGGCACCTCCTTTGCCAGTTGTGTCAGAGGGGCCAAAGACTGAATGAGAACAGACATGATATACTTTGTCATGGCAGAGTGGGCTGTCAAGGTCAGAGATGGGAGGCCCGCTCTGAGATATTTCTTGCTGGAGAACAAGATGACCAGGCTGGTCAATTTTCCAGCTGTGTGAATACCTGAGAGCTTAAAATAGACGGAACCAATAAAACAGAAGAGCAGTTAGCATATACATTTATTAAAAGCTGTTTCAGACGTTTTTGTATTGCTTTGGAGAAAATCAGGATACATGGCACATACGTAATCCCAGATTCCCCTTCTTCCATGTTAAGGCTAAAGTGGATGGTTCCAAAAATGGTGTGAGCGCTGTTGGGGGAATATTAGCTATCTGAAATCTGAGATGAGTATTATCCACTTTAATCTGCAGTGTGTCTTCAGCCGTTTGATGTTCTGACAGCTCTGATGTGTCTCTTCATATATCTGTGGTGTGAAGCTTTATAAAAGAGAAAGGCAGCTCCAGACATTCAGGAGCAGGAAACAGCGAGCAGAGCGTTTTGCATGATTAACTTCACTGTGTAAGTGTGAATTTTATTTTTGTTTCAATAGCGTTATCTTTTGGCAAGGCAAGAACGAGGAATTGCTGCTGCTGCTGGGTTCCCAAGGGCTGCAGAACTGTGCCTCGCACATTCAGAGCAAGGGCTCGCTGTGACTGCAGGTGTAGTCATTTACACAATGATTTGGGCTTGTGGAGCTCAGCTGCAGAGAGTAACTGGTGAGAAGCCATGGCTCCATGAAGGAATTGTGGGAAGAGATAAGGCAGGAGCTAAGGAGCAGGGAGATGTGTCCTTGTGAAGCCAGGGTGTGGTGGTGTGATGTGCCTACGCTAAGGTGTATCTAAGAATGCTCTTGAGCTCCAGGACTTTGATGACTGCTGACAACAAACTGTGAGTGTGTTGTGCTGATGGGGATTAACATTGCAAAGGGGCAGCTGCCTACTAGGTCTTCCCTGTAAGAGAAAGCCCAGAAAACCTGTGTACTATAGAAACTGATGTTCTGTTTAACCGTAGTACCCCAGCCTGACCTGCTGTTCCCTTCCCACCACACAAGCTTTTCTTCGTATTCTGTGGCTGTAGAAATTTGTAAGATGGGGAAGTGTGTGTTAAAAGTGCTTAGAATTAATTTACTTCAGGCGTTTGAGGATGGAGCTGGAACTGGTGATCTTTAAGTTATGGGAAAAGCATTTTTTTTTAACCTGGCCCCTCTTGCTTTGAGTAACACTTGAAAGAAGGAGAGATTTACAGGGTGGGGTGTTAGCTTCTTTAGGTAGGTAGAAAAAAAGCTGCCTCTTATCATGGTGCCTCCCATTCCTTAAGCAGTACAGGCTAGTGGAAGCGAGCCAACGTTTAGGATAAGGCTTATCTAATTTAATGATGGAACACAGTAACACAAGACAGGGGGTCTAACACAACTTCCTGCAGTCAAGGTGCATTGTTGTCACTCTTATTTAGCTTTAAACACTCGCACCTACCTCTTTGTAGCGGATACCTGGAAGCGCACGTGATCCTTTAAACTGGCATGGTGACAGGGCTATCTCGCGTGAAAAGAGCAGTTGTAGAGCAAATGAACTAGAAGGGTCTCCATTTTTATGAAGTGGCTTCTCAGCTGTTAGTTGTATTGCAGGAGTTGCTTGTTTTGTATGAGAGTGCCCGTTTTGGTGGGTACTGGCCACAATCACAACACGAGAGAGATTTTTGGCTCCAAAGATTGTACAGTCTGAAAAAAAAAAAAAGAGCAGCAACCAAATCCAAACCAAATCCACCACCTTTTTAAAAAAACAAACAAACAAAAAAAACGCTGTAGGCAAGGACAGGACTTGTCCCAGGTCATACAGCTGGTCACTACAAGAGTCCTGACTCGTGCGCGGTGTCTGTACCGGGCCATCTCTGCACGTGCCTCTTCCGTTCACGTTCCCTGTTCTTGAAGCGCTAGAAAGAAATGTTAACTCTGCAGAAATTGAAATGCAGATCCAAATTGCACATCTGTATGTATATAAAGTAGGTGTCTTTAAAATATAACTATGAGCAGCTAATTAATGAAGTAGTATGCTTCATTCTGTCCTTAATCCCCGTATCGGTGTGTCAGCAGTGAGCTCCGGCCTGTAGGAAAAAGAGGGTCAGAGAATTGAGTGGTCCATGTGCCGGCATGGTCATGTTTTTCTTCGTTCTTCCAGAATTGCTGAGAGATCACAGCCTTGATGTTATTTCATCCTTGTAGAGTATCTCCACTTCTCCAGAGAGTGTTTTCTTTATTCATAGTCCCATTAAGTGATGGACAGAGCTTTGACTGCCTGCAATTCATCAAGTTTAACACTTTATGTTTACTATAAGAGAAGACAAAACCATTTCTCTATGGTTTTGGTTGTTAAAAATAATTGCTATAAAATCAACTCAAATCTGGATCATCTCCCTAAGCAGAGGTGACAGACTGATGCTATTGGGGTTCGAGATATTGGAGAAATAATGAAATTCCCTGAAGGCTGTTACATTGCTACAGCCCAGGGAGCTTTGTAAGAGTATAATGACGTAGAAGCACCCTCTAGAAATTGGGAGAAAGAATCATGATTTAGCCTGGGTTCCAGCCCACAGCTTGAAAGACCTGAGTAAAAGCCTCCATCCTACTGTCTTGTGTTCCACAGGTGGGTCTGTGGTGGGAGTTTCTTGCATGAAACAGGTATTGCTCATGTCAGAGCTTCAGTCCTTCTGTGGAAGTGACCCTTAGACTATCCATGACTCACATTTCCCCCTGACAACGTGCCACAGCAAAGGTTAACACATTGAAGAGCACTCTGTGTCCATGGGGATGGGGCAGTAGGGCGGGAAGGAGGGATTCAGTAGGAGAGAACTGAACTTGTTCTTGTGGTTGTAGTTTACTGGGACATCCCTGATGTGAGCTGAGGAACAGTTAGTGTCCTCCAGCACTTAAATGTGAGACTGAGGTAGAGGGGAGGTAAGAAGGGAAACCCTCTCATCTGCATGCAGCCCACGGGAGGGTGTATCTCGGCTCCGGAGGAGCTCAGCTGTGCTCTGGTTCCTGCTTGGATGGGGGGAGCGGGGAGGCACTGCTTGATGGGTACTGATGGACTTTTGGTACCTGGCTGGGTATCTGTTTATGCCTGGGCAATTTCCAGCTGCATCTGGTGTTCCCTGATAGTTGGAAAAGGAACTTCTTTGGTGTTTCTACAGTAACAGGAAGATGCTGTTATGAGGGGATTGGCATGGGAAAAGTGTGAGCAAGAACACGTTCGGTCCCTGCCGCAGAGATGCTGTGCTACCTTATGGTCGGGTATCGGTTAACCTTCCTCTGGCTACCTGTTAGATTTCATCTTTCTCATATTGGGATTTGTTAAATGCTCTGCGGCGTTTGTATGGGGAAAGTCATTCACAGAAGAGTGGTGAGTGAATCGCTTCTATCATTTTGCGCCTCTTTCCATTGAGTGTTTATGTTAGTAATAACACTCCTTACGTTACCTGCTGCATTGAAGGGTGGATAGCATCCTGCTGGCCCATGGGTTTCCTGTGTAATTTGTCTCACAAATGCATTGAGAAGACCCAACCAGATCAAAACCGCCTGCGCCAAGCGCTGCCCTGAAGCAGGTAGGGGAGACTAATCGAGAGCCTGCAGCCCACCACCCTGTGTTCAGAAAGTGTGTGGGTATTGTACAGCCTGTAAGCCTGTAGGAGCTGAGCACCTGCATGTTAAAAGTTAAAGACCTCAAAAAGCCACCTCTTCTCCCTGCCCGCTGGCGTTCACCCACAAGGCCAGTGCTTTCCTGCACAGACGGGTGCTCCAAGTTGGCATCCCCCAGCCCGGAGCCCTCCCAGCGGGTACCTCTGTCATCTGGAAAGACGCTGCGTCGTTCCGTTACCCAGCAGAGCTATTGCTACAGCAATAAAGTGCAGACCTAACAGGACGGCTTTGCCCTTCTCTTGTAAATCTTCCGGCAGGAGCCTGCTGTGATTCTTGCCAAATGCCTCCATAAGTGGTAGAAAGACCCAAGGGGTTTCGGGAGCAGGATGAACGCCCAGAGAGGTGGGCAGCGGAGGTCAGAGATGGCCTTTCTTCACTGTGTATCAGAGCTTTGTGTCACACAGATGTCTGCTGGGAGGCACCACAGCCTGTTCCCCTTGGCTCCCAAGTCAGATGGGGCACGGGGGATTTGCGAACTTGTCCAACGTGACCTTTTAAAGAGCATGACATGAGCTTCGCACAACTTGTTTTCATCTCACAACAAGAGCAAAAGCACTTGTTTTGCTTTATTTCTGTTTAAAAGGCTTAGCAATTCCTGGATGTATGTTTTTGATTTTCTCACTCTCTCCTACATATGTGTTCCATGGGTCTTTTAATTGCCATTTGATGACTGCTTACCTCCTGTCCCAGCCTGGGTGGGATGGAGTTACCCTGCTCTGATTCCGGGGGAGGGAGGGTGGCTGCTGTTTCTGAAGACAAGTGATGATATGTGTGGATACTCCCGGCAAGATCCTGCCTTCTGCATTGGACAAAGCAAATTCATCCTCTGAAAAAATCTATCCAGGAGGACAGGACCCTTTAGGAATATATAGTTATCAGTCTCTCTAATCTTAGGTGTCTATCACCTGTGTCCAAGTTGCGCAATATAGATGTCCAGAGGGGCTGGAGCCATTCAATAAAGCTGCTGCTATAGTTCTTTACATTAATACTGAGCTCGAACGCATCACTCCTGCGGTCAGTGGTCTGGAAAACTGCATGCAGCACTCAGACACGGAGAGCATTTGGGATAATAAAAGAAGGGACAGGCTGAAGCAGGGCTGGAGGTCCTGACAGTCACCACTTGGGACCCAGAAAAGATGTTTCTTTGGTGCTGGGGGGTTGTCTTTGGCCTCTGTGGCAGCAGTTGGCTTGCTAGTTCCCAGTAGTTACCTAAATATATTTTGGATTGTTGTGGCTCTTATTGTTTGTGATAAAGGGTTGGACAAAAGGTCCATTGATCAGGCAGTTCTCGCTATCCATCTCTGTCTGCCTCTCAAGACAGCGAGTTTGCGGTTGCAGTGACACTGCAAAGCCGCTGCGCTACATCAGGCTGGCACAGCGCGCTGCGCTCGCTGGGAGGAAAAAAGGTGCGATAGCAGCGAGTACAGGCTTGCAGATCCTTTTTGCTCTCTCGCCGCATGAATATGCGAGTCGCCATGTGAATGTGGTGCGATGTGTGACAGACTCAATGCCAAATTCAAAGGCGACGGTGAACTTACTCGCATGTTTTAGTTTAGCAGGGAACAGTCTGCCAAGTTTCAGCGCACGTGGCTTTCGAGCCCTGTGTGGGAGGCTATCATAGGCAAAGATGCTGAATTTTATAAAAATTAAAATAAAAAAATTGTGGGCAACTAAAGAGAGGAGAGAATCTTGTTTCTGGAAGAAAACCCCAGAATTTCTTAGGAAAAGTGAAACATCTCCCTTAGTTGTTCTTTGAGCTAAACTTTGTCTGCTTTTCTAACCATGAAAAATGGTGTTTGGTACAATTAGATAGCATATGGAAAATAGTCATATTTATGAGATACTTGTTATTTCTTTTACTGTGTCATATTCAAAATACAGCCCACGTTAGAAATGAAATTGTGTTGCATGCAAAGATTCTTGCACTGACAGAGAAATGAAATACTTTTATCCCTAAAATAGGAGGGAATAAGAAAGTGAAAATAAAAAGCATCAATATTGCTAATGTGCATGTAGAAAAGAAGGTTATATCTTATGGCTCTGAACTAGAACTTAAATCCAGACATAATAATGCAGATACACAAGAAACTTCTGTTTTAGAGAACTAACTGGGGGAAAACGGATGTGAGATTTCAATATAGATTCGTTATAATGTAGTTAACATAGTACAATATTAAGGACTGACAGTAAAATCGGCCAGCAATAAATGGGAATTATAGTTACCTACTGTTTTAACTTAACTCAAATTGAAATACTTACTCATTTTATAGAAAGCTTTTTTTTTCAAGTAATGGAATACAGAATTAATATTATCACTTTAAAAAATTAATGTGTAAAAAGGATGTTGTCATATTTTCCTAATCTTTTTTTTTTTTTTTTTTTTAAATTGGGCCTTCCCTATTCCTGACACCTCCTGTTCCCAATCCTGCTAATGGGGAAGATGGGTATGGGGGTCATCCGGCCGGATGCAGGGACTCGGCCCCACGCTTGGTGGTGCAGAAGCTCCAGCTGCGCTGGGTCCAGGCAGCTTTGGAACCCGGGGTGTGAGTAGTGCCCACTGGGCACGGGCAGGCAGGAGTCGCCTGGGCTGGGGGCGATGCCAAAGCGGAGCTCCTGACCTGGCACCGGGCAGAGCCGCTGCCTGGGTGCAGCCCCTGTGTCCGATTACAGGGAGGACTGGAGCGGGCACAGGAGCCCATGCCTCACTGTGATCTCTGTAGGCTTTGGATGTGTCCACTTAAGCCAGTCTTGTCAGGTAGTCCGTTAGGTGTGGAAGTCACTGATTTCACCCAGATGGAAAAATTGTCTCGTGCTCCCGCTCCAAAGGGAGTCTGCCATGGTTTCCTCCGCATGATGAACACATGCGGTGGTGGTCCTCTCTGTTGCCGCTCGCCGACCTGCTGGCTCCTTCCTCCCGTCTCCGCTCTGCCCTACTCCGCTGGTCTCTTCTGTCATCTCTCGTTTGCGGTCCCTCACATCTGCGCAGCACGGGGTCGGGCGCGGGCCCTGCTGACGGCTCTTGCCGAGGTTCTCTCATCGTTGATATGCTCATCAGAAAGATCAAGGAGCGCTCTGACAATGGGGACATTGTACCCAGGTTTCCGCACCCTGGCTGGGGAAGCGAGTGAGAGCCCCATGTCCCCGGTACCTGGCCATCCGTCAGCTGGGTCACGCGGGTCTGATGCCGCAAATGTGCGGATGGGGTGTCAGAGAGAGGCTTTGGTGGGAGTGAATTGTGATGGTTTTTGGCTAGTGAGGTAATTGAGGGAAACAAAGCTGTTTGAGCAAACAATGCAATAAAAGAGGGGTGCAGGATATGAGGTCCCCTGTGCACACTGATTTGGAAATCACGTGGCCGTGGAGGTCTCTCTGATACAAATAGAATACATGGTCTAATTCATAACTTGAAGGGAAACATCTGCCTGGGGTTTTGGTGGATTTGCTTCTGTACTCAACACTTATTTTTTTAATTCTTTCTTTTCTTCTACTGGCGTCAGCTTCCTTGGAAGAGCGTTGCCAGGGAGCCTGCTGCATCCTCTCAGGGGTCCTTTTCTTTCTTTTCCCTTCTCTGTTTCACCTTTCTACTCTTCCTCTGTCTCTTTCCCTTCTCTGTTCTTTTGTAACGCGCAGCCTACTTTCAAACGCCCTGTCTCTCCTCTGCTTCTCCTCTTGCTTTCTCTGGGATTGCGTCCACAGAGGGTTTATTTCTCCTCTCTGGTCATGCTTTCTCTTGCCTTTTGTTAGCATATTTCCACCTTTCCCTTTTTCTTCCCAATTCTCTAGATTTCCTTTCTTCTTCCTCTCACGTTCTTCTCTGCTTTGGGGGAATTTTCCCACCTCTTCTTCCTCTTACCTGGCTGGTTTGCCATCCTCCCTTGCAATGTCTGCTCCTTGCTTATCAGCCCCTTTCCTTCAGTCGCTTCTGCCATCTCCTTATCCCCCCACAGTGCTGTATCTCTGAAGTGAGCTGGTCCAGCTCGGGGCACAGCAAGCTGCAAACAGATTTGCTGTGTTCCTCCACTGTAGACTCCTCCGCTTGGGCTCCTCCTCAGCAGCAGCTGACCAGCAGGCTCTCCGCTTGATGGCTCAGCGATCCATCCCCAACACGGGAGTGTGGGGGTCCCTTGCGGAGTCATTACCAGAGGTAGAAGTCGGGTGTTGATTTCTCTCTGCCACGTAGGCAAATCTCCACTTGCGCAACCCTCGGCAGCCAGTGCGATAGTGGAGAATGGAGTTGGGGGACATCAGACATCCCTCCTCTATTCATTTAAATAGCATCATCCTGCCGAGCTTGTCCAGCTGAGGTGTTAGACGAGGGTTTGGTTGCTGTTATCCTGTGAGGTACTGGGTGGTTGGATTGCAGGTATGAATTGAAGGATTCGGATGATACTCAAACAAGTCCACGTGGGTGGCCTCTCAATGGGCAACGGACGTAAACTGAAGTATCATGGCCAGGCCAAAGGTGCTGCCCAGCATCATGGGCAAATAGCGTGGTGCTGGGCTCTGAGAACTGGGTCAGCAACTTCATATGCTCTAAATGGTCAAATAGGATGTGTTGGTTTTCACACCACTCCTACAACTGAAGAGTTATCTGTGTGAGGTTGCTGGAAATTATGTCTACCTTGCCACCTTTCTCCTCGCACTGGCAGAGGTAAGGTGGTATCTGCCAAACATCCTGCCCTTCCAGTTTAGTAGAAGCGATGTTGAGCCCTGTCCACACTGGTGTGGTGAAAGCAGGGACACGTTTTTATTTTGTTAGGCAGTCTGCACCTCCTCCCGTGATCCAGTCAGACCTCGTCACCCAAGATTGGACAGGAAACTTGTTGCAGATGCAGAGACACTGCAGTAAGTGGTTTAGCTGAGGGCAATCTTCCTTCTGCTCGGAAGTAGACAATAGTCCCGTACAGCAGAAAGGGTTCTGTGCCGCGAGAGCTGCTGTGGGTCAGCTGCGATCCAACATCATGGTACTCACAACCTGGTGCCACCTGTTGTGGATGGAGCCTGATGAAACCCCATTCCTGACCATTCAAGCCCAGCCTAGGTGGTTCAGGAATATTCCCTGCTTTCTTTTCTGGGGTGTATGTTTTTCCAGACTTTTCCAGAGTGTGCAGCGTTACTCTGCTCCCTCGGACAGTCCCGTCTCACCCCTGAGATGGCTGCCTCTCGGTGACAGATGAAGTGGAGCAGTTGAAGCACTACTAGGCTGGGCCACCATAAAATATTCTTTATCAAAAATGAGCATTGCAAAGAGTGCAGTAATTCTTTTGACNATGGATCCAGGTTCCTATTTTATTTAGTCTTGAGCCTAATATGATTTGGTTACCCTCGCCCCCTCCTTCCCGTCCCTCTCCTCCCTCCCCACCCAACCTTTTCTCATTTTGTTTTGTTTTCTATGAGTGTGTGTTTCGCATAACCCTGGGCCGGCTGACAGCGCTTGTAAAAACCAGAAGTCGATCTTGCAGTGGCTTTTCACCATTAATCA
>VZSZ01012190.1:0-168136 GCA_013398815.1 Ibidorhyncha struthersii | reverse complement strand
GTAACACTGACAGGCTTTTATCTTGGAGAGAAGGAGGATGGCAGATGTATTTTATGGTGGATGAGCCTTCACGGCTTCTATTAGACTGGGACTTCAGTGGTACAAGGTGGTGGTTTGGGGGAGGAGGGGAGCGAGGGGGAGGAGAAGCCGGGGAGCAGCCTATAGATAAATAGATCCGTCAGTCAGGCGATGTGGAGGTCTCCAGGCGGCCAGCCATTGTAGGTGACAGAAAAGGCAATCAAAGACAAAACAAATCAAAAGGTACATCTTATCAGCAGCAGGCCAGCTGGACTTCCACCGCACTCGGAGGCCCCGCCGAGGGCAGGAGAAATTAATCGTGCTGTCGAGGCCAGAGAAATTGTCGCCGCTGAAGGTCCAAGTTCAGGCGAGCAGAGGTGGC
This sequence comes from Ibidorhyncha struthersii, assembly GCA_013398815.1. Classification (NCBI taxonomy): domain Eukaryota; kingdom Metazoa; phylum Chordata; class Aves; order Charadriiformes; family Charadriidae; genus Ibidorhyncha; species Ibidorhyncha struthersii. The sequence goes on along the minus strand of VZSZ01012190.1, from coordinate 167,736 downwards.
CAACATTAAAGGAGAGGGAGAGTGGGGGCGGGAGGAGAGGAGCGAGGAAGCGAGTGCCGCCGTCCCACCACCTCTCTCCCTCCCTCTCTCCCCCGGCCGCCGCGGGCTCCTGACAAGTGCATTCATCGTGCGATGATAGCTCGGCACCTATGATTGGTACCTTTAATAATATAGCCCTCGCTCAGCTGTCACCCTGAAAGAACAATTTTTCCTCCCGCTTTCCTCGATGCAAAGATACATCCGTAATGAGAAGGGTGACAGAAAGTGGGAGTGCGGGGAGCCAAGGAAAGTTTGGAAGAACATTAATCAAAAAGTGAAGCTGGAGGTGATGCCGGCTGCTCAACGCGCCCGTGTCTCCAGCGGGGAGCCAAGCATCAGGTTTGAAGCTCCTGTCGTGTTTCCCCAGCCCGCAGAGCTTCAGGGTGCCCTCGACGGGGGTAGAGGCATCCTTTGCCCACCCTTGGAGAGGAGCAACTTTGAAAGCCACCATCCTGCTGCACAGCAGAGCTGGTCGTGCCAGAAGGAACCAGAGGGTAGCCCCTTGTGTGGGGAGTTCGTGGTGTAAACCAGCACAATGCTGTTGTGTGCAATGGATTTACATCAGAGTAAGTGCAGAGGGGCAAAGATTTCTTTTTGCTTCCTCAGCCTGGAGAAATAAAAATGTGGTTACAAGTCCTGTGAGTTTCCCTGCAGTGGGGACCTACTTGTGTCCTGCTCTGGGTAATTGGGACTCCATTCTTTGGAGCCAGCCAGACTCCATCCCCCGCCCCATCCTTGGCAACGCGGTGCAGAAACCACTCTCTTTCCCTAAAGGAGGAGTTTTCCCTTCCAGGGCATGGTGCCCTCCTCTCCGGGCTGCGATGCGGCTGGCCCCTGGCCCATCACGCTCTTACGGCTCCCTCTGCGTGGCAGATGCTTGTGTATTAGCCCAAAGCCTCCCCAAAGCCCTGAGTTATGGACCGACTCACAGCGTTGTGTTGCTAAAAGTCTCTACCCATGTGTGCATCAGCACCCAGCCCTGTGTCGCTGCCCCCAGGGCAGTCGCAGGAGATGTCAAGGGATCCTGTTGTGGCCACCCAGTGCCATGCACTCCCATGAAATCACCCCATCATCAGCCCCTCCGAGCAATCGTGCCTGTGAGGGGTTGGCTGGGGAAATTTGAGGGGGTATATTCCACCCCTGGTGTAAAGGAGATGCTGGCAGCCCCTTGCCGGCGGGCTGGGGAGAGCAGCAGGCACGTACATCTGTGGGAGGCACAGAGAGGGCTCCTGCCTGTTGTACTTAAGGAACACGTCTATTTTAATTTAAGGGATAAGCAGTGATGTTCTCAAAGGCAGTTATCTCCTGTGGTTTTTAGCAGCTTTCCAAGCCGTCCGGCTCAACTCTGCAGTTGTCAGTCCCTCCCTGGGACGAAGCCCCTGGGCTTGAATTCTTTAGCGTTAGTGTTTGGCAGTCGTTTCTCTCATTCTGCATATTCGCTCTCTTGTACCTACAACCGATTTGCTAATCTGCATCTGTTTTTGTTTTTATCCTAATAAAAGTGGGGATTATGTGCAGATCTGGATCAAAAAGGTTTGTCTGTAAAAACTGGGGGTGCCGGTCTCTGCGGTCCACCCTCTCAAATCCCAAAGGATCAGAAGGAATGCAGGGAGGGTAAGGCAGCATCTCCAAAAGAAGTTGTTTGTTCTATATGGCTTCCAAAAATTGAACAGTGGTTACTTTCTGCCTTCTCCATGAAAGCAGAAAACTTCTGCAGACAGTAGTTGGCGGGTGTGTGAACCGTATGGATGGGATAAATGTTGGTAATGAGTGGTGGTGAAAACAATCCTTGAGTGACACTTCCCTGATCCATACTGAAAAGTTGAACCCAGAATGGATAACACAGCTCAGGCAGGGAAGCAGAGCTCTGGTCTTCATGCGGACCTCCTTAGCAAGAACACAATGAAAAGGAAATGGGTCCTGGACAGTTGCCTTGGCCTGTCCATCCAGCCACGTGCTTAAAGGATGAACCCTTCGCGTATCCTCCGCAACGATGGTACAAATGTGGTTTGCTGGTGCTAAAATGAGGAAACAATGCTTTTGCCTTGTAACGTTTTCTGTAGGTTGGTGTCTCCGTGGCCTGGAGCTGTAAGAACAGGGATTTCTAACTCAAATCCCTGAGATGATTTTGAAAACTGAACAACCAAAGCCTGAGCTTCACTGAGACTTGAGCTCCTTCTAGACACTGAGATGCTTTGGCAAACCATGAACCCAACATCTATATTCCTGAATTTCCACTAATGCTATCAACCTTAGTGTGAGAGCATCTGTACATCTGAAGTATGAGTTTTGCAGAGGTACTGTATGTTTTTTAACTCTCATGTGCTTGTGACCTCTAAACCATAGGTGCCCAAAGTAATGGATGCTGGGAAATCGTTACCTAAGAGAAGAACTCATTGAAGGGTGCAGTGTAAATCAGGAATAGAGTTGGGTCTTGAGCTATCGGGACCTGACTCCTAAGTTCGTTTCAGCTGTTACTTCTCCAGTGGAAGGATGCGCTGTGTGCGTGACTTGGGCTTGGTGTCACGCTTTCAGAGCTTGTCATGAGGGATCAGCTGTATTTCTCGTTACTGCACCTACAGGGGCTTGCAACCTGGTAGCAAACCTCTGCCAGGTGATTGCATCCAAATCAATGGGAACCTGGGAAGCAAGTCCTTTTCCAGTGCAAAAAGTTATCATGCTGGTGTAACTCTCTAGACTTGGCCTGAATATGAAACTTTTGGGGCTAAAAAAAACAGGTGTATTGGGGAATCCTACATGCCACTGAGGGAACAGTACCCCATCCCCTTTATGAATGAACCTCAAGACTAAAGTCCCAGACCATATGATAATGCTGACATGCAATACACGCAGTGTAACTTGCACGCTGAGAAGCTGTTGTTTAAAATTTGTACCATGGTGTTTGGGCAGGTCCACAGTGTGTGTGGCCTGAGTCAGAAATGGCCAAAGTGGCACTACATAAAGCCCCTCCTCACCTCTGCCTAGATCCCCAGTAGCCTCGTTGCAATCGGTGTGGGTTTGTAGTGATGTAACTGAAGCCAGGGCTCCATTCATAATGTAAACGTGGTGAATTATAAAACAAACCAGGTTTCAAAGTGCTTTCTTGGCATGTGGTTAATCTCTTGCTAACTCTAACTCTGAAGTATTGCACTGAAGAACTAGACACTGCATGAAGTCTAACGAGAGAGGTTGTCACCTTGGGCAAGATGCATTTAAATGTGAGATGAGGTCATGTTTGCATTGTATCTATGGTTATGGCAGAGCACAGATATGTTGCACTATTTTGATTGCTTTTGCAGATGGGATCAAATTGTCCTTTAATCATGTTAAAGAAATCAGGTTACGAGCTGGCTGCTGTAGCGCCATTCCCCTAAGATGATTATGAACAATTTGGTCCTGTCTGCAAACATGTTAATGAAATGGGGAAATTGCACAACGTAGTTGAATTTGCAGCATAGAAATGACTCAGCCTTTGGTCTCTTGCTCTCACCGCTAGACAATACTCATCTTCTGGCTCTTATAACTTCTTAAAGCACTGAGGGTCACAGGATAGCAAGCCCACCTCCACCCTTGCCACGTGCTGGCTAGTGTTCTTCCCCTGCTCCTCAGCACCAAGCAGAGACCTTGAACCCTGCCACATCTCCTGGACGTTGGTAGGGCTGTGAGACCCCAAAGTGGTGTCTCTGCTCCTCTCAGGCTCTTCGTGTAGCAGGAGTGTTACTATGACTGCTGTGTTCACAGTTGCCCCATGGGGTTTCTTAGTCCCGCTCTTGCTCCTTCCCGGCTGGAAAGGGGCAGTGATTCTCTGTGAGACAGCAGGAAATAATTTCACTATGGCTGAATTTTTCCTGGCCCACCCTGAAATACTTTAGCTGGCCAGAGCTCTCACCTACTTTCCTTCCCCCCCCCAGCACTGATCCCTTCAAGCTGTTTCTGGAAATGTCTCAGCAGCACCTCCCACACCTCCTTGCAGGCTGCATGGGATGGCTGGTGGAGGTCAGAACTGGGAGCCTATTGCAAAAGTCAGCATGATACCAGATCATGGAAACCACAGTGGTTTTTTTTTTAACAAGATACTTCAGCCTACAACATTTTGTGTTGTGGTTTGTTGGGTTTTTTTTTTTCCTTCCCCTAAAGAGTGCACTGTATTTTCTAGTCTCAGAAGGTCCATTTCAGGAGCTCAGACAGGCAGTCCCTGGGAATGTCCTCTGCTAAGAGCTGCATTTGACACCAATATAATGCCCATCTTCACTGTAAAGATTGGAAGCTTTCCAGGAGAGAAGCCATCCCTTGCTGTGTGGGCACGCAGCATCCTGGGCAATGGAGCCGTGGCCCTAGCTGGGACCTCCACCAATAACCGGGAAACAAATCAAGGAAATAGCATGTGCTTGGCAGATGTGCAATCTGGGCCAGACACGAGGTTACTAGTCAGCCTTAAAAAATTATTTCTCATAGGCTTCATCTTTGTTGCAGTGCTCTGGGGCTCACCTGAACACATGCATTGAGGTGAGGCATGTGCCACTGGGCCTCCATGGCATCTGCAGGGGGGTGGCAGCTGCGACACGTGGAGCAGCGTCTGCAGTGGCACTGTGTGCTTGTGTGTGAACTCCATAATTTCATATTGCGGTTTCACACGCGGCTGCTGCTGTCCTTGGGCAATGCCTTCACTTTTTCAAGTGAGCCTGAAGTGCTTTGTGATCTGGCGACACTGGTCTCACCATTCTTGAACACGGTGGTGGGCTCAGTTGGGGTCCGTCAGAAGTCATGGGCTTCCCTGGATGTAAAATCTGGTTTGTCACCTGAGATGACAAGGCACTGCCCGTTAATACCATTGTTTTTGAGGGGCAATAATAGCCCAGGACAGAAAACGGCAAGCCAGGCATCAAGGGAATGAATTATTGACCTCAAACACAACTATTACTGTCACAAGCGTGTTGAGCACCCCGTCAGGCAGAGCTTGTTGTGGCCGGCGGAGATCAGTGCACGGGGAATTGGCAATTGCAGGGATGGTGCCCCAGGTCTAGGGGATCGGGCACATGCTGGGAATGCTGCTTCTGTCCTTGCTGACACTTCCTTGACAAAAGTCCGTGACAGGCAAATGGCCTTTGCTACGGAGGGGGCAGAGCCACCCCCTCTCCCTGCAGCAGCCCCTGCCAGGAGCTCAGCCCGGGGCTGGACCGGGGCGGACAGACCTCCTGCCCCCCTCAGCCCAAAGCGTAGGAGCCCACGGCCAGCCCCACTGGCTGTCCCCATCCTGCACGGGCCTGGTCTGGAAGTTGGGGCACTAACGTGTTTTTACCGCAGCTGCCTTTGACAAGCCCTCGTGGCTTCCACCTTCCCACCGGAGACAGGATCCAGACGGGGCAAAATCAGGGGATGTGGCGAGTGGGCAGTAAAATCCCAGGTTGTGCCATTTCCCGCTTTTCATTGCAGACTTGAGGATGTGAGTTTCCTTTCTTTGGAAAAGAGAAAGAAAGCGTCAGCTGCAGATGTTGAGAGGCAGATGTGAGCGTGCTCTTCGCTTCCTTGCCATCCCCGCGCCCTTTCCTTTGCCTGCCTTCTCATCTGACACGTGCTCAAGTGCCTCTTCTTTCTCCTTGTTTGCCTGGTTTTACCCCAGGAAACCCTCACAAGCTCTGCTGGCCGCCGGCAGAGTGGCGGGGCAGCGGCAGAGCTGGGGGGCTGGTGCCTGGTTCGCAACTCAGGGCTGGGACCCCAGCAGAGCCAGGCGGGCTGAACAGTTACAAGGGCGAGTGAGCAGCATTAGATCCTCTCCTCTTTGGAAATCTTTAATCAGCACCCCAAAAAAAGCCCAAGTGAAGGTTGTTGAAAATATTGTTTGTAATAAAAACAAATTGGCTCTTAATTTTTAATGTTTAGAGGAAAAAAGTCTGTTCTTTCCCTGGCCTGCTCACTTGATTAGAATCTTCCCACTAAATAAATTCTATCATTGCAACCTTGCCCACTCCCAGGATATGGGTGCTGTTTCCTTGCCTGGTGTTAATGACTTGCTTGAATGCGCACAATTAAAATACGTACGATGATGCACAGGCTCCAAAGCTATTAATAGCAGAGGAGAGACAGATGGTGAATGAGGAGTCCAAAGTGTATTTATAGCCCACTCCCAGAACTGACACGGAGCCGGGCGCTTACATTTATCCCTTTCAAAGGTATCAAAACGTTAGGCAGGAATAGCTCCTGTTTGTTTCTGGGCACTCTGAGGCTGGACGAGTACAGTGGAGTTTAAAATAAACTCCCGCTGGTGATGACTCTTGATTACCAGAGTATCTTCTGCCAAAACTTGAAAGAAGCATCATCATCTTCACCTTTCTGGAGCATTTCCCACCCTGGGGAACGCTGATGTATCTCACGCTCCAAGTGTGTGCGTTGGGCATCAGCACAGAGGAAGGGTTTCCCAAACGAGCGTTTTGTGGCCCCTGCCGTGGTGCTGAGGATGCAGGGTCTAAAAGAGGTGGCTGGCGTAGCACCAGCATGTCCTCTGGCCGTCCTGCATCCCAAAAGCAAGGTTACACGTTTGTCTCACGCCTGCTGTCCTTCAGCATAACCCACCCCCACCTTCCCCCCTGTAAGCTGCTGCGCACACCCCAGTGCTGTTCTTTGTTGGTACCCCAGTTTCAAACAGTAAAAGCCAATGCAAGATGGGAATCACAGCATTTTTCCATTGAGGGCATTTGGACCAGTTTTTGAGATGGAAAGTTTTTAGGATGTGGGTGATCTTATGTTTTCTTGACCGTCTCTGGGTCAGTTTTCAGACCATCTCCCATTTTTCTCACAAAGGTTGATTGCATTTTAGATGCTTTTGGCCACGTGATAACTAAAGATGCGGCAATTTCTGACCTCGGTATGTATAAAGAGAGAGAATCAACTTTCAGTCGCCGCCACACCATGGCATCTGCATAGAAGGCACGTACACTGGATTTATGTGTATCCACTGTCTCGGAGCAGGATCCCAGTGCGGCACCACTCCATGTCGAAAGGAAATCACAGCTTATAATATTCAACTGGTTACTATAACCCCCACCCACCCCAGGTTTAATATTAGAACTATTTTTCACGTTGAAACCGAAATAGTACAAAATATGGGCTTGCTGTAATTGTTGTTAGATTATGTGTCACCCTGATAAGATGTAACAAATATTTTCCTACACAGCAGGGCCCGTTTCCCTGCGAGTAATGGATGGAGAAACTTCTCATAGTGTGCAGGCAATCCGTCGTAAAAACTTCGCTTAGAAGATTAATGCATGAAGTGCAACCTTTGTGGAAAACAGGAAGAAAAGAATTAAAATAATAGTTTGTTCTTTCACGTTTAATATTAATAACCAAACTTACTTGGTGGGAATGTTCCTTTCTGCATGTGCCTTCCCACTTTAAGGGGCAGCTTTGTGTCATATAAGCATCTGTTTGGTTGTTTTTTTTAAGATCCTTCAGCAGCAGCTGTTGTATATGGTGCAGTGATTCTTTCAACAGAACTATTTTTATCGGTAATATGAAAGACTATTTTCATGGGCAAAGCTTTGACACCAATAAGTCTGCTGGACGTCACTTAATGGGCTAGATAAACATTCGCTCACCATTTAGCGTAGAAGGATTTTCCCTTTATATCCCAGCTTTACGTCTTTCACAGACACTTAACGGCCGTTAGAGAGAGGGCACCCTCAGGAGAGAGCTCTCCGGAACCGGTGCACGGTCAGAGATGGGGCAGGGGCTTGTTTGTCGCTGTTCGAACATTAACCTGTAGAACAGAAAAGCGAGGCCCTTCTTGTCCCGAGCTGATCTGCACCGAGTCGAGCCTCTCGGCAGCAGAGCCGAGGGTTTAGGAGGAGCACGTCAGTAGGTCACAACGACCCCCTCCTGAGCACAGCCTGCACTGAATTCTGCCATTGCCCATCAGAAGGTTTCTTCCTCCTGTCTGGGGACTGGTAGCAGCCAACAATCTGCCACCGAGCGGCAGATGTAAGGATGGTCTTACATAATGAAATAATGATTATTATTTATTTTTTTTAATACTGCTCAAGGTTTGGGAAAAATGCCAATTTAGATTGATTGCTGCTGCTTTCCCCCCATGTGTATTTTGTGATCTTGTTTTCTTCCTAAAGTACACTTCTGTACTTGCAGTCAGTCTCAAGTGACAGGTACCATCAGTCATGAAGTCAGCTATAAAAGTGGGGTCGGATGGAACTGCTAATTTTCGGTGTGTGGCACACAGTTCACTTCTTCCTAGGTCTTTGCTTGCTATCTGAGGTCTGGTAGGCCATCCAGCTCGAGTTTTACAGAGCATCACTTCTTTTACTGCTTGTGAGAACAGGTATTTCTTCCTGGTTTTACAGAGCTTGAATTTTATAAAGAACATTTTGTAAGCAAAGAAATAATTGGTTTGCCAAAGGAGAAACAAAGAGTTTTTGCCCTCTCCTGCTGATGGTAGGCAGTGGGAACAGTAGCGTTAAGATTTCAGCACTCAGGAGGCACCAGCCTTCACTGCCCCAGCAGGGCTTTTGCTGCTGTGTGAACAGAGACAAATTTATCAGTAAAAAGCCAATGCCGTCAAACGTTGATTAGGACTTCGAACAGCTCCGGCATTCAGGGTTTATTCAAACTCCTTTCTAAATTGAGCAGTTAGATATTTCACAAAACTCAAAGAAAAATGGTATTTTTATTCTTAAATAACTACATTCATCATTGCCAAGAAGGACGTTCAAACTGCAAAAAAAAAAAAAAAAAAAAAAAGGTTCAATTTTGACCATGCAGCAGCTTAATTTGCTGGGTCTCTTTCCATCGTGCTATAGTGCTAACACAGAACTGCTGCAGTAAAAAGATCCCAGAAGCACTGTGGAAATGGGTCTGATGGTGTAGTTGTGATCTTTATTCATTTGGAGTCAGTAAGAGAGAGGGTTTTTAGGTCTGACAGCAGGATTGGTCCTTGGCCAAAAATATACACAGATAAACCAAAAATCATTCATTAAATATCTCTGTCACTACTGTTTAGGTGCAGATGTAGAGAAAGGAGGAGATAGATTATTTAAACTACAAAAGCTAATTAGGGTTGGCTGACAGAGTACTGAATTTTACTTTGAAGAATAGGACAGGTTTTTACATGACTGAGATGGTAGAATGTGATCAAAACATTATTAAATCCCAACCATCCAGCTTCCTTCCAGCCCTGCTTTTTTTCCCCAGCAGTCTCTGCTGTCCAGTCTGTGTTTTTTGGAGCCGAAAAATCATTAGCAATTTCCACTAACAGCTTTTCAGCAGAAGGAAGAGACAAGCCTCTAGAGCATATGGGGGTGAGGACAGAGGTTTTTAGCAGCTGGGTTCCTTCCCCAGAAAGACGGTGACTGATCTTACACATTAGTTCTAGAAGTCAGAATTCTATGATTTAACAAGGAAGCTTTGTTACATTTGATACATGGCAATTAAGCCATGTAAATGGGTTTTATATAAACCTGCACACTATGGCTCTGAGATCATTTTAGCTTCTCTAACTACCAGGAACTCTTAAAAGAAAAACCTCTTAGGAAAGCAAAATGAGTAGCAGAGGTGCTTTTTTACTTTTTTTTTTAAAAAAAAAAAAAAAAAGAAAAAAGCAATCGCCAGTGTCTGCCCAATGTAACACTACTGAGATTGTCCCAGTGTGAGGAACTGTGTGAAGGATTCATGGATGGCTTAATAGCTGCATCCTTGGTACTTGTCACAAAATTTCTCGTTTAGGAATGCGGATTAAAATTTTTGATGACCTAAAAGTATTCATTGAAAGCTTACCCTTTTTCTTTATAGCAGCTGCAAAGTGGAGAAGGTGTTTAAAACTGGGCTCCTGTGACAAGTTATCATTTCTTCCCTTCCCTACCCTAAGAACTACACTTACTTAAGCATACATAAGGTGGTTCTCATAAAGTGACTAACCTCATATTCTTTATTAAAACCTTTATAAGGCTTCCACATTCTTTTCCCCAGTTCATCCATTTACATGGTTATACAGATTCGTATTTCAGTGTTAAAAGAATCTTAATCTTTAAATTATTTATCCCCAGAGTGCCGTGAAGCGATTGAGTATCCATACTTCACAAAGCAAGGAAGCATACTTTGTGAACAAGAGACTAAGGCTAAGTTCATACAACGTCTGTGCAGAGCAGGATTTCATTTTCAGTTTGCAAATTTTTCCTGATCTTAGGTGATCAAGAAAGTGGGGATAGAACATAGTGAAAAAATAGCTAACCATGATGGAAAGCAGTTTTTGTTTAATCTGCTTTAAGAAAACCCAAAGAAAGGATAAGTTACTCTGGAAGACAGGCTTTAAATACGTAACTACTATTATGTATTTCTGCATTCTGCAAAGAAGTCTTCAGAGAAAAAACACCAAGACCTAAAAAAAAATAAACACTTTAAAAAGGTCCCATTACTACTTCTTTCCTTTGCTGTAGATCTGTTTTTGTGTTGCAGATCCATTTTACTCATATTTGGCTTTGTTAATTCCAATTTATTTTGACTGCTTCTTTAGCAGATCAACAGACAGCAAACACATGTAAGCTTCCAATATTCTTGAAATATTTTATTATAAAGCACTTCAGACAAACTTTGATTCAAAAAAAAAAGTTCTCATCTGTAAAAGGAAACTATTTTAAAACAACATTCATAAAGAAAATAGACTGTTCTTTAGCATCAACTTCAGTTAGAGCTCTCCTGTAATGAAATCTAAAGACAAAACTGATGGGTCAAGAGCTATTCATTTCATATATACTCATAAAAGGGAGACTAAGATGTTACACAGACATCATGGAGCATCTTATTGTTGATAATGAAATAGGAACGCTTGATAGTTAATTCTGGCCTGACAAAGCAGTCCAACATTTAAATATTTTTCAGTCCCAAAAGAGACAAACCATTAGCATTTCTCATTCAATAATTAAGCCAGCCCTGGGTAAGGGTTAAAGCCACTTCAAAGCATCTAACACGATAAGCTCTTCATTTCATGTACTTCTCCTGTTGATCAGCCAAGATTTTTGCTGAGGATTTGGCATCATAGAAAAGTTCATTTATTTCTTCAATATGCTCTTTCTCGATGCTGTCTTTCCCATTAATCTTGGCAAGCAGGTTAGCTGGGGTCAGTAACTGCACAGCATACCTGTGATCAAACAGAGATGGATGAATAATTACAATTCAGTGCATCCCAGTGAATTGAATATATGTAGGGGTGGGAGATTTGTTAGGAAACACACAGCTTTATCCGCAGTATAAGAAGTCTGCAAGACACTCCAGCGCGTACATTCCTTAAAGGAGAAAAGAGGAGGATTACCACGCTTTTTTAAAGTTAGTGCTGTTCTTAATAGACCACATTATTGTATGGGGGAGGATTGTCTCGCTTCCAAGCGAAATTATCCTACAGTGTTTTTAGACCTAGTCATACTTAAGAGAAAAGCCAACTGCGCTCAACTTACCTTAAGGTTGTTTTGGTACCAATTTCTCCTAGATGGTTTAGAGCTTCTTCACTGATGTTAATTCCTTCTGTCTGAGCACGAAGTTTTATGATCTGTTGGGATGAATGAGTAAGTGAGTGGGGTACCAGCCTAAACAATTAGCGTGCTATACTACTTAGCTTAGTATCTGGAAGCTCTGTCAGAGATGAGACATGCTATAAAACGAGATGGTGTAGAGGGTGTCCTAGTGTAACTTAGCACTAAACTAGAATTTGCAGAATTCTAAGTCTTTGAATAGGCCAATATGATGTTAAAAAACTGATTATCACAAAAGGCAGGTAAAGCAACACTTCTGGACTACTTAACCCTTCATGATAATTCTGCATGGTTAGCAAAGTATATCTACTAATAAGGAGCAGAATATGAGAAATTACACCAATAAATGGAAAAAGCATTGTTATGGTTTGAGAAACCCACAACAATTTGTTCTGTCACCCGATGACCCCTCCCCACCTGGGAAGGAGAATCAGGGAAAAACAAGGAAACCCAAGGGTTGAAATGTAAACAGAATTAATAGAATAAGACTAAATAATTAACATTAATAATACTAAAGAACTAATACTGATCCCAATACCAATATAAAATATACAGGGATTATACTCAGCCAATTCTATCAAGCTGTGCACTCCCAGCAGTGGACAGCAAATGTCAGACACTGTGAGGGCTACAGCTTCAGGAGGAAGGGAAGGGCTCAGAGGTCCAGCACCAGGGCAGGAAGTTCTCAGGATCGCAGCCATTAACAACTTCACAGCAAACTTTCTAATTTATATTGAATGTGATGTTCATGGTATGAAATAATCCTGTTGGCCAGCTTGGGTCAAGCGCCCAGATCTCACTCCTCCTCATCCCTGCACCTGACAAGCTCAAAAAAACACTGAGACCTTGAAACCCACACACCATAGCTGGCTATAAAGTAAATGCTTTCACAAATTCATACAGTAGTGTCCTAAAAGTGCAGTTTTCCCAAGCAGTAGAAGAGAAATTAGTCCCACATCATTCAAACCAGGACAAGTATGCAGGAAGTAAGTGACAGCTGGAATCTTGTGGACAGCTACACCAATTAGTTACTAAATCTTGCAGTGTATCACTGCTGCTATATGGTGGAGTCCTCCAAAGAGCCCTACGGAAAGCTACGCCCTTTCCTTAGCAGCTCACAACACACTTTTTATTCAATTGACAAGAAGATAGTGAAATAAATCAAAAAGTTACTTTCTTGCAGGAATAGGTGAATCATAGAAGAAAAAAATCACTAAGAAGAATCTAATCTTTCGAGAACAGTCTCAGGCTTGTACCAGTTTGAAGATCTTTACAAAGTTGGAGAGCAAGATATCACCAATAAGCCTGAGCATATAAAGCTGTAACAAAAGTGGCACAAGTCTCTCGGTAGTCCGTATTACCAGCTGAGTGATAAGGGGCAGACTGGATAATGATGTTGTGTTGTAGTGCTGAGATAACTCTGGAACTGCAAGCCTCATATAATACAGGTATTTTTCACTTTGGCAGCTTTGTAAACAAGATATCAAGAAGCACTCGTTTAAATTAAAGCCATAAAAATGCGCTAGGGGACTCAGAGTAAGGAACAGAGTAAAAGAGAGGGGCCTGAAATGGCAGGAAGTTGTGCTAAGATATTAATACTGAATATTGGCAATGCTGCTGCAAATTGCAATTTCAAATTGAAGATTTTTTTCCTATCTTTTTAGTTCACTCAAACATCACTTTCCATTCACTCAAATACTGCCACTTTACTCCTCCCCTTCCAGAAACAAGGTATCTTGAATCTTTAACAGTTTTTTTAAAAATAACTATTTATCTAGCAACTTGGTAGAACCTTACGGAAGCACCAGGGCCTAAGCCATTAACCCAGCAAATACATATATAAATAAGTCGCTATGAAATAGGAAAAGTAGTGTTTATTGGGTAAAATAGACTAAGAACAAGAAGTTCCAGTTATAACCTCTACTATCTAACAGCAGGCACACATGCAAAAAAATTGATTACAATACCTGACTCGAATATGCCTAACAGTGAATTTTCTCCCTATTCTAGTTGCACTAAGGTAACTGTGGGTCTTGCTCTTGCAGCAGAGCTACACAATGAGATTTCTACTTTATCAACACAAAGTATTTCGAACTGGTTATGAACAAACTTTTGGTAGATAAACGGACAATTCTTGTGCTGATAAACAAATCAATTGTGAAAGGCCAAGGCAAAGAGTCTCACACAGAAGCATCAGCAGTGAAAACTTCTTCCCAGCATGAAAGAAAAATGGGAGCAAAGATAGAGAAATAAATTTATGGATGTCTTCTTTTAAACTGCCTCAGTTATATTTAGTTAGAAACCATAGTTAAGTGTAATAGCTCCTCCTCTTCTCCCAAGAGAAGTCATCATTCAAAAGCCTTAATTTAAGGAAAGATGAAGATTATCTGACTATGGAAACATGAGTTATGGGACATACTGTCTGGACTCTATTTTTAGCTTTAGGAAATGCTACTGTAAACAATTCCTTTCCCTCACCCCTGGGGAGAGTGGAAATCACAGCACTTATCCAGCTCTTCTGAAAATCAACAGTTCAGAAATGAGCTCTTTAACAGCATATATCTGCATGATAATACAGCACACCAGGCAGGTGGTATATATAGCAACCTTAACAAAATGTAGCTCAGAGTATATACCCCTACTACCCCAACTACACAAGTCCAGACAACAGTCTTTAACATCTCCAAACTGAGTAAAACTCATGCTTTAACACTTGGGTTTGTACACAGACAAAACATAAGCGTATTATTAAATCGCTGGGTTGCTTCGACTCTAATCTATGCCATAAAGCTCTAAAGTGTCCTTTTAGGCACAAAAAAAATCATCTGGAGAACAGCAGTATGTGAAAAGCTCCTCAAACCAAGTGAAATGCAGCTTTGCCTCTAGGTTTATATTCGATAAATGCCTCGGCTTCACCTTGGCACTTATCCAGCAGCAGGAGACTATTATCTCGTGACAACGCTCTCTTCCATTGACACTATCTCTTAAATAATACAAAGAATTGACATGATAAACCGTAATGTCTTCTGCATTGTGTCACTTCACAGCATTGAGACGCTAATGAGGGGGATCTTTGACTCGATGCATCATAATGGCACCCCAGCATTATAATCGATACACAATACATTGTGATGGCCCCGCAGGAAAAGTTTGAGGCATTCAGAAGCATATCTCTGCAACACTTACTGTGCTTACATTTCCAAACCTGACTAGAAGAGCGAAAATCCTCCCCGTTTCAGGAGGCAGTCCTAGTAGGTTAAAGCTATAGTACGAGGACACAGAGGCAAAAATGCAGCATGTGAAGTTGCATTCCTCAATCCCTCTCATCTCTTAAGTGGAGGAACAGCCTGAGGTCTGCAACCAAAGGTTCCAAAATGGGACACACTTCATCTCATACCAACTGGAAAAGCCCTACCTGCTGGAACCTGTGAGCTCTCTGGAAAGCACAGGGGTGCAAGAGATAAGGTCAGCTAGCAATTCACGCTATTTCGTGCAAGTGAGATGCCATTTGCAGCCCTACATCTGCTTACCAATACAACTCACCAGTGGGTGGAAATCAGAGAAATTGCACGCACAATTTTAACCAGCTTACTTGCTGTAAATGGCTACTAAAGCAGCATGCATTTAGGAAGTGGTAAGCTTTCTGGAACAAACCCTGGTGACCACAAAGTGTCAAACAGCTCTATAGTAATATAGAATATACAGAGACATAGCAGTCATCCCAACAGACTAGAACTCCAAGGACTTTTTAGAATTTCTCTTAAAATGCTGTGCATACCTGCTTCATTTCTTGGGGTGTATACAGCATGGTTCGGATAATCATCACTCTATCCAGCAGGTCCAGTGGTATTCCGTGAGGAGACACTACATCTTCCGTGCCTCTAAAGGAGAAACCAAACAGAAGGAGATCAGATATCGTTCTGAGTGCAGTACATTGATTTGACTAAAATCAGTTGTAAGTAAGTGACTACACATCTACTAGTTTACAATTCTTGTGTATTCCCATAGAGAGACACTCCCCAGATACAGACAGGAAACATTCCAGTTTGAAGTTCATGCTGGACAGCCCAAGGGAAACAAATACTATTTCTGGAGATCTTAAACATGCCACTCAAAAATACTTAGAGGTGGTGCTTTCCTTAACATTTACCTGCGTTGTATCTTAAAATACAGTCTTATCTAATGTTCCAAAGTATCTCACAGCAAGGGAAAAAAAAAAAATATCATTCTTACTAAGTTGTTTAGCACTATCAGTAGAAATTATATACACTATCATCCATTTGGATAACATGCCCTCTTGACAAATAAGCCATTATTCCGTCCAATCCTTCTCCCAGTCCTTCCAGTGAATATCCCAGTGGTTTACATTCCACACTTGCAATCCAGCAAACTGAGAAGTGGAGGTCTGTGCATGAAGGACAGAGCAGGATCTAGGCCCCCAACCATTTTATTTGTTTGATGTGCAACACTCAACAGCAAAGGCTGCAGACACATCTACTCATGGTTTTCCAAGACCAGCACAATTTGCTGAGAAATCAAGAGTGAAAGATATCCAGATTTCATGAGATCTATAGAGATTGCAGGTAAAAACAGTGAAATGCTGGTAGAGAACTACGTTTCTAAGTTCAGTGCTAGTATTCAGGCACTGCAGCTTTGGCCATGGTCCTCCCTGGGAAATGAATCCAAATGCCCTGCAATCATCTGCTGTACTCTTGAGTAGATGGTGTTCTCTCCTCTAAAGTGATTCCTTCTCCTATGATGTTACAGAATCAACTGTACTATACAATTAATTTTCCCCCAACCCTTTAAAAGCCATCAGTAGACACATCAGAGCACTGCTAACTACTTGAGATAGTAGTAGTCAGTTAAGAGCTTGCTTTTAAGGACTTAATTTAGCAAAATAAGATACAACTATTCTATGGAAATTTTCCTTTCTCCAATCACAGTTTTTTCATAACAAGATCTGCAGCGAATCCACACCAACAGATCTCTATCTGCTCTACTTTTACAGGACAGCCTTTTTATGCCTTTGCAAAGAGAGCGCTGCAATGTCCACCTTAAACATTTTTGAAGGACTTATCACCTTAACTTCTAAGCAATGCAAGCAGAGAAAGATTAATACCAGATGAGCCACTAAGAGGGAAAAGAATAGCTGGTTACACAGCTGAACTGAATCAATTTGAAGAGTAGCAGCTAACGACAGCTTGTTTAGACATAATTAGACCTAGACCACAAATTAGCAGTAGAGCTTAAGGAAGAATCTGAAAGAGGAGAGCACTTTTACTGAACCCGCAAAGAATGCATTGTGTGGGTGCAAAATATTGAAGCAAAGGCACGAACCGGAGTGGAGATGAAAAGTTAGTTGGCAAGACCAAGAATCACAAAAAGCCAGACCAACACAGGAATTAACCAAGGGTAGGGAGAGGCTGAACAGTGACACGCTTTAACAGTAAGAACAGGAAGCTTAAGTCTGATGAAATGAGGATAGCAAACAGCAAAATGTTCCAGAAGAAGCAGGAAACTATGATATTAGAGATTTGTAGCCCTGGTGCTTTTGATGTCCCTAATGTGCAAGCAACAGGTGCGTTGAGGTAGTCAATGAAAAAGGTAATTGTTACAGATCACCCAGGAAATAAGACAATTCAGAAGCTGTCAGAGAAAGAGGGATGTGTCAGTGGAAACAAAAGGAGGAACTCCATTCTCCTTTAACTCAGTCAGCCTGGCATTAAATGCCTGTCCCATCATGAAGCTCACAAGCAGTTCTTGAGCCCTGATGCAGCTTGTAAGCCAGGGATTATTATAGATGTCAGTATCAGAGGCAGAAGCTTTCAAAGATTGTAACTGCGGATAATAGCTAATTCCAAGGTTTATGGACCAATGCAAACTGGAAAATTAAACTTTAGACATCATACCTGATAACACAGTTTCCTCGATTGGAAGCAAAGATGACAATGGGGGAAATAGAAGATTCCAATGCTCGGTGCAGGTACGTGAAACATTCGATATCCAGCATGTGAACTTCATCTACAAAGAGTACACCAGGGACTAGCTCTGCGATGCCTTGATCGATGTATTTATTTACTACCTTATTTATCTCTCCTCGAAGTTTGTCTGAGAACAAAAAGAAACTGTTAGTTGTTCTGCTAGTGAACTATAGGTCTATATAAAAGACGTAAAGCAAGTAAAAATCTCCTTGAGTTTTTTCATGGTTTGGTATCTTACCACCACAGGGAAAAATCTCTACGATGCTAAAGTTCTGTGGCATTCACTCCTGTATTGGAAAGATACCTGTGCAACAAAGTATTTCTAAACTGAACTTGTAGCACTTAACTCAGGTAGTCTGTCCCCTTACATGACTTGTGAACTATGATTTTTGTGGGTTTGGGGAGTTTGGCAGTGGGGGAATTCAGTCAAACCTCAGTTTAAAACATGAAACTTAACAGCTTCCAAGCATGGCTGAAAAGAACATCACTGGAAGAACAACAACAAAAAAAAATAGGGCTACATAAATTTCTGTGAACATATGGATCTCAAAGCTATGCAAGATGTTACATCGATAAATCTGACATTAGAATAAGCAAAGTGACCTCTGGAACAGATGAAATACTTCAAAAGACTGCCATTCGAGTTAGATATTGGAACACTTTGATCTAACTTTAGATAGTCACTCACAGAAACATCATTTCTTTCAAAGCAAAAAGGAGAATAGATCTGTCTGTAGATTTTTTTTTCTCCAGTGATCTGTAGGTAGGAAGAGCAGCAGTGCACTTAAAGCGTCAAGTCAATAGACAGCTGCTATAGAGGTGGCTAAAGCAAATGAAGGTTAGAATCTTTAGAAGCCATTTTTCTACTCCACAGAAATTCAGTATGGTTGCTTCACATAAGCACACATCCTAACAATGTGTTTTAGATTATTTTCTTGTTGTTGTTGTTCAGTTTGGCTGTTTGTTGAAGTGTGAACCTCACACACTGGCAGGAGTGTTCTGAGAAAGGGGGATGGTACCAGCATTCTAACCTCTTTCTCCCCAGGAAAAGAGGTGCAGACTACAGTGCTTCATCACCCTGTGTGTGAACCAATAACATGTTGTACTGTTTCCAGCCATTGCAAATCTAGCAGCTGTATCACTGCTTTTTGAAATCTGAATATTTATGAATAAATGTTATGTAGGCATTAGTTTAGAGGTGGTGCATGAATAATCCTATTTTCAGTCCTCTTCTAACTGGCAAACATATAGGTTATATTGGTCTAAAAATACCATGCAAGACTCATACCAGTAATTTCAGTTTTCTTAGGCTTCATCAATTGCCCCATCATAGAAAGGATGTCTTGGCCACCCTAGGAGAAGAAAGTTACAGATCAGCTATGAGGTCTCATAGTGAGCACGTACCATGAGAATTTTATAAATCAGGAACTGGTTAAAGAAGTTGTTTCTTGCAGTTAACTTGATACTTTATATCAGCAGGGCTGACAATCTGTCAAAGGTTAGGTCACTTCACTGCAGCAGTATTCTAAACATAATCATTCCGCTACCTTGTCATCCTTTCTTTAGCATCGTTCATTTGGAGACCATAAAAAAACAAAATGAGATATCCTCTTTTAAAAAAAATTGTCAGAGAAGCTTTTAAGGACTAAAATTGTCACAGAACACAGAGACTTGGATTGCCTGCGTGCACAGTAGACGTTCAACCTGTAAACACAGGAACAATTATGCTGAGTTTTAAGAGTCTGGAACACCTCAATTTTTATCATTTAAATGATTTTGTTGGGAAAAGGATGTTTGTTTTTAAATAGAATAGGTTAAGGGCTTGTAGTATGATACTGTAGCAATGCCAGCCTTTAAACAAAGATACTGTATTGTGAATGGCTTATGTTTATGACATAGATGGAATTCCCTCAATTCTGGGTTTATGTTAAGGAGTAATTCTATTTTGGGGGTTTTTTTGTTTGTTTGTTTGTTTTTGTTTTTTTTTTGCTGCAATAGGTTCAGAGGTCTACTGAAAGTCACAAGGAAATTTAACAAGAGGTTAGGAAACACTTCTGAAGGAAGCAGGGACATCAATAGAATCCACAGCAGTCAAAAATCCTTAGTGACCTTTTATCATAGTGCTTGCAGTTTCCATTTCATGGCCACAATACCATAAACACAGAGCAGAGTAAGTTCTGAACACAGGTCAACTTTCAATAAATAAAATGATGTGGATCTGGCTGCTGCCACCTCACATCTGTAGACAAGTTTCCTTCTGGAGAGAAAACAATCTCTTTCCTTGGTCAAGAGGAGCAGCCCACTCTGCCCTTTTTTGCAGGGGATGGGGCACAGTGGCAGAGGGAAGGGGAGAGCTAGGTCTTGATTATGCATTAACTGTGAAGGTAGCGGATTTCAAATATCCATGTGGAAGCTCTGCTATAACGCTGTCCTCTGCAGTGTTAGGAAATGTCCTCTGATAAATACTCCACAACCAGGTGCATGAATCCTAATTCAGCAACTGCCTCTTTAACCTGTATGGCAGAACTGCTGAGGTAGCCAGCTGCACCATGACCTCCCTCCAGAGGGGAGAGGTAGACTGGCCTTCACAGTGTAACACCTTCTGCTTTTCCTCTGTGATGCTGATTTAGGACAGCTCAAATTTCTACATCTCCTTGATTATTCTAGTAAGTACCACATCTACGTCAAATAATTTTTCTGTAAGGACTTCATCTGTGGAGTGAGATACCTGAGGTCGAGCATTGGCCACATCCAAGTCATGCAGGGTGACATCCTGAATAATTTCCTTTTTCTTGTGCACATCACCCTTTGGCAAGGGAACATACTCTTCAGCTTCAAGGTCAAATTCCGTAGCATAGATATCACACCTGCCTTGCCTCTGAGAAAAAGAAAAGAAGAGAAACCCAGGTATAGAACTAGTTTCAACGCCAAAACCTTGAGTGACATGAACTTGATAAAGGGCTTGGTTCACAATTCCAGTCCTGACAAGCTTCAACTGACAATTCAGACATCCCACTCCCTGCTTAGCAACAGGCATACCCTATCTACTGATCAAAGCTCAAAAACTCTGTTGAAAAACACCTGATATTTTCAGTGGTAAGAATATTCCACTCCCCCCTCCCCTTCTTTTAACCGTATGCAATTCTTGCTAAAGGACAAATCCAGCAGATTAACTAGAGATTGGGAGAACTGTTCAAGACTCCTTTGTAGGTGGGTGATTTATTATATGACACAAAATATTATGCTCATCCATTAAACAGCAAGTATCGCTGTACACTACTTTCTAAATCAGATATGAAAAGAATGCTAACTAATGCAGCATTCCCTTCTACATGTATATATCTTGTGGAGAAAATACCAGAGCGATAAAAGAAAGATTAAATACACTGCACATGTCAGACTGAAAATGACTAAAGTTGCTTGGTTTTTCCCCCCTTCCCTTAAAGATGTCTTGATCTTACAGAAAAGAAAACTGATCCAGACAGCATCAGTGATAGCTTCCTTGCCAGATGACCTTAACTGTGAACCAGATGACCATGTTCTTTCAGTGCAAGAGAGAATTTTCTCTCCAGATAAGGAAAACACCGGGCTCTTCTTAAAACTTCCATGTAACCATTTCATGTCAGTTAAGGTTAATAAATTGGAGAGCCTTCTGACAGAAGCAGAGAAACGTCTGCAAGGATACATATACTTGCATAAAGGTGCATAACTTTTCTTTTACCTTGACAGCTCCACTGTTTGCTTCAATATAAATAACATCACCAGTTTCCACTCGCTCCTTCTGCAAGCTTTCAAATATGCTTGGGTCCAGCTGGAGACAAGCAAACATCACAGTTGGTCAAAACAGTTCCATATTGTTATGGCAATCAAGGAAGCGAAATTTAGTCTAAATCTCACTACCACCAGACAAAATTAAACTGGAAATCCCCCCAACACTACTTCTACGATTTTATAAAGCCATAACACTTGGAGTACTGATAGAGAATAAAACTGGAAGAAGATGCCCAGAACGTACTTTCTTAGCAAAATAATCTGCTATCTGAAGGAAGTGACAGTAAGTGCCAGAAACATAATGATACCAGTTACTATCAAAGTATGCCTTTGTGTAATGTGACAATGTATTTATACCTAGGATGCAGCACTTCTCTTGCTTTCTAACAAAACTTTTATAAAATATCTGGCTACAGCACTGGATTATGCTATGTGATCTCTTGAATCTGTATTCTCTGCGGAGCTGTGTGAGGGAGAGTGAATGTGGAATACGTTAGTTGCTTTTATTTCTCTCAGTACATGCTTATTCACTTTTGCTCTGCATTTTCTTGTTTTCAGAATGAACAAATGCAAGATGATACTTAGCAACAGAGACAGCTTTCAATTCTCTCATGCTCTAACTGACAGGGAAATTGAGCAACATGGACAGAGACTTGTATGAGAAAACAAAGGGAAAGTGGGTCTGAGCTGGCAACATACCAGCTCAATTTCCAGTTCAAATCAAATATTCACTAGAGCATACCTCCTCATGTAGAAAGGAGGGATGTGACAGAAAGAACAATTTATACTAAAGTAGGCAAGAATTCCCAAAACCACGCTCAAAAATCCAGCTAAGAATCAGGAAAACAAAAACAAACAAGACCTTTCTTCTATGTTTGTTATCACAAATGTGAATTTATAGCCAGGGTCAGTGTAAGCATATCACGGACTGAAACAGATCATAGTGCAGATTCCCAGCTCAACCCACTTTTCTGTGGTACTAGTAATGCTGCAGAACTGCATCAGGATCTCTTCCTGCTTACACTCTCCTTTAATTCATTAAAGACATACAAGTGTGTGCTGCCAAACAAAAATTACAGGGGCTGCTAATTGAGTGATGGGTTTATCCCCAATTTCAATTAGTGGGAGACAAGACTAACATTTAAATATTCTACACAAAACAGATAAACATACACACTTAGGAGCAGGATAAAGTTTGCGAGCAAAAGAAAACAGCCTCCTGGCATCCCCACTCTACAGAGATGGGGATCAAAGACTTGCAGTGGAAATAAGAAGTGCTAAAAATAGAAGATGCAGACCTGAAATACTTAAGGAAATTTTTGAGACTCTGCCATACATACCTTCAACTGTTTGGTTCCCTTTGCAGTTTTGAGTCCTATAATTACATGGCTGATGGTTTTGCCATACCCCCCCATAGGATTTTCAGTCTCACATGGAGTTAGTTCTGTGACTTCTCCTTCATAAACCTCCTTGGTCTCTTTAATTCTCAACCCTGCAAGAAATTGTTTAGAACAGTTTCAGTACACAATCAATGGTCGGATACAGTCTGCTGCATTGCTGCCAACAGAATGTAACGTATTATTAGGCTGCACTACATTTAATGGTAATTTTTTACTTTCAAAAGTAGAAACATCAATCATTGTTCTCTTCTTCAATACTAAATGAGAATATTCACTCTGTGTCATTAGAGTGAAAGTTTGGACCAAGTTCTGACCTGCAAAGCAGTTTATTAAACTCTGAGAAACTATCTTCTTTCTGTCTGTTATTATTAGTTCTTGAGGCAAATGTCAGTATCTTTTCTCCTTCCCTCAAAGAAGGGATTTGGTTGATTTGTTCCCCTATGCTAAAGTCAGAGAAACAGTTCATCTTCTGAAATTTAAGATCTGTGACACTAATATAACTGCAAGTTTTACACAATTTTTGTACCATCAGGAAAGCCCTGCAGGGTAAGCAAAAAGACACAAGAAAAAAGTAACTTCATAAAAATATTTAAATTTCAGCAACTGAGTTAAAAATAACATAGATTTATGAGGTTCTAACACAATACCTGTTAATCAAATTAAGAAAAGGTTAATATGTAATTCAAAATATTTTTCAAGTTAATAGCAAAAGGGGAGCTAGATAAAATTTAGCAGAATCTGCTATAATGCAAATTTAAAAGTATTTCAAAATAGCTGACAATGACATCCCTACTTTGTTAGTTTTCAGACAGTTGAGCAATCATCCTAGTATCTGGGTATCTTCTATTCTAGTCAGAACTATTGTAATTAACTAAGTTATTTTAAATTGATGAATAATATAGAGCTGAAGAGTTTTACGGTTATACTGTTCCAAAGAAAAACCACTATCATCACCACCACCACTACAATTATGCAGACGTTCTAACTACATAAAAGTTCAAAGAACCCACATCTGAAGAGACTCTATGAAGTATTTTATGAGACACACATGCCATACCAAAAATAATGAATGGGCTGTAACAAGATACAAGGAAGTCATCCTGCCCAGTCTGAGGCTATTAGGACTTTATAAAACTTTCCTTGTTCCATAACTTTTCATTTTGCTTTGAAATAGATCAGACACTTCACCAGTAATCTTGAGTTGCTGATAGGGAAATATAAAGAACTGACAAATATGAGTCTGTCTCCCTCTACTGGACCCACCTTAAGACTAGGATTTGAAATGTGAGAAATAGGTTAGTTGTGGCTAGTGTGACGATTTCTTGGTAAGAACTGTTTGCCTTCTCTTATTTAGCACTACATAAAAAGTTAATTTCAGTAATTTTTTAAAATGTTTTTCAGGTATGCCAAAACATCAGGCAAAAAAAAATAATTAATGAACGTTTGAGTTATAAAACTGACTTAGACAAGGCTGCATCACATAGGCTACACATGCAAGAAACGTGAAGCAATATGGGAACTGCTGGTACTGAGAAGTGGACATTCACAGGTTTGTTTTTCCTTTTGGTTTTAAACTTTCAGCATAAGCTCTATTCTGCTCTGAAAAAAATGGAAGCCCATTAGTGTTTGGGGCGTATTTTGTATGCTGCTAAAGCAGACTTTCCAGTTTCATTTCATCTGAAAAGAATCTAATTCATATGCTCAGTCTGCTCCAGAACGCAAACTAAAGCTAAGCCCACGGGGACTACCTAGAGATTTACTTCAAAAGCATGCCTCTAAACTAATGTGCTCAGGTAGACATGCCTATAAAAAATATTCACAGATTAACATGTTCTGAGCAAAGGTAATCAATGCTTTGAACTTGCTGCTGATTATTCTTTGTTTTCATATGAATCTGCATGTATCAACTAAGAACTTCATTCTCAAAAGAGCTCTTTAAGTTAAACAGAGATATTTCCTACTTACAAATCAGAGGCACGAGTCTAAGAAG
Source organism: Ibidorhyncha struthersii (assembly GCA_013398815.1). Lineage (NCBI taxonomy): Eukaryota > Metazoa > Chordata > Aves > Charadriiformes > Charadriidae > Ibidorhyncha > Ibidorhyncha struthersii. Next base: position 143,027 of record VZSZ01012190.1, on the reverse strand, counting down.
GCAGTTGCAGACTATTTCATGTTTTGGATCAATAGCACCATATGAAGTTAAACAGTGCTTGTTTGATTTACTGGCAGTTACAATTTGAAGACAGAGGGAACAGATATGCTATTTAAGTGGCTATTCCAGTAGCTATTTTTTACTGCAACTGAGCTCTAACATTAGCTACTGTCATCATCCTTGCCAGCTGCTAATAAGCTCTATACAGGATTAATCCCTGTCAGCTTTTTTAACCCATACAATAATTCCATCTTCTCATTTCCCACTCTGTTCTTTTATGTTTCTTAGGTATTACAAACTCTACTACACCCCAAGCAGTACTTGGCCATGAGAATACATTGAGTCTGTTACTAAAAGACTCCCAAAAATAAAAATTCTGTAAACTTGGAGTCATCCTGCTTTCCTTATACAGTGATAGGTCCAAACCAGTCAGACTCTGTTGTTTCCAAGAAAAAAAAAAAAGAAAAAAAGGTAAAAAATTGATGTTACATGCCTGATCATTTTTATAAATTGACATGGCTAAACCCTCTGAAAGCAAAATGCACAATAGGAGCAATAGATGACGTACAGAACCTGCTAATAAGGAATCATACAAGACTCCCCTCCCCTAAAAAAAAAAACCATAAGTGAATACTTTAGGTACTGGTTGATGTGTGAGCTGAAGCTTCTCTTGCACCCAGTCACAGCTAAGTGTATGCTTACACTGAGCATACAAAATAATATTTTAATTTTTTTTATACAATGCACCCTTGTAAATTACTTACCAGGCAGGGAAGCTAAAACATAACTGAGATTTAAACATGATTGGAAAATGTTCCTTTATGAAATATGGCAGTTACCAGTCCTTTAAAATATTTCAGAGAGTTGTTTTTTTTACATTGATAAAAGTATTCAATAAAGGTTGTGTTATGAAAATGTGACATGGAATTCAACAGAAAGGAATAAAAGAAGCTCCATCTTTCATTAACATCAATATTTGTTTAGAAGTGTCTTGCTATTGACATTCAGGGAATGCAGGGAACTAACAATGTAGCTGGCTGTTAAACCCTAGAGAGTTAAAATACTGCTATCTCTAGGAATGACAACACGGATGGCGTAAGTTTCATCTGTTGGTTCAGGTTTCCAAATCTCTGACAGGGAACTTCATCACGTCAAGGAAATATTGCAGACTACTCAGTCTCTGGCTTCCCTCCCCCAGATTCATGGTAACCAGAAGACCAGAGACTACTGAGAGTTGCTTTCTTATAAAAGTCAATGGAATACTTTTGTTTCATTGCAGAACTGAGAGACTTCTTCACCTTACTGCCACTGAATACATAGATGAAGTCCAAAGGGAAATGTGGTACAGAAACCAGGAAAATTAACTGTTAATACGTTCAGTACTAAAATCAGGTTATCTTTAGCCAATCCTCATACAAGGGCTGCTTCTAACTGCATTTATTAGCTGTCAGCACCTATCATAAGAGATTTTAGATACTCATTGAGGTTGCGTTGCAAATTTAACCAATTTACATCAAGTTTGTAAAGCACTGTAGAATCGAGGAAGATATTAAGTTAAAGTATTTATTTGTTGGCATGGAACTTTCTTTGGGCTTGCTGAAATACTAAGTCAGGCTAACACTGCCTTTGGGCGTCCCTGATTAAGACTGTTTGCTTAGTAGTGTGAAATCACTGAAATAAAAGAGGAGGGAGCATTTTTCTGTCTACAAGTATTTCTGCTAATGTAAGAAACCAAAAACTACTTTATTTTCAGTATTATTTAGAATCACAGGCAAAACGAGGAGATGAACCTGGAGGATGAGAAGAGACCCTGGGGAAGTAGAATAAACCATAATACAAGAATTAAATTATGGTTTATAAACAGAAAACCTTACTGATTCCAGTAAGTGTGAAAGAGATTCACTATATTAAGATCAGCACTGAAAAAAAAGAACATACCACGAACTGAAGATCGCCATGACCACTGAAAAGTTTTTCCTTTTTAGATGACTGGGAAAAAGCAAAACAAGTATCATGCAAATACTTAATTCTTCTTTTTTTCTGAAACCTACCAATTGCACGCCGGAAGTTTTCCATTAGAACTTCTGTTTTCTTGATCTCAGTGGAATAGACCTCACTTCCAACCATAGGACAAAAGGGGACTTTACTTCCCAGTTCCTGAGCAATAGCTAAAGCCAAAGCAGTCTTAACAGAACAAAAAAAGAACACATTAATTTTTATGAGAATTAACAAAGGATTCTTTCTGCACAAAGTTAACTTTGCTCATCATATCACCTTCCATATATCAACTATCAATTTAATATTAAGACTATTGTCTGACACATTTCTCAGATACAACAACCCTCCTCCCCGCAAAATAAGCTAGACATCTAAAGTGACTATCAGACTTATAAATGCCTTAAAGAAACAATGCTAGGCATTTGAATTTGACATCTGATACAAATGCAAAAAGCCTTAAATAGCATGGGGAAAAAATAAACAAGGCAAAAAGTATTTAGGCTTTTAACATAAAATTAATTTCTAAGACTCTTCTTCAGAGACCATATTATGCGTTTGGTAACCTATAAGAGGTGGTTTCACACTAATGATGACTGGACACTGGATATTGCCAACCTTGATGACACGGCAAAAATCAAAATAAAAGCAGAAAATCATGTCAATACATTGATAAAAAAATCTAGCAGAACAAAACACTAGCTAACCACTACCCTAAAATGGTTTTGACAACAAATTAAATAATTAAAATAAAATAGATTTGGGAATACTTTATTTAATCTCAAAAAAGATAAACAATCCCTTGCCGGTTCCAGGAGGTCCTGCCAACAGCACAGCTCTGCCAGCCATTTTCTTGCTTTTGATTAGTTCCACTATAACCCCACAAGCCTATAAGTTAAATAAGTATTTACACTGTTAACACAAGTGTTGCTATAATAAAGTGTTTAGAAATATTAGTCTTTCTGAGCCCACTAAAAATAAAGAGGATTTCAATTTCATGCACACAAAAGGGAAGCAAGATCATAAAAGCCTACCTCCTACGATCATTTTCTCTGACACAGACAATATTAAAAAAAAATAAATCACAGACAACAAAACTCAACCTAAGAGCACAGACTCCTTTCCCCCTCCTGGAGTTACATGCGTGTATAAACGTTTAAAAATAAAGCAGGAAATGCATCTTTGAGTTTCAGAACGACAGATCAGCTAAAGCCAGGGCCAGACACCGGAATGAAACGGAAGCTCCAGTCCCCACTTGCACCAAATCTCTTGACTTTTGGTAGGTTTCACTGCCTTCGATACCCCAACTTCTACGCCTAAAACTTACATGCCACCTGCCCTTGCCGTCAGCTACTGCAAAAAAGTAGCGGCGTTAAGGAATAGCCTTGATTACCCCCATCGCTCCTCGCACAGCAGTGGAACACACGGAGGAGCCCAGGCAAAGACTTTCACTCGCTAACGGGGGTTACGAAGACACCCAGCACAGTGCGGGCCTGGCCCCCGCGCCTCTTGAGGCCTCCACCGAACCCCGGGGAACCCCGGGGAGCCTCGGCCGGGCCCCGCCGCGCGCCCCCCTCACCTCCCGCGCGTTCTCCTGCCCCACGAGCCCGGCCCCCGCCGGCTTGGCGGTGCCGCTCTCGTCCAGCCCCAGCCCCTTGACATGGCTGTGGGCGGCGATGCGCTGCGTCTTCGAGGTGCTCTTCACCTCCTCGATCTTCATCNCCCGATACTTATTGGACGCGACGCACGCCTGTCACTGTCGGGGGGTGCACTTTTTTAGGGTCCGTCTACCCGTTTCCGTGTGCGACGACTTCAGAGGACCCGACTGGGTGCGGGCGCTGCGGCGGGGTCGGGCCGGGGGGAAGGAATGGGCAGGGGCCGAGGGGGCCGGGCAGCACAGGCCCTCCTGAGCAGCTTGTCCTTGCTCGGCAGGCTTCTTGGCCCTACATCTGCCTTCACTGAATCCGGTGCGGGGCTGGAGCTAGTGCTCCTCCCCGCTACCGGGGCAGAGGGAGCCCTGGGTGTCCCCTGGCTCGGTGTGGGGCTGGGTGTCCCTCTCCTGGGCACTCAGGCTGCCTGTGGCTGGCTGACAGCAGGCCAGGAGCCATCAGCAATGCCTTCTGAAAATCTCTGCTGGCTTTAGCTTACAAAAGTGAGTTGAGGTTTTCCAAGGGTGTTTTCTAGTTTTTTGTCAAAGAAAAGAGTAAGGGCAATCTTTTACTTGCTGAGTGTAGCTCAATAACTTCTAGCTTTCTGTGCAACTGCAAAATAATTCTATTCCATGTGTCCAAAGCCTTTATGTAAGTATCTGAGGCTTTAACAGATGCTGTACCTACAACAAAACTTGAGTTCTTCTTGAGCTTTGTCCAACTGAAATGAGGAAAAGTACTCCCCTCCTCTCAGCAGGCAGTTTCACAGCCTTGCAGACCTTACCCTCATTTCCTCAGCTCTGTGAGGCTGCAGCTTTTGGGCAGCTATAGCTGCTAACTGTGGCTCAGCTGTAATTCTGCTGCATCTTGTATGTAGATGTAAATGGTTGAGATGGAGATGACTCAGTGAAATTTTAGATGGGATCTGGGAACCTGCAGTTCCAGTGACTTCTCCTTGTTTGTAGGTATTTGGATCTCCCTCCCAAGAAAAGAGAGGACCCTCTTCCTGTCATTATATAATGTTTTCTGAGTTTGATTATAAAACTGTGGCAGTCTGCAGTGTTCGAGGCCACTGGATCAACACAGTGTGATGCAGGACTGCTGTCTGTGCAAAGGGGTGGTGCCATCTCAGCTCTCCCATGCACTGCCAGGGAGAATTGCAAAAGCAGTCATGTGATGGTACAAGCCAGGAGAGTGTCTTTTAGGAAGGATGGGAATTATGGCTCAATTTGCAGAAGCGCGTGAACAATATATACGCTATTCATTCCCTTTTTGTGTAAAAGCTTGCATTAGTTTTGTTAGAAATGTCATTCAGCAAAGACTTTACTATTTGTTGCTTCTTTTTCTGTTAATTGTTCTGTCAGTTTATATTTACATAATCTAGTTTAAAATTGTAATTACAATATAATTGCACACATATGTAGTTCAACACCTTTGTAAGAGTATCCTATTATACAACTGTTTAGCTAAGAGTTTTTGAATCTAACAAATACAAGCTATCCTTTAAATAATTAAAAAAGTGTGTATGCTATTGGACTCTATACATCCTCTCGGGGTCATATTAGTCACAGAATACAAACGCCTAATAAGTACTGAACTTCTTTGTAAAAAGGCAAATATACAACTTTGATTTCTCTAGTGCATTAAACTGCCGCAAGTGTTGTGGGGAAGTCTGGTCAGAGCTCAAGTTTCTGCCAGTTCTGGAAGAATAATTAGCAAGTCTTCTAAGAGGTCTGAAGGCGGTGATGCTGTTAACAAGAGGTCCAGGCTAGGTACGGCCCTCCTTTTAAGAAGGACTAGGAATGGGTGAAATACATATTCTTTTATTAACTGAGACTTAAAACTGTCCATATGCTTCATGTTATCTTGTTTGATGTCGCAGCTAGGCCTATTTTTGACATTATGCCATTTCAAAGACTATTTCATAATATTTGCTTATTTCTTTTTGGTGAAATTCAATATATAGGCATGTAGATGGCAGGAATAGAGAATTGCTGTTAATTTTCATTATAGCTTAGAAGGAGGATAGAAATATTGGATGTATGTAGAAATCAGATATGCTACACAAGATTCTTTAACTTCAGAAATACTAATTCAATTAGAGATTTTTCCTGATAAAAGTGGCTAAGAAAGAGAAGTGTTAATTGTCTGTCTACAGCAATACAATGTCTCAAAAAGAGAATTGGAGCAGAGCCTAAAACTTCAGTCTGCTAGTGACCATTGCTGTTTAGTAAACAAAATTACTGCCATGATGAAGGTACAATTTTAGACCTGCAGAAATCATTATGAAAATGGTTTGGGTTTGTATTTGCAATAGAAGAGGATATTTCAAGATGAAAAAGAAACAGTAAACAATTGTTTGCTTGATAGATATGAAGCTGCCTTCTCTCTCTCTTACTTGCTCGAGTTAATATCACTTAACAGGCTTTACAATCATCCATAAGCTGAGTCTTTCGGCACATCTCATTGTATTGATTGTTTTACTCATTCCATGTGTTCTTTGAGCATCGTGCTGAAATTGCAGTTAAAGAGCGGGAGAAGAGTATATTTGGGTGAGGGAAAATAAACAATAATCCTTAGACCACACAGGATTAATTGTTTATTCCCCAGAAAGAGCAGAGTACATGTGGAACTACTGGAAAGTTTAAAATTGAATTTAAATAGCTTCAATGATCTTTTCTGATTGATGTCTGATGTGTTATGATGCATCAGTATAAGGAAATACTAACCTCAACCTTAATGTGATTTTTGAATAACTAACACATTAGAGGGGGAGGGTAAAATAATTTTGTTGCAAAGCATGAGTCGTCTTTCTCCTTTGTCCATGCCACCACATGGAACATAAGTAGGTTTTTCGACCATTCTGCCCATCTCATATTATAAGATGCTTTGAGTATAATTTAATATTTCACTAGCAAGTTAACCAGAAAAAATAATACCTGTCACTAACAGTCTGAACTGTTATTCCCCAGGTTTAATCAACTCATTTTACCACCGTTTCTTTTGCCCCCCTCTTTGAGGTCTCCTCTTTGGCACAGACGTCATGCGATACCCGATGTGGGAGCTGGAGACTTGAGAGCTGTTTTCCTAGACTAAATGTTTGAGGTTACAGGACGTGGCCCAGTTTCACATAAGCTTTCAAATTTCAATGGGACATGCTGAATCCTGAAACTGTCAAATAGTGTATTATTTTTGGAGTGAGAGAGAGTACGTGTGTGTGAGTGTGTGAATGACCTTTACATTTTTACCCTATCCCCAAAGTCTGACTTCCTGCCCTTTCTCCCATGAGTCCATAAACTTTAGCAATTAAAGTGAACACTTCTTAAGGAAGAAATTCAGTATAGGGGAGAACAACTGGGAAGAGGAACGGTGTATTATGGAGAAAACGAGGAAAAAAGCTAAATGCTATAAACTTCTTGCTTCATGAGTGATATAGAAAAATCTGGAGAAGCTGGGATTCTTTCTTTTTGCCATGTTTGCCCCTCTGTCTTAGTAATATCAAGACCTCTGTGTGCGTGTGTGTTCTGTTTTGTTTCCTGCAAAAGAAGCTGAAAGATTTTTCCTACTCTTCAGCAGAGCAATAGGAGTGATGAATCTTAACAAATGCCGTCTCTTAATTTCCAAATTTGTAATTAGTTTTAAAACTTTGTAAGCTAACGGCATGGACCTCTCTAAACACTGAATAAAAGTGCTTATGTCTCTATTTACCAAATTTCTCCTCCTTGCTATCGGTGGTCTAAGTGTATTCATTTCACAGGTACCACGTGCACCCTGATCTTGCAAAGAGCTGTGCCTTCAAGTGATATGTTGGGAAATCAGAATCACAGACTGTAAAATCCCGGAGAGAGAGATATGTTCTGAGCAGTAACAACAAAACTGTAGACATTGTGGCAAATTTACCTGTCTCTTTTTGTTGTTTTTTTTTCCCCCTTCCCACTACATAAGGACAACTTCTCTATCTAGAGAGTATTTTCTGTGTCTAAAGGAAGAAAACTAAGAACAAACCCACATTTCTACCTGACACCCCTCCTTCTTGCAGGTCACTCACGAGTATAAGATTATAAAAGAAATGCCACCACTTTTACATCAGCAGTGGAATTAAATCCATTTTCCCATGGATTTTTATCTTCCTTCCTTCCATCTCCTTAGCAGAAGGAATTATCTTTTTTGGGCCCCATGAGTCCTATCCAGTATCCCCCTAGTTATTTTTTGAGCAAAATGTAGCTCTTGTTCCATTGGTAAGTCCGTGCAAAATGGGTGACAGCTGAGCTCTTGCTGTAGCCCCTTACGCTGTGGACCATTGAAACGGGCACCTCCCCCTCATTACCAGTTTTCACAAAAGTTGTAGAAACTTTTAGACCTCTGTACTTTGTCAAACCTTGTTGAAAATGGCAGTTATTTTAGACATTTTGAGAGGACTTCTGGATAATGCTTCTCCTGGTTAGGAATGAGACCTTTTCCCACCTCTTCCTTCTGAACTCATCTAATAATTATTGCTAAAAAAGAATAGAATTAAATGGTAGGTAATACGATACAGGGATATCTGTGTGGATTATAACTATGTAGGGCCTTTTCTTATGGGAATAGAACTTCACTTTGCAAGTATGTATTGATATAATAGATTGAGACATTCAGGGCAACGAAGTGACGTGAGCCTTATGATTTAACAGGAAACTATTCAAAGCCTGGGAACTGGGTCTGAAAAGTGACATTATGCTTAATTTGGCTCCCATGACAGAGCTCCCATCAAGCTGAACTATTCTGCTCAAGAAGCCGATTAACCAGGCTAGCTCAATGCATTGGCACCACTCCTTGCAAGTTCATTTCTTTCCTTTAGGGAGATACTTGTCTCTCAAATAGCACCGAGTGCGAGGAATGACTGCTATTTTTTTCCCCCTGTCACTGAGTCATTGATTCTGTCATCTTGATTTCTGTGCGTTTGGGAAGGAAGAGAAATTTGTCCCCAACTTTAAAGTGTTGTTATAGGGAGCAACTTTCTTTGTAAGAAAAAGCTTGGAGTTTGGAGTCAAAGCCTAAAACCTAAATCCATGATGCTGACAATCACCTTAGGCAAGTCATCTTACACTTCTGGCTCGTTCATTAGTTATTCAAATGCAAATGCTAAATACTGTTAACAATATGTATTACTGCATACAGGGAGCAAAAAAGCACTGCTCTCCACGGAAAAATTCTGTAGAATGTAGTGCAAGTCTAGTCTGCTAGACACCTATGGGAGGTCCATAACACAGTATTGCTTTCTTGGCTTGTTAACAGCTGTTATCATTTGAAGTGGTACTTAGGACTGCTTAGTACTCACAACTGAAAATGCAGAGCACGTGTTACGCTTTATGGTGTAAGGCAGTTGGTGCTGTGTGCCTCCTCGGTTATCATATTTAAACCAGTGAAATGTACTCTTGCCCTTAGCCTCTCTAATGCTCTCAGGCCTCTCCAATGCTCACCTCCATTTTTTTGGTTTGGGTTCGTTTTTTTTTTTTTTGGCTTGCAGGAGAGCTGTTCATCACTGTTAATAATCTTGGTTATTCTTAATCCCTTAAAGGTATGATTTTTAGGAAGCACGCTACACAACGTAAGTATACTTTTACAGAAAAATGAATTATGCAAACCCAGAAACTGGTGATTAAGCGTGAGGAGAGCAAACGATCCAAATCCTGACCTGCTTTTTCAGGTGCATTTGCAGTGTCCCTGTGACTGTGAAATCAAACCTCAGCGGCAGCAGGGCTGGGGTATCCTTGCTGGGGGGACGAAGGTGTGCTGTGACAGTCAGCGGGCTGAGCTCGGCAGCCCCGCAGTGACTAATTCCCGTAGGCAAGATGAGACCAAGTGCCAGTGCCCCAGAGGCAGTTACCCTTTCCCCGGGGCTCTCCACAGCTCTCAGCTCCCTCTGCTGCAATTAGGCCTGGTCCTGATGAGCCCCCGGTGCACAGCTGGGGAGTGGGCACCAGCTGTTAGGTGTGTGGCCATCAAAGTCAACTGCTTTCAGGTGTGTGGCCATCAAAGTCAACTGCTTTAACGGCCTCTCCTCGATGAGGGGGCCTGGTCGAGGCAGCGGAGGAGCCCTGTGAGCAGGTGCCGAGGTGAGCCAGGGGTTGGGTGGTTGTCATTCCTGCGGGTACGGCCGCCGAATGGTCGAATAGCCATGAAATTGACCAGTCTTTCGCCTTTCTGGGTCGCTTTTAGCGCCCTTCCTCGCCGTGCCGGTGGAGGTGGGTGCCCGCTCCGTGTGGTGTCGCCGCTCCGCGCGGGGCGGGGTGGCCGCGTTTCCCTCAGCCTTCGCGTTCCCCCGAACCGTACCCTCGGCGGGGCAGGGACGGCTCTTCCCGCGCCTGAGGCGGCGGCGGAACGGTGGCGGCGGGGCCCGCGTTGCCGCAGGGGCGCTGTTGGGACGGACCGGCCGGGGTGCAGCGCCGTCATGGCCGCCGGGTCCGCGGCGCCCCGCGTTCTCAACGTGAACGTGGGCGTCCTGGGTCACATCGACAGCGGAAAAACGGCGCTGGCCCGGGCGCTGAGCACCACCGGCTCCACCGCCGCCTTTGACCGGGCGCCGCAGAGCCGGGCGCGGGGCATCACGCTGGACCTGGGCTTCTCCTGCCTGCGCACCGCCCTGCCGCCGCAGCTGGGCCCGGGGCCCGGCGAGCTCCAGTTCACGCTGGTCGACTGCCCGGGGCACGCCTCCCTCATCCGCACCATTATCGGCGGTAAGGGGGGGAGCGGGGGCGGCCCTCCCTGCCCGCCCTGGGGCCGCGGCGGCGGAGAATGCTCTTACCGGGCTGCCGCCGCGGCTCTCGGGGCGCCCCAGCCCGCGGCAGGCTGGCGGCTTCCCGCGGTGCGGCCGGCGGGGCTGCTGCTGCCCGCCTGAGCCCGGCTGCGCTGGGAGCTCCGGTCGGGGGCCCGGGGGCTCTGTCCGTCCGGCCGTGCCCGCCGAGCGGCGGCTGTGGGTGGGGTCTCGGGCCGGCCACGGGCCCCCTGACTTCGTTAACGCTTCTTGGTAATTGCTCTTCAAATAAAGTACTGGTATTCATAGAAAAGCTATCGGTAAACGTGAAACCTCTGGGCGGTCAGGGCTGTTCAGTTTCCTTATGCTTACTCAAAAAAAAAGTTTTGTTTCTTGTGTACGGAGACCCTGTTTGTGGTCTTTAATGGCAACATTAATTTTGGTGGGTTTTTTTTTCGCTTGTTAAAGCTGTCCGAGTCTGATATTCCCTAGCTGAGAGCTGTGGTGTACTTGCTGGACATGCTTCTGCTCAACTTTTGTCTTGAACAGATTGGGGAGTTCTAATGTGATAATCTTACGTGTAGGAATAATTTTGTGGGTTTTGGTAACTTCCCATTTTAGCCTTTGTAAGCGATATTGGGAGGCTAATCTGGTTTGTATTAGAGCTCATTTCAAATTAGTTCACCTTGTTCTATGAGAAATAACACCTCCCGCTTCCATCTCTTGTAAAAAGAATTGAGAGGTGGTTGGTGCTTGGCTAAGGTTTTAATGGAGTTGCAGCTGCAGGCTGTTATAAAGTAGTCACAGGCTGAGTATCTGCAGCTACACGGACCTCTGAAAGTTCAGTTTCTCTCCTAGTGTCTCTTTAGTGTCACCTAGGCGGTAGTTCTGTAATGTAGTGTATGTTTCCTCTCAGCTAGACTGAGGTTCAGATCGTCAGTTTTCATGATGTATGAATTACCCCCCTTTTGAACAGATGTTATTATTTGTAAATGGTGTTAGCAGTAACTGCATTGTATTGTTTGTATTTCTTCTGGATAGACTAATAAACACTTACTTAGTTCTTGATTTCACCAGCAGTAAAGTGCCCTGTGCTGTTAATGTGTGCTCTACAGCTGCAAGGGAGGAGTGGCTGAGTGCTGAATTCCAGAAACCTGTGCTCTCTTAGTCTTCTTTTGTATTCTACAATCAGCTGTTATTCCTAAGTAATTGTAAGAACCTGATTATCTTCTAAAGAACGAAGTTTACTTTGTCAAATAGTAACTTTTCTCTGAAGAGTGACTTGTAGTTAGACATTCCTTTCTGCCAGAAATAACTAATTTGAGTGGGGTAAACTTCCTCATGAAGAGGACATGGGAAAACTTAGGGAAAAAACAGAGTTGGTTTTTTTTTTTTTTTTCCCCATCACTTTAACACTTATCTGCAAAGATTGTTTAATACATAGACTTCTTGTTGCTTCTTACCATTTTTATGAAGAACTTCAAAGCATTTTGTCACAGCTGTATATTTGTTGAATAAGTTATTTGTATTTCCTTATGGAAAGGCCATGCTGAGAGAAGAAAAGATGTGGACAGTGGACTAGACAGCATGATAGAGTTTTCTTCCCAGCAAAATGATTCTTTACAGGTAGCAATTCAGACACATAAGCAAGTCAAACTTGCTTAGTTCCAGTTATAGCAGATTATATATCTTAGTGAAAACATTTGATTAGTGTGACTTACTGTAATTCTATGTATTAAGAAAGAGTTGTAGTGAAAATGCAGTATTATGTTAATACTTAGTTTAAAGAGTTAGAAACTTCAGTTTTCTGCTTTATTAGCATACATGTATCTTGATAGTGGATGCTTTTTTTTTTTTCCACTACTGTGTTTAAAAGGTAAAACCTTGATGATAAAACCTGACCTGTGCCTGTGTGACTACTTAGGTGCTTACAGTTTTGCTATGGTTTGATGAAACTCAAACTGAAGTATAGGATATCTTGTGTAACAGGATATATCCTTCAGTGTTTAGGTGTCCAAATTTAAATATTGCCAACTCTTCCAGCTCTTCAGAAATGAAAAAACAGGCCTCCCAGATAATGATACTTTAAAAACTTGGATTGTTTTCATCTGCTTTCTAATCACAAGTGTTCAGGGTTCAACATTCCAAGCATTTTCTTTGCAACTAGTAATGCTACTACTTTTTTCTTTTTGATGGGATCTGTGAGTTCCCTGTTACTACACATTTTCTATATATGAGATTCTTAAATAAAACGTAAGTGCAAAGTACTTCATCTTCCTGTGTTTATTCTGCACCTCAGATTTCTTACACCTCTTTAAAATACTGCTCTTCTGAAATGAAGTCCTGCAATAGCTGTAGATGTGAGTTAACCTACAGAAAATGTAGAGCTGGGAGGGCTGTGGGAAAGGGAGCTGGATGTGAGGAATCAGAGGGTGGAAGGCTCAGAAGCACCTTTCCTGTCTCTGTTAGTCATGTGCATGCGGCATTTGCAGTAGAAACTACAGATGTGAAAACATGTTATTGCATGCTCTTATTTGAAGCTTTTTTTTTTATTGGAGGTGGTATAAACTAGTTGAACTAGTTGGCTCCCCCTTGAGTGACCCCATTTTATGGAAACGCTGTCAGCTGTGGCAGGGTAGCACCAGCATTATTCAGTCTGGGCTTCCTTGAGGCAGCTAGCTCAAGTGCTTCCTTCAGAGGAGCTCCTTGCTGGCTTCACAAGGGAAGCCAGTAGTCTCTTCCCCCTCCCTCCCCCGTCTTAGCTCTTCTCTTCCAGGGTGCGATTTTCATCAGTGGTGTCCCAGGCGATCTTCTAGTCCAATTCCATCCTCTTGAACTGTCATCTTGTCTGTGTTCCCAGAGTGCTCTAAGGGTTAATTCCTTTGCTTTACAAAGCTGATAAATCTGCTTACAGATTAAATGATACTATTTACCATTCTCTAACATATTTCTGTATCTAGGTAATTCTTGAGATGGATTTTTTCATGGCTGAATCTAGTATTGCATTTTTGTCATGCTATGCCAGGTAGTGCTTGACCTTGCATATACTTCTCACAGTCACTCCCAAGATGCCTGTTTGGAGACATGGATTGAATGAATGCGGAGTAGTTGAGCAGTAACCAAATGGAATGGAAAATAGAAGTCATATTTCATTCTGTGTGGTTACATTTTTCTTGCAAAGCTTGTCCTTGAAAACAAAACATATCAAATGTTAAATCAAAATTTATTTTTTTTTTACCTGCAAGCTGGGAATTGGAAATGTTGCAGACAGTTCCACCCAAGATGCTTTCTTAAAGTTTTAGCTGGAAGGTGATAGTCAAGGTTGGAATGAAATAAATGATAGGCACTTGACTTACTACATCACAGCTTTCACTTGTGTGTAAACCATACTGGTTTATTCTTCAGCAGCAGACTCTTGTGTGTCTGATGTGGCAGGAAGGTATTAAGTTATTGTGGATAGCTGTATGGCTTGGACTGTGTCATACACGTCTTGTTTCCTTATTCTTTTGAACAGCAAGAACAGAATTCTCTATTTTACAATAATTTCAAGACTTTTGCTGTGCTCTATCAGGATCTTGTCTATCTGTCACATACCAAGTAACACAACAAATATTTATAGCCATTCATAGTTGACTAGCTAAATAAAGAAAACAAACCTGAATAACTGAATTTTAAGGCTCGGTTCTTCAGCTTCTCACAAGCAGTAGGAAACACCTACATCAGCCTTAAGCTTGCTTTTCGCACTGAAGGAATGACCGCAAAATGCAGTACTACTGGTTTTATCATTACTGTGCTCTTCTATTGCTATAGAGATTGAGAGTGTTACTTTGTTAAAACTTCACACTGAGATGGGGTAGTCTTTGTCACAGCCCTATGGGATTTTTTTTTTTTAAGCTTCTGTTCTTTTGTTAAATTTCAGCTCTCCGATCTTCCACAAAGCTGATGTCACCAGAGTAAAATAGGAGTTGCTTTTACATTTGTTTGTTGCAGACCTGTGCATCCAGTAGGGTCTGGAATGGTTTCTCAAATGAGTTCAGCAGTAAGGGATGCCTGCAGAGAGGTTATATGAGTTAATCTGCCAGAAGAAATTCAATCCCCGTATTTCATTTTAAGACCACTTTGCGTAGCAAAGTAGTTTAACCAGTAGCAGATTTTTTACTTGCTGATGGTTAATTTCATGCCCTCTGAAGGGTCAGCGCACTAATAGAGAAGAACATGATTACCTCACCCTAGTGTCTCCCCACACAGGCAGTGGAGGGACACCGCCGTGTTTGGTTTAGGTGAGCTGTTGTCAGATGCCCTTTATCTGTTTGATTTTGAGATGGGTCCTCAAAGGAACTTCTGAAAAAGAAAGTTGTCTTTTTTTCTTACTATGAAGTTCAAAGGACAGAGTAGCCTTATAGGGTTTTAATTGGAAAGCTACTGCTTGACCCTGGTTGTCTAAACCTGGGGGGGGATTCTGACAAACTTGTAGTTTTGTAGTCTTTATGCCTGTCTGAACCTTTGACCTTTTTACTTTATAACTAGAGCTTCATTGTCACCATTTGTCCCTGCAGTTCCTTTCAAAGAAAACTGCCTTGCAAGTGTCTGTTTCCACTTTGCTGCTGTGTTCTGTTAAGGAAGGGTATTAATTCATACCTGATACATTGGAGGGGCCAAGACTTTTGAACTTGCACAAGAGCTTGGGGAGGGGGAAATGAGCGTAGCAAAAGCATGTCTTGCTGATGCAAATGAGTACAATGAAAACAGTCTTGCGAGATCAAGGGAAACGTGGTCTTGCTACCAGCATTCAAATTCAGTCAGATGCAGATTATTTGTAAGATTAACATAGCGCGCACAAAAAAGTATATTTATCACAGATTACTTGTTTTGCTGACTTTTAAGAGGATTTGTAAACTCAGGGTTACCTTTGCATTACTGTTGTGAAAATACACTTCTGTCAGTGTCAACTTTTGCTTGTTGACTATGTTGTGAGGATGTCACATTTCTTGTTTTTTTTCCCATTCCAGGTGAGCGAACAAGTAGAGTTTTATGGTTGTAGAGTGTATACATAAATGATGTAAATTTTTGTGGGGACCTCTTGCTGTTGAATGCACGTGTTGAAGGGAAACCTGTTCTGTGGAGGAAAGAGTGCCTTGTGTTGTTCAGTGGGTACCATTCTGGTTGGAGAGAAGTCACTGGAGAGTCCGGAAGAATTTGGCTGCCAGCTTGAAGCAAGAATAACGTAATAATGAACCTTGTTCTGGTGGAAAAAAATATTAAAATACAACTCCCATGTAATGTAATTCATATTCATGAGCCTTTATGTAGTGGTTGTTACGGAAGTACCTGTGGGCCAAGAGACTTCAGCTAGCACTAATGTGAATGTTTTCTGAACCCTATTAAACTTGTTGGGTTCATGGTGCTTGTAAATTGCTGACATTGCTTTGTATTAAAAATGCAAATAAATAAACTTTATTTCTGTAAATGAAAACACTTTTCTCTTGAAATTGAAACAGTGTCTTTTTTAAATCACTTTAAGCAATTTGGCTGGTGCCTGATACTTGTCTAACAAATTAAAGGAATGTTTTTATTGATGTTTAAAAATGAAAGCCACTTTTTTTAATTAAGGAGCTATGCATAAAGAAAAGGCAGCTGGTATAAAAAAAATATTGCTGCTGTAAAATCCCTCTTCTCCCCAACCCCCAAAGTGCAGCTTTGTCTACTGGATATTACGGTGCACAAGAGGGCAGTATTTGCTTACAATGTAGGATCTTACTGATAAGTACGTAGGGTAACGGGTCAGTGGGGATGAAGTGACCTTGCTTTGAATCGAAACAGAATTAAGTAGAAGATTTGGAACATAACTGTGGCTTAGTTTTCCCATTCCTAAAGAAAATATGCTCTGTGCTTTAAGAAAGGTTAGTCTTATTTCATCTACAATTTTGATAGTGCTTTTTTATACCTTAAGCAATAAAAAAATGTATGGGGTGTTGTCTTACGCATTACATGAGATACAAGTAACACAGGTGAGATAAAACAGCTGGTTTCCACTGCAGTTGCCTGTGAGTGCTATGACTTCATCCACAGAGAAAGGGCTATTTTTTATTATTTTACTTTTACGGAAAGTTTATCTAGTTTAACCTGTAAAGCAATTGGTGATGTGGGAACTATGGAATTTAGTGTACACAATTATTTTGCTTTTCTCCATGTCACTTAACTGAGCAAAAGCAAGGTAGTTGTACGAAATAAGTTTCAAACTGTTTCTGTGCTGTATAGGGTTTGTTGTGTGAGACTGAGCAGAATGAAACTTGTGTTTGTGTGTGTACCAGGGCATGTTAAAATAGTAGTCTTCATGTGGAATTTCTATCTGTATCATAACTTTAATGGCTTTAGCTTTCCATTTATTATGCATAGCTTCTCATTTCTGTGTGTATTAATGTTTTTTTGAGTTATGTGACAGCACGGCTAGTCTACTTGGCTGCTACAATTTCTGTTCTATGCCCTCTTCTGCATTTTTTACTTGAAACTGATTCCTCTATTAGTTACACAGGTTCAACAAACTCTTTAACTATACATCAACTCTTAAGTAATGTTAGAGAGCAAAACAGGAAGAGTCTTCCTTTCCTTTTATGGGTTGAAAAGTTTAAAAGGAGCAAGAGAGCCATCATCGTCTGATCTCAAGCTATAGTGAATAATCACATTCTCTTCTACTTGTAAGAATCCTGTCAGAAATGTAGTTTCCTGTGTTCAGTTAAAAAAAAAATTGTGCGTATCGTGTTCTGAAGATGTGATTTATAATTGAATTCTCAATCTTAAATGTAGATTGTAAACATGAGTAGCTTTACTGAACCTTGTTTGAATGTTAAATTGTCTCTTGCTAATACAGGACAAATTTTCTACAAAGCTTTTGAGTGGTTGTGTGCATACTTGCTTGTATCCAACAAAATTGTGCTAATTCACACTTCATTATTTGACACAAAAACTTGACAGCTTCTCAGGAAAACATAATAACCAAGCACTGTGATGGTGCTGACTAAGTCTGTTTGATCATTCTTCCTATTGATTTTAAAACAGAATTTCTTTGTTCCATCGTACTGTGTGCAAGCATTCATCAAACAACCACATGCCCCTTCATTTCACTTTTGCTTCATGTTTTTCCTTGCTTGAAATTATTTTGTAAGCTGCCTTTGGAAGAGTGGTCAAGTTTTAGATGTTTTTAAATATCAGCTAATATAGTGAAGTCTTATAAATACCTGCATAAAATCTAGAACTTACTGTAAAATATGAAGCATGTTTATAGTTAAAATATTACCCTTGTCAAAATAAATTTAAAGCGCACTTTTCAAAGTAGATTTTTACTGATGATGGATATGTCTGCTTGCTTAAATAGTCTAATTTAGCAATTCAGTGGTCTACTAATCAACAAACTGGCTTAATAGGGTTCTACTGTGTTTGTTCTACAGCTTGATTTAGAAGTTGTCTTCAATTAGTAGATGCTTGATATAAGTTGAGTGATACATTGCTTATGTATAGAACCTACTTTTAATAGCTAGTTTAGCTTGATGGAGCCATGAACTTAGCTTCCTTAATATGTTTCTCCAGTGTGTTTTTTGTTTGTACTAGAAGTAATAATGTATGGTCTTGGATGATTGTTGTAAAGTACTGTTTATCAAAACCCCTAGAAAAGTAAAATGCAGCTAAAAAAATCTAGGTTATAATTGTTGCGTGTCTGCTTTACAGATCATCTAGCTAAGTGAGCAAACCAAACCCCCGCGTTATCATTGTTAAAGTCCATTAAGTGGAATAAAAAGTTGTTTCTTTGCATGGCAGACAGTTGTTTTCTGTCTAGGAACCCTAAGGTTGGCCTGGCAAGCTAAAGAGCAAGGACAGATGTTCTGCAGTGGTAATTTCCAGCTGCATTCTTGAATGCATTGTGTTCTGTGGGTCACAGCTCATAACGGAGCAAAATTGAGTGAGAGCTCCAGCAAAGAAAGACTTGAACAGCTCATACGATAGCTATGATTGCAAAGATATTGTGCATTCTGTGAGAAAATATTCTCTGTGCTATCTGTAAAATTCAGATTAAATATCCATTCTGAAGTGCTTCCTTTAAACTGTTTGCTTCCAGAAAGTGTTGCAGCTTAGTAAATACCAATAATTCTTATTTCCCATCTCCTTATCAGTTATTCTACCAAAATGTTCTTGCACGGCCTATCTAATCTCTTCATGTGAACATGAAACGGTTAGTTTTGGCTTAAAATTTGAATTAGGATCTCTGTTTCAAACTTCAGCTGATTAATTCTGCTTTAGATTGTAATTATCAGCATTACCTGAACTAGGGGTGGTTGTAACCAGACAAAAGTGCACACATATAGATACGTTGAACGTAACAGCAGAATGAGTTGGTAAATAGTGGAAGAAAAGGAAACAGAATAGAGAGGGTAGCCTAAATGAATTAATTGTATTCAGGAGCATTGTGGGGGTAAAGGATGATAAGGGGGAGTAAAAATCAAAGTTTGGGTTTTTTTGTTGTTTTTTTTTTTTCAGATCTGTAGGAGAAGTTGACCTGAGTAAGAATCCAGGCCTCTCACCCCAGGTTCCAGAGACGAGATGATTCATTTAAGCTTACAGTTTTGTTTGAAGACTTCTTGTTTTCTTTTACTTCGTGCCATAGAAGGATCATGAAGGTTGTTTTGTCCACTGCATATCTGCTTTTTCTGCAGTGCCAGGAAAGGGAATTTAATCCAATCCCCTGTAGTACTTTCTTGTCTTCTGTGCCAAAGTTTTCCTTTGCCTTCTGTCTTATTTGGGATGCAACATGTGGTTGGCATGTAAGAGTAGCTGGTACTCTCAGCTCTTGGGTGCTCTTTTTAATTGGGGAACTGTGCCTCGATTTGTTTGGCAAAGTTTCACCTGTTCTTTATTTCCTTTAAATGTATTGTAGAGCAGGTGAGCATATTTTAGACACGATTCCTGCATATATAAAACTTGAAATGGTCTTTGAGAACCTGTTGGGTAAGGAAAGTCTATAGAAGTGTTTGAGAATTGCTGATAGAACTGTCCAATTATATTAATGAGGCCAGGCAAGGGGAAATGTCTTTTGTCATAGATGTTTATTCATGCTTAAATCTACTTTTCTTACATTAAAGACTTCCCTTCCAGCAGTATTGCTTTGGAGAAGAAATTTCCGAAGCATGCAAAAACTGCATTTCAGAGAAAGAAACAAAATTATTGTAGTTTTCTTTTTTAGGATCAAGACGAGGGGGAGGGAAAATGGTTTCCTTGTATTTGACTGTGCTGTTGGATGGAAGACAAAGCTCAGTCTCTCTTGCTGACTAATGTCATCATCGAGGCATTTTTTTCTCCCACAGAGCAATTTTGTCTCCATTGAGACCCCCACAGCCATTGGCAAGACCATGGCCTGAGATTAAATCTCATGCTTGGGTGAAATTCTAATGACTGTAATTGTTTCCTCTTTTTAAGTCTGTGGTCCCTTCATCAAAGAGTGGTGCGGAAATTATGCATTTATGTTGTAAAAAGGGAGGTCATGATTACCTGAACCTGTGGTTGACTTCGGGGGATTCTGCGTCGTGTTCTGGCAGTGGTTATCCACGCTGACATTCTAGTATGTGAAATGATTTAAAGCGTGGCTTGGAATATGTATGTAAAGGAATAGTGGCGTTCCTCAGTCCTCTGGGGTTTGTGTTTCTCTCGTTCGGCTGTCGCCCGCTGTCGGATGATTGCACCATGCAGTCAGGGCAGCAGTAGCAGCTCTTCTGTTTTCTTCTGTTGGCATAGCAGAGAAGGAAAAATAGTCAATGTGGGTTGAGGTAGGTTTCTGTGGATGATCTGTTGCAAGGGTAAGCTCCTAACCTAGTGCAGCTGTGAAACAGCACTGGACTTGTCCCCCCCAAATTGCAAAGGGCTTAGGACCTATGAGCCAAGTGTTACTGTTAACCCTCATGCTTCAGTGTATGCTGGTGTTCAGAATCTTGAAGGATTTCAAGATTCAGCCAGTGTGGTAGTGCTGGTGGGGAGGAACTGAACGTGGGTGTGGCTGTAAATGTGGATATGAAATAAAATTGCACACAATTTTATAAAGGTAGCTTGCTTGATCCTGCAAAATTGGAATATTTGTGTGCATCAGTGTTGCTGTGTGATGGAAAAATTCAGATAAGTATTTTGTGGTGACTTTATTGAGCTGTTCTATATGCATGCAACTTTGGAACCATGCTGTCCCCTAACTTCTCCTAAGATTTATGAAAAAATAATTTACTGGGTGTGAAGTACAAAATTTTTTGAGTTTGTACTCCAACTTATGAAGTATTCTTTACAGATGTTAGAAGAACTGACCAAGAGGCATTTCATCAGAGAATAAGGAAAATGGTTCTTAATCTCTAAATGCAGCCTGGACACTTAAAGAAACCCCCAAATGTTGTCATTCTTAAAAGCACTCAGCATCAGAGTCTTTCCCTGATCTCAGTGAGACAATGAGTATTTAGTTTAGAGTATTGAGAAGTAAAACGACAAAAAAAATCTGAAGTGTCAACGGTGGTAGTCACCAAAGGCACCAGCTTTGGGCATATAACACTGAAGCTTTGACCACTGCCTGGTGATATTATAACTTCATAATATGCCTCATTTTAAAAATTCCTTAAAGCCTGAAATGCAAGTTTCTACACCAAAATGATATGCATGTGTTTATATGTGGATAAATAAAATC
Source organism: Ibidorhyncha struthersii (assembly GCA_013398815.1). Taxonomy (NCBI): domain Eukaryota; kingdom Metazoa; phylum Chordata; class Aves; order Charadriiformes; family Charadriidae; genus Ibidorhyncha; species Ibidorhyncha struthersii. Next base: position 121,945 of record VZSZ01012190.1, on the reverse strand, counting down.
CATAATAAAACTTGAAATACTTGTTGATAATATTTATCCTTGTGTATGGCATTCCAACAATATTGCTAAATATTGAAAAGTTACGAGTTGGGCATCCTGAAGAAAGTTGCTTAAGGAAATAGCTTTATTCTTTCAATATGCTTGCTGTTTTCACCCCGTGGTAGAGACCAACATGTGTATTTCTTTCCCTGAGTAGACTTTTCACCTGAGTAACAACTGAGCTCCTCCCATTATTTCAAGTGCTGTGATAGTTTGTGGTGCCTGGTGATGTTTACCCATGTGTTTGTAATTGAGCTTTCCCTTTACTCTCTGGTGTGTATTATGATACCAGTAATGCTAGATTTTTCTCTTCAAAATTACCGTTTAACTGGAATCTCTTGTGGGAAGAGATCCACTTGTCTGTGGTGCTGTATAGTGCATCTAGGGGCAATTTAAAATAAAATAATAATTAAAAAAAATTTGGTTATATCAAACTTTACCGAACTTGGCATGGAGAAAATACTCTTGCTTCAGGGAAGGAAAGAGTTTTGAACTGAAGCTAAATTCTTTTTTTAAAAAAAAAAAAAAACCAAAAAAACCCCAACAACAAAAATCCAGTGGCTGAAAATCCAGTCATTACAGAAAGTTCGTCTCCAGATGTGTTTTCATTACTGAACTGTATTCACTAACAATTTGTGTGTGTTTGGATGTTTTTTCATTGTGTGTCTCTAAATGTGTGTGTGGCTCTTTTTTTTTTTTTAAGCTTTATTCACTGTATTGAAATAGTTGATTTTTCTAGTAATAGCTAGCATTGCTTTTGTGGGGTTTAATGTTTTCTTTGTTGTAATTTAAAGCCAAACAAATCAAATGTGAAGATAAACTTAACTTGTGCTTTTTTTAAACACAAGCTCTGCTATCCACCCTGCAGCAAGAAACCAGTGAGTCCTTAACTTATTTGAAAAGAACACTGTTTTTGTTAGCAATGTAGTGAAATTGATGCAGTGGTTGAGAGTTATTTTGATTACTGTACTTGTTTCTTTTTTCCTTTGAATTTTAAAGATCTTTATTTTTTTGTCCCATTAAGAAAATGGTAGACCGTAGCTGGGGAAACTGTAGACTGTGTATAAAGGTATGTCCTTTTTCTTTTTTTTTTTTTTGGTGTGTTCTTGAGTATAATTGAGTCAACCCTAGGTAAAAACAGAACTAACTAATGTTGAAATTTAGGTTAGTTGACAGTATCCTGTCAAAGCTTATGCATAGTTTTAAAGCTTTTTGCAGTAACTCATGGGGTCATATAAGAACAGTTGGAACAACAGTTACAACAGTGTTTGTTTTCCATGATCTATTTTAGCAGGAATATGATATTTCAGCAGTTTTCACTTTGTATTGGGGAGCTAACAACTTCATAGCATCTTAGATGCAACTGTATTTGCTGTTTTTGTTGGATGGTAAAAGTTTTCAAAACACCAGGATGAAATCATCACAATAGGTGCATTTTGGGGATGTTACTCTATTTGGAAGCTTTTATGCTTTCTGTGAAAGATTTGTACTCTTGTCCCACTCTGTGTAAGTTCCCCTTTACGCACTGTTTGTTCAGAAGTGGAATAAATAAGTTCTGTGAATGAGAAATGCGTCTCTGCTAAGAGGATGCTAAAGTGGGGTCTGATGTTCTCTAAAAAAAAAAAAATTCATTTAGATGTCAGAAGCATAGTACAGTGTAGGTGCAGTAAAAGCAGCCAAGATCTGCTCAGCTGAAAGAGTACACTTATGAGTACTTTTCATAAGCAGCAGAGTTGCGCGGTTAAGTTGTGATTGCACTACAGGATGCTCGTGCACTACCTTATAGGTGGCAAACATGACCTTGTAGGTCAGCAAAACAGCCCATCAAGCTGGCTTTCCAAAATTACATAAATTCTGGAAAATATGGCTTGCTGCTAGGTGGTAGTGATCATTACAACTCGGGCATCTCAAATATTTTGCAATCTCTCTTTCTACTTCAGTTAGCTCTGAGCAACCAAAAAAATTGAGCTTTGATCACCAAGGCTGTACTCTTGGCGATTTCAGCATTTCATTAAGCAGTGATTAGTACTCTCAATTATACAATCGTTTATCTTAGTGATGCATTTACAGTTGGACATAGGTTGGTTTATTGAATTTGGCTGATGCCTAGCAATTTCAGCAGATTGTTTTTTCTTGCTGTGTAAAAAACATGCAAGAAAGCAGTAGAGAAGGGTTTAGAGCCTTGGCATTGTTTTGAGCGATAATCTTACCTGAGTTTTTTGAAGAAAAGGGGAAAAGATGAGGTTTTATGTGCCCCCCCCAGTTAGTACTTCTAGAAATTCTGTTCTGAAGTCTATTCTCTGGGCTTTGCCTTTGGCTGGACAGTAGTGACTCATGGTGTGCCTCTTCCAGGTGCAGGGGAATAAGCAGTGTAGCAGGCTCATCTTGAAGCTTGTAGTTGGAATGGATTTTCCTCCATGTTCATAAACTGGCAGCTCCACAAATGAATTAGAAGATTATATTTTTTCCTTTTCTTAAGGAGGGGTGGGGGGAGAAGGACTAGAGGAGGGACAGTGCAGTGGGAAATGATGTTGAAGAGCTATTTCTTGATACTTGTTTGTTATCCTTTCCTGTACAAGTAAGAGGGAGGAGAAAAGGATCTCAATATTGTTAAAAGCTGCCCTTGTTTGTTTTCTGTCATAACTGGATAAGGATTAAATTTAGGTGGGCACTGGTGGACTGTGAGGTAGAATGGTTTGTGGTGGGGGAGTGGGGTTGCTGATAACCCACCTTTGCTTCACTTCTGTTTGTTTCATGGTCTTTGTTTGTATGTTTTAAAAGTGTGTATTGTTTGATTCCAGATTTAACAGTACACAAGCCTGAGTTCTAGTTTATTAACAGAACTGAAATAGGCTGCTTTGCCTGCCCAGGGCTGCTGCACAGGGAATAGTGCTGCTATTTCTTGGTACTGAAAACTTCAAAGCTCTCATTTTGCTGGTAAAGTTATTCCTAAAACTTGTATTCTCTGAGATACTGTGATTTAATTTTCCTTGGACCAACAGAATCTAGTTCTTTTAGGGGAGCAAATTTTCTCGTTGTAGGGTTAACTCTTTCTGGGTAACAGAGAGCATTATGTATGTTTAAAACGTGGTGACTACAAATGAGCAAATTTTTAAAAATTTTTTTTTTGTTTCCCCTTGTGGTCTCTTATGTCTCCCTCCCACCCCCAACATGTACCTTGCTTAACAGGACACTGTAGAGGTAAAAATCATATAAATGGATTATAGTGTTACTCTATTAAGGAAGGAAAAAATTAAATACCCTTTAATATGACTTTTATTTTTTTTACTTCTATGTAGACCAGTCATTAGACTCTTTCATTTTCTGTACCTACATTGCTTACCTTTTTTTTTCATACACCTGATTTCTATGTTACGTTTTTACAAAATGGCAAGATAATTTTTTCCTCAAAAGCAGATTAACTGTGACATTTTAAACATAATTAATAAAAAAAATTATTGGAAGTACTTTAAAGAACTCTTCTAACAAAATTTAATTTAAGTCTATAGTAAATTTTTAAGAAGAATATACTTAATAAAGTTTCTTTATGTTTCTCTTCCGTTATTATATGGTTCTTCAACAGCAGTTGTCTCTATTGTTTGATGCAGAGACTGAAGTGGCTAGATAACAAATGAAGCCTATTTACTTAAGTTTGTTTAAAATGAAAATCTCATTCTGAGTTTTTCATCCCTTGTTCTGTAATTCTAGTTCTTGCTGTCAGAAAGCTTAATTTAGAATCTGTTGTTCTCTGAGTCTAGAAGATGTGAATGGGAAACAAGATGTAACAAAATGTAAAAAGTAATAGTTGAGAGTATTTAAAAAAAAAAACTCATACAAGGCACAAGCATCTAAGAACGGGTTTATGTGAAGAGGGAAGTGTGTAATCTTCAGATAGTCTTGATATACTTTTGGTACTGTTTTGTATTCTTGCTTAGGAATTTCTTCTCCGTCACCTGCAAAATTGTATCATGGAGGTTAGATTAGCGAGTGGGGATGATTTTCCTGGGCTTCTGGGCCCTTTGTTTCTATAGCCTCGTCCAACCTAGATGGCGATGGCGTTCTGCCTGCAGTTGCTGCTCTCTGAATTTTTGCTGTGACTAGTGGCCTCTTGAAATGTGCTGGTTACACTGTGCCGTTTTTAAACAGTGAAAATGCTAATTTACAGGTACAGCATACTACGGAGCAGATGTGTTTCTGCTTTGCACTCCATATTATTTTCTTGTTTATCTAGGATTCTTAGTCTTTGTTGTGTATTTCCATTGAATAACTTGAGCAGTGCCAGCATTCCGGAGAATGCGTCACATGAGCTTGGCACAGCAATGCATATTCTGAGCAGACTTTGTTTTCTGTAGGCTTTCTTCCCACTTCCCTGGGGATGTTGTCAGCCTCTGTTTTAGCTTGAAAATTTAGATTTGGGAGAGAAGAATTGGTTCTTAATGATCGCATGAAACCTAGGAAGGGTGAGTGTGGGATGCAGAGCTGGGAGACCTGTTGTACTTTTTATTCTGATGACCCTTCTTGGTCACAGAAGCACAGCTCTGGTCTTGATGAAGGTTTTGATCTTGAGTGATGTTCTACTTAACTGACAGGTGTTGTTGCTCACAAATGCTACACAAACTGCTGCTACTACCTGTAAAATGCCTGTACCTTTGAGTCAACGCTTGTTTTCTATTCAGTTGTTCATTCATCCTGGGGAAATTGCTGGAGGACTTGCTCTGAATTGTTCTTAAATATCTATGGTAATCTAAACGTGTTCTGTTTTATATAGTATTTGAGCTGTACTATGAAATTACTGTGCAGGGTTGCATTGAACAACTTCACCTTTTGAGATTCTTCAAAATACCTAACAGAAAACTTTAATTATGAGCATTTCTAGAGAAAAAAGGACTGTTTTTCTATGTTGATGGTTTCTGTATGTTCACCTCACAAGATCTGCTTTTCCAGATATAAAACTTGATGCAATAAAATAACATGGCTGTGTCTAAGATTAAAATGTTTTCATTATTCTAGGGAGCAACTGGTCTAAATTTAGCCTGTGAGCTTTCTAAAGCTGCAGTCTTGTTCTATGTTTATCTGTGAGGTGCCCTGCACGCTTGTGGCTCTGTAGAAGTAACAATTCAGAGCCTGGTTGGGTGATCTTCATCCACACAGCCTTGTAGGAATGAACTCTGTAAAGGAGCTTGCAGGATTAAGGTCCAAACTAGTACAAACTTGGACCAGGTCTGTATTTTGCTCCTTACTTGGCTGCAAAGCTTCATTCACACTAGTATCTCCTTTTAAATAATAGAGTAAATAATTCAAAACTATTTTTTTTGTTAAACTAATACTCTACCAGTGAAATTCAGAATATCTTTTTTTATGGCACTTATTCTGCTGTCAAATTTTTAAAAAGTCACCTGTTTATAAATGATGATGTTTTAGCTTTTTTACCTTCCCTCCTATTAGTACTGTTGAAAACACTTACCTCAAGCACTGCTACTGTCTCTTATCTCTTTGTGGTTATAGATCATTCAATTCCAGCTCCCCTTAATACAGTATAAATTCTAATCTTGGCAAGTATTGTGTCTAGTTTTATTTAGTAATTAAACTCTGCACTGCTTTCCTCCTTTACAGTGAGCATCACCTTTTATGTTACAGTGGACTTTCACATTAATATGTTCTTGTAATTAGTAAAACACAAGGTACTGTACAACCTGCAATATCTGGAGCGCTTTGTAGCGTTGGCAATTTAGATAGCGTATCCAGTGTGATATGGTTTGTTTTGTCCTGAAGTACTGGGATGTGAGATTTACATGACTGTTGACCCCTTGGGACTACTCCGAAATGAGGTGTGTATCTTGTGCAATCCAAGTCAGCAAAAATTTAAATAAAAATAAATACACTGTCAAAAGCCCGTCTGTTGGCCTGGCAGGAAGTATGAAATAATACCATATGCTTGATAATGGCTTCCTTGGAGAAGATGCTCTGGCACAACGTGATGTGGCTTAGAGGAACAGCAAGCTATGCAGAATGCTTGTAACTGTCATGATTTGACACTGAATTGTTAGGCAGGGCCTGATGTCTGCCATGGACTGAAGGCCAGAGAACTGAGGACAAAATAAATCTCTTTTAGAATTTGAGTGGTGAGTCAAATTTATCTTTTAAAACAAACAGTAGCTACAGCCTTTGGTGAAAGTTGAAAAGTCTGTTAAAGTGAACCTGAGAATAAACTAATAGATCACTGCTTTAAGTTTGGTTTCAAGTGATAAGTTTTGCATATAAAAACTTCCCTTGGTAGTGCAGTATTAACTCTTAAAACCTTAGCAAGAACAATGTAACGGCAACATTAATTCTTCAACTACTGATACTTTCATCTGAAATTTGTAAGTTAGCAAAGCACCTAATATTCGGCATTGCAGCAAGGCAGTTTAACTGATTGCTGGCTAGACTGTGTCCAGAAAAACTTGTCTTCCAAAATATTGCTGTTTACTTTGGCTGTCATTATCTGTGCGGAGAATGAAAGTATCCTATTTCCCAGAGCTAGCATCCTTAATTTAATTGTTTGGGACTGATTTGTTTTAAAGATTTCCTTCTTTCCACGTGCTGTACTCTATAGCTGTGTAGTAATGCAGGTGCTTGAAATAAAACTTGGCATAAAAACTACGTTTTTTTTGTAGGGTGTCTTTCTTGAGGACAACTTTACATTTTTATTTTTTTTAATATGGATATATTTTCCAGCCTTGATCCAACACTGCTGTTCTTGTAAGGGTTATAATTCTTGTTAGCTTTTAGAGACGGTGAAGGTTTGAAAGTGAGTGTGTTGGTGTTAGAAGTCTTGTAGAAACGTGTATTGTGAAGTTGAATGAATTTCCCAGTTTGCATATGGATGTATGGATGGAGTACGTGACACAAAGAGTAATATAGTTGTTCTTCTATCTTTATTTTTCCATTTGGTTACATGCTGCAGCAGGAATACCAATGTAACAGTCTTCTGCATTACTGTCACAGAAATCAAGGAGCTTGCATCAAAAATTGGGGTTCACCGTGCTTCAAAGTACAGAAGACTCTGAAGGCTAAATATAATAAAGTCCTACTAACTTGAGGTAGTATTCCTTCTTTTCTAATTTGCCACTAGATATTGGTAGCTCTTTTAGTCATTCTAGATTGGACTGCTTGACAGAGAAGCAAAGCTCTGGTTTGAGTGTATGAGAGATGTGTGTAGGAGATTTAAACTGAAATAGGTGTGTTTATTAGTGTTAGTTATAGTGGGTCTCTTATTTGTTCCTTGTTTTCCCCCTCCATTTGATTCTTGAGGACAGTGAGATTTGCCCTTCCTTGACAGACGGAAGTCTTCAAAGTCCATCCATAGCATTCCCTCAGTGTAGGTGATGACCAAGTGTTACTTAGCTCCACAGCTTTGATGTCATTCCATGGCTGGGCACCATGTTCGTCTCTTGGGCAAGCTGTCATGGCTTCTGGTCAAAGCTGGAGTTCCCTTCGAGGAGAACTTCTTGACCCTTTGTACTTTGTACAGTATCAGCCTCGCAGGCGGACTCCGGAGGCACTGTCTGGAATGCGTGTCTAATGCATTCCACTCGGACCCTCAGTTCCATTCCATAATGTTAGCTTTAATTGGCTGCTTTTAAACTTTCATGTACAATTTGGTTGTACACGGTAAATTACCACCCTCTTCGCCTTTTCCTAAGAGCAAGAAACTAGAACCCAGAGACTGTGCTTTCTCTTGCTGCCTTTTACTATTGCCCTTGAGCTCTTTTGGAGACAGCACTGGTGCATAGTGTTTCTGTCAGAGGACAGACCTTCTTTTACTAGTGCTTTTTTTTCTCTAATCTCCCGAAGACTGTACTTTTTAAACTTTGTATTGTACTTTTGGACTGACTTCTGCATTTGAAAGTTTCAAAAAAAAAAACAACCCAACTTTTTGTCCAAAGAAGCCCAATTCAATTTGTCCAATTTAATAACTGTTGCCTAACTCCGCATGGATATGAATCCAGTGCATCTTCCAAGTGATTTTTTTTTAATATTAATATGTTTTAATTTACTTGTTTGTGCATATGAGAACTTCATGACCGAATGAATTCTATGACCAAGGTTTGTCTTTACTATAAAAAAAAAAAGGCTTTGTATGTGCTTCTGAAGTGTCAAAAATTCATAGCATGGGCAGAATGATAGTCTCTGCTCTTACACAGATTTCATCTAGGCTTAAATACTTGATTGGAGCATCAGCAGAAGCTATTTTTGAGAAAGGGGTAGTTTAGTTATGATATTGGGGGGGGGAAAGTTGGCAGTACCGCATACAAAACAAATCTTGCAGTTCAAGCTCAAAACAGTGATGAGTCTCTTGTTCATACTTGGTATGAATAAAGTAAAACAAAGCCTGTCTTTATCCTCCATAACAGGCTTGTGAGCTCATGTTTCGGCTTTTCCTTTCCCCTCCCTTTCTGACATGGGCTCCCTCTTTTTTCTTTGCTAAACAGACAATAACTCTCCACAATATTTTTAATCTCAACAAGACGTCCAGTGGCTGATGATGCAAAAGTGTTGCATCAACAAAGAGGAGATGATAGTTGGAGCATTCCAGGTCTGACATTTCTGGCCAAGGAGCTGTGTATTGTGGCCACTGGTTCCTCCCTGCACAGCGTGCTTGCTTCAGGCAGGAGACTACGTTTCACTGACTCCTGTTGTGTGCCTCCCTGCTCCTTATTTTAGGCTTCCCCAAGAAGTTATGACTGGGAGTCTGATGGTTTTAGATGAAAGAGCCTGTTGTCTTGTTGAATTATCTCCTTTCTGTCTATATTTAAAGCAAAGCTGGCAGGTAAAAAAAAAAAGTAAAACAAAAGCTCTGTTATAGTAACATCTTGGGCTAGATTAGAATAAAAGTGGAAGAATTATCTAATGGTTTGTTTTTATGTGTTTGTTTAGGCTGCTTGTTTACCTGTAGTCCATTGGCACCTGGCAGTGGAACTGGACTCATTGCATTCAACTTCAGATGGGTGCCTGGGCACTGGTGGGATCTAGCCCACAAAATCTATTCACTGAAATAATTGATAAGTATTTCTTCTTTTAGATTAAAAATTGTCCTTATACAAATTGTCTGTTATGGAATTCTAAAATAACATACATGTGTAATCATGGATATTGAGTAGCCATAAGCATCTTGTATGCTTTAGATTATTGAGGGAAGAATTCATTTTAAAACCTAAACCAAGCTTTTTCAAATTTTTAATATTCCAGTGCAACATCTTAAGCTAATGACTTTTTTAGTGACTGAACTGAAGGCAACTCATGAACCTTTTAGTTCACTAAAAGTATAGCTTACATATGTATTTCTCATGACAGCTAAACTTCTTGAATGCATGTAAAAATCTGCTTAGATCACATAATTTAGCCTTGCAGCGCTGGTTTTAGATTATCTGCACAATATCAGAAATTGATTTATAAGCTGGTGGTTTTGTAGATGCGCCTGCTTGTTTTGTATGACTGTTACTGTCGTAGTCTGTGTTTCTCCACAGCATAAAGCCTACGGACATCTCTTCACTTGTGTCTGTTAGGCTGTTACAATCAAGGTGGTACTTGTAGTCATGAAGCTTTCTCCAATTTAATAAAGGCAAGGTGGGATAATTTGTTGATTTCTACCTGAATGCATCATTAACTATTACAAGATGGGAAATTAAGTCATGGGTTTGGTGTCTCTTTTTTTTTTCTTTTTGTAAATCTTGGTTTTGATGCAAAGGCAGTTCTGTCGCCAGCCAGTCCAGCATGCGTAGACTCTCCCCCCCACCATAAAACAATGAGCACATTCAGGCACAACTCGTGTTTTCAGTTATTAAAAAACGGAGCCGTCTGTCTCTGCCTGTGACTTTAATCTTTAAGCCTTTATTCCCTGTACCCCACCCCCTCTTTCTTTCTCCAACCTTTTGTTTGTGAAGTGGAGAGCTACAGGATATGTGGGCCTGGAGTTTCTGAATGTATTGTACATTCCCCTGGCAACTACAGATGTTTATAACCCTGACTGATGTTATTTCAGTATTGCGGAAAGTGAAGAGAAAATTAAAGAACCCTTTTTTTTCTTTGCTTCTAGCAGTCTTTAATTTTTTTGGAGGGAGGAGAAATGTGAAATCTTAATTTCTTCTCTTAAAAAAAAAAAAATCTTGTTCAGCATCCTCAGACAAAAAATATCTAAGCGCTGTGCATGAATCTCCCTATAGCCTATATAGTCTTCTGTTGGGGCCGTGTGTTTTGTTCAATGTTGTAAAAAGCATAATAGTTCTGGATTTCAGTTGAAAACAAGCTCCTTGGTGTGGAGTCCATGACTTTTGGATACTTTATTTCAAAGGCAGAGACAAGGTAGCTTAGGGCATGAAATGCTTTAAGAGTAAAATCACATTCACTTATTTCCAGCTTTACAAAGAACCTGGGTTTTCCATTTTGTAGAAGAATGATTTTGAATCTGATGAATTGGAGATTTACTTTTGGATTGGTGACTTGCAGAATTGTTCAAGAAAACTTATTTTTGTTAGTCTCATAGAAATATGCTCTTGATCTGTACAAGGTTTAAAATCAATTTGTTATTGGTGTTTCTTGAGCTATCTAAAGCTGCAGGTGCACTATAAGATTAATGTCCTTGAACTGACAGAGAAGTGGAGAGAAGAGAATCTGTTCACAAATCTGTGATCTAAGTATTAATTTGTGTGTTTCTTGGATCCCCAAGCATTTAACAATCTTCAGAGTAGTTGGCCTAAACATTGAATTTAAACAGAGAAAAGCTTAACAGGCTTGTGAATTTCAAGGTGGTTCAGCTGGATCTCGAAGGTACAACTCTTTTACCTGTTTTCTGACTTTATGCAAGCTGCTGTTTATAGGTTGTACAAGTTCAGAGGTGTGTGTCTAAATGTATATTCAGGTCTGTCTAGCTACACCTGGTGTGATAGTGGTCCTTATTTCTTATGACTGCTGCATGAAATTTTTTTAGATTGATCTTTCAAAGCTATGACAGATGAATGAGTAAGAATTCACAGTGAGATATCCTTTGGCTAGGCAGGGCTTTCAGAAGTTAACAAAAAAAAAATTACTGTAATATTAAACTGGCTAAAATATGCTTTAAAATTTTCTGACATGTTCCAAGATGTTCATAGTTCAGTAATTCTCTTAAGCACCCAGAGGGAGGCAATAGATGCTCTGTAGTAACAGTTTTCCAGTTCTTGGGGAGGAAAAAACCAACTTAGTTGGACATTAAGCGTAGCACATTCTTTTTTTTTTTTATCCAGAGATAATCAATACTCAAGTTGTGTATTGCTTGTATAAGGATTTCTGAAATGTGCTATTTCTTTTTGTATTGCAACATGGGCATAGATGTGATTGAATCCTAGATACGCTTACGTAACGATAGAATCTTGTCAGAATTTTGAAAGAACTTGAAAAGATGAAGAGCTCAGTATGAAATATTACTGATATAGAATAGAATTTATAGAAACTTCTTGTTCAGATGTCTGGTTCCCTCTATCCCCCAACTCCAGTACTGGGCCTGTATGTAACATTCAAATACATACAAAATAAGAACACATGGGTTAAGAAACATTTCAGTTAGTTGTGCTGGTTTTGGTAGAGTGCTAAACCTTATAAAAAGCTAATATGGGAGTTCACTGCCAGCTAACTGGTTTGAAGGAAAACGGGTGCATGTAGGGTACTGTTTGTCTGCTTATGTGGTACACTTCTCTCTGTGAAACAACCTTGGTAACTATATCAATTTATTCCAGTTGTCTTTAATGTACCACTCTTCTCTCTGCAGTACAAAGCTGGTTTTGTATAACACTTGTAATTTGTAATGGTAGGCATATAGGTACGTCCTTCCATAGGCTGAAGCCTTAGGATCCTGTCGTAGCAGGGTGGTAGCAGGAATTTCACTCAATATTTGTCTCAACGCTCCACAGTCTTTACCATCAGTGGAGAAATCTCAGGTGCAACATTCTGGAAGCTTGAGAAATAGTCAGTCTGTTTCTGTCTGGTGTGAACTGAGTCTTTAGAAGACGGGGCGGAAGACTCCAGATGGGTGGGAGTCTGGCAGAACTTAGGATGGGCTCATGTCCTCGTTCATGCAGGTTCAGTGCCTTCATAATTCTTCTGGATGCTTGATTCCTTTTATATCCTGTAGCCACTGTTCTCCTTCTGGTATTGGAAATAGCTTCAAAGATGATGCCTGTCTGTACTCTTTGAGAGGTGGAGTGGGCAGAATGGTCGTACCTTGTAGTCATATTTTTTTCCAATACATTTTGCATTATTGTATGCGAACTTTTTTTTTGTAACTTGGTGGGAAATTTTGTAGAGAGCAAATGTAAAGCTGATATAAGTCAAGACTATAAAAAGAGTATGTTTTATCTTGTTTCTTCTGACCTCTTTGCTTTTCAGTGTTTACAGTAAAGACTTTTATGGACCTTCAGGGGCCATTTATGGTCACGCTGTAAGGCCTAAGTGTAATGCTATGTTTAATTTGTCAGAGCAGTGCAAAACCACATGTGGCCTTGATACCAAAGCAAAATACCTCTGAATAAGAAGTCTGAAACTTGAACTAATCACTCATCAGGCCTTGAGCGCACACTATCAGCTGAGGAGGTCAAAGTGGGGGTTTGCAAGTATCCCTTTTTTTCATTTAGCACCTTTCTTTTTCCTGAAGCATTGAGCATATAGTGTTGATTTACTGTACAACTTACTGCCATATTGTTTCAGAAACCTTATTTTATGAACTCAGCTCTAGACAGAAGGAACGGGATGCTTCATTGCAAACCTCTAAGTTTGAGTCCCCTTATGAATCAGTGGAATTATAGGTGCTACTTTTGTATGTCATTTGGGAACTCAGAAATTTGACATGACTTTTTCTTGAGATGTCTTATAGTGTGGATGCCAAATCATGGAACTGAACCTCTTTGTGCTAGGTGTAAAACAGGCACATAGTGCAAAACCCAATAATGTTACAACCCAGATGGCAACAGCCCCGTTGCTTTTTTTCTGTGCTTTGTTTTGCTTTCAAGAGTATGAAATAACTGTTTTTCCTACTACGTGCTGTGGATTGTACTCCAAAGATGATGAGTGGTGCAATGACATTCACTTTAAAATGTTAGGTAACTTTTACTTTGGTTTTGTGCAGTATTCTAAATATTTAACTTTCCAGCTTTACTGGTATCTGTATTTGCATATACATATATATGAATGACACTTTAAAAAGTTAATGTTTGCAAACTAATTCATAATTTATGCACTTTCAACTTCAAGCCAAGAAAAAAATAAATGCAGCTGAAATACCATGGTGTTGTGTAATTCAGCAAATGCTAACTTTTTTTTGTAGCAGTCATCTGTGTCTACTCAAAGTGATTGTTGCCTTTTCAAGATCTGTAGGCTTTTTAAACCCTACCAGAATTAGTGTTTTCAGCCTTAAATTAAGTAGAGGTCTCTTTTGGATGCTGTCCAGTTTGTGCCTTGTCAATACATAAATTCAGACCTAATAACAGGTAGTATTACAGAAAAGGACTTTGCTACATACAGATGAAGGATGGTGTCTTCTCATATGGTACTTTACCTCAGTTTTTACACATGCTGCGTATTACGTTGCATTTCTTGTTCCAAGGCAGGGATTGTTTGCTCTCCCCTCATTGTCTATAGGAAAGTATTCTCATTTGTGGCGATATTCTGGTTTTCTTCAGAAATACTTTGAAGAACAGGAATTGAAATGCCAGACCCTAATAGTTACTTGTCTAATTTGCTATATTTTCTTTGGAAACAGTCAAAGTGAATGTTTTAGAGTGTCAAAGCAAGAAAGTCAATGATGGAATGAAGTGTCCCTTGCTTTAAGCTTCATCCTAATGCTGCTTACACAGGGTGAAAACGTAAATGTTTTATAAACAATGAAACTTCATCCAGCTGGATGAAGCTTTAAAAACCTGAATTGCATAAATACCAAATCTGTCTGAGGCCAAATGGTATCTAGCAGCAGTGAGTTTGGGATTGTTGTGTGATTTACCATTGTATAATTGATTGTGCTTTTTTCAATAGAGGTGTTTTATTTCTTTTCTTGCCCAGTTTCACATGCATTTGTCATTGCATGCTGTTAACACAGATTTTTCTTTGTAAATAACGTATGTGAAGAACTTAACTGTATTTGTCTTGTTTCCTTTATTTGAAGCCACTTTCTTTCAGATTCCTTTTTCAGAAAGTAACCGGATCCAAAGGTAGTATTTTATTTCAGTTTTCATCGCCTATACTTTTTTTGACTGCTTCTAAACATAAAAGTTTTGCATTGAACAGCATATAATGACTTTTTGCAACTTTCTAAAGTAATAGCGCTAGTTTTGTGTAAATACATGTGTACTTAAGTTTCTTCCAACGCTTCTTGACAATACACTGACCATTTATTGAGCTTTAAGTTTCCCTGAGATTCTTGAGGCTGCTGTTCCACGAACAACTCGGCCTGCATTTGTGTCCTGTCCCTAGAAAGCGGTAGTCTTGCTTTGCTCTTTCCTCTTTTTTCCCTTTGCGGCTCCTGGCTGTTTGGTCCTGCTGACTCTGGTTCTCCCTGGAGCCTTGTGTCAGCCGGGTCACCTCGCTAATGCAGAGGAGAGCTTGTCTGGTGTTGCTGAGTTGAACTGACTGGTCTGAGCTTCAGATTTTGCCTTTCATCGGACCCTCTGTGAGCTGTGGGAGACCCGAGTAAGCACGGTGTTGGGCAAGCGGAGGTGGGAGCAGGAACTTCCCAGCTCACAGAACTGCAGCCTCCATCACTGGGCTGTGCCAGCGAGAACACCTTTTCAGCGTGCTCCATTTCACCGGTGACTACTTCTAGGTAGCTGGCTATATACAAACAGCTGTGTAGATTAATGTAATAACAAAGTAAAGCGTGTGATTGCCCTGGCTCGAAACTACATGGGTAGAAATGCCTTTTTGACTTGCATGTTTTAACTTTACAATGGAAGTGAAGGAAAAAAAAATCTACTCTTTCACTTGTAAAAGTATGCTTAAAGTGGAATGGAGCCTTTCCCTGTCTGTAGAAGCGCGTATCCTTAGCTGTGACTGTTGGCTTGTGCCGCTCTTGCTTATGTGGAGCCTGGGGGAAGGGTTAGGTGTACTCGGCTTCTGTTTGTGTTGGGGAGAAAAGTGTAGGAAATTATTCTGTAAGCTAAATCAAAAAGATTCATGGCAATCTCTTTTTGGTAGTGATTTGTATTTGGGAACATTTGGAGGGTGGATTCTGTTTTACTGTGTGTATTTTTTACAAAACTACATGTAATTCTAATGTGTGTTTTACCAGTGAATTTAGTCAGATTGTAATGAGGGCTTGCTTGTTCTCACCTTGTTTTGGAATGGTCTCTCTTTTATATGGGTGGAAACTGCAGAAGTGTTTGGCCATTTCTCAGGCTGGTGCTTTTGATGTCCTTCAGCCGAAGAAGAGTAAAGACCTTAGAATACATCTTCTCTGTAATCATTGCTCCTGACTGAGCAGTGCAAGCCCTTACTGTTCCCTGAATAAGTAAATCAAGGAGTCGTTGGAAAGTAACACATTGAGAGATGTCAAGTCAATACCTCAATGCTAAATTTTTGTCTGTGTCACAGGGTCATGTGTTCCTTTTTTTTTTTTTTCTCCTGTTTTTGGAGTTCCCCACCTTGACTCCCAGGCCCGTTGCATGTTGGAATTCCCCACTGCTCCCCTCACACTGCAGCTGACAGACTTCACATATGTTTCAGGAACTGTAATCAGAAGCATTCAGTGAGAAAACTTATTCTAAGTATTATTTACTTTGTAGTTAGAATAAAACAGTTGGAGGAGGTGGTGGTGGGGGAATGGACTTTAAAGTAGTTGTTATACGTGCATAGTTGTTCTCCCAGAAACTTACCTTCCCATAATAATGAATTACTTAAGCCTAAGATCTCCAGGTGTCCCTAGAAAAGGCATATGGGAAAGTCTTGTTCTACACTCTTGTAGATTTTTTTTTTTTTTTAAAGTGGTGTCCCTCTTATAGCGTTGTCTCTGCATAAAATAGTTCAGGTTGGAAGCAACCTCTGGCAGTGGTCTGGTTTTACCCCTTAAAGGTGAGCCAGCCATCTCTAAGTGGGCCACGTTTAAGCTAGATCAAGTGTCCCAAGATCATTTAGGGCTTTGTGGATGACCTAGTATATAATGCTTTTCTGCAGAGTCTAAAGGCAACACAGGACTCCTTATGTTTTGTAAAGTCTTGCAAAGGATCTCTTGATGACCTTCTTTCTTCCTATGTTGTAATGCTCTTTTGGAGAGAGTTTTCACTTTAAGGTTTGTAGGTTCTTCCCTCAGTAAGTTGTCTGTTCAATATAACCTTATTCCCATGTGCAATATTGCAATAGCTAGATCAGTATATAATAATAAATTATTGGAAGATGTGCATTGGTCTTTCTTAGTGTGACCTTCATAGAGACCTTATCAGCTTTGTTCGCGCTACTTCAGCATAGCCAATCAAGCTTATTGACATACTCTAATCATTATAGGCATTTCCTCACCTTGAAGAACACAGGCTTGTTTCTCATGTGTAGTTAGAACATACTGAAACAAGTAAGATCCTTGGATGACTTGACAAAGGAGAGGGTAGAGCCCTTTATTGCCTTTAATCCTCTTCAGGACAATATTGCGCACTGGTTCATCTGGGAGATGAAGTATAAAGTGTATTCCAGGTGGGATTCTTGTCTGAGGTCTTTTGCAAAATAATGCTTTTATTCCTTATTAGCAATTATATCTTTCCATCACTTACTAATTGTAGCTGAGTTGAACTCAGGATTACGAATAAATAACTGTAAAAGACGGGTTATTTGATGTATAAGAAATGGCCGCCTTAGAATTCTGCTCTTATGGCCATCCTGCTTTCTCTTTGTAGCTCTCAGTTTAGGAAAGGCCTTAGTGGCTGCTTTTCATTTAAAGGGAATTTGTGCAACCAGTGGTTTCTTTATTGTTCAAAAATCAAATATAATGCATATAATTCTAAGCTTTACTGTGCATTCGCAAAGAAGTCTTGTGGGTTGCCAATCTGCCCCTCGCTATTCCAAGCTGGATATTCCAAGCTATTCAGAGTTTGAAGCTTCATGGCTACCTGTTTGTGCTTACAGCTGCTGAAATCTTTAGGACGGGCATGCCTGGGAAATGGTGCTGGGACGCTTGAACTCCACGAGTTCCTGTTCTTTTCAAAGCGTTTCCTAACGAAAGTTGTGGTATTGGTTTTGATCTGTGATTTGCATTGCCCTACAGAGGGTTTTCTTCATGAGTAATTCATGTGCTCCAGTTGTGCATGTGTCTCTGCCCCCTCACACCTCCTATTTCTGTTTAAATTTGGGGAGATTTCCTATCCTGTAAAATATCTTCCTTATTCGTGACAATGCCTCCCCCTAAGGTACCTAGCAAAATCCTGTGCCACTTGTAGCATCTCCCCAGGTGTTACTGTATATGAAAGCAGGATAATTTAGTTGTATCTGAATAAAGATTCTTAACAAAAAAAAGGGGGGGGGCTGGGAAGGGGGAAGCGTCATACTCTCACTGCATGATATAGACAATATTTCCTGAGACAGGAGATACTAACCTCAAAGAATTTAAAATAAAACATTGATTTTATTATTTTTTTGAAAGGGGAATAGGGGAGGCAGAAATGGTAGAATAGTTGGTCTTTTTATCCTATGTGCAGATGAAATTGATTAAACCTTAAAAACTCGCCTCAGTCCACCCGGTTTATTAATTGAAGAATTTCCTCTTCCCCAGAATGGGAAGTGCACATTAAAACAGAGCTTTGCCCCTGAGTAGCAATGATACTTGAGAACGGTACATTTTCTACAATCCTATTTTCTCTCCTGCACTAGAGGAAATCCTAACATGGTAAAAAGCATATTTAAAAAAAAAAAGGTATGTTTAAGGAAGTCCTCTTTCATTTCCTTGTAAAGCGTAAAATCAAATTATAGCCCATGGCCCACAATTATTTTATTTTTACATTTCAAATTCCATTTTCTGCTTCCTTTCGGTGCCTGTGAACAGGAGTTGTACTGTTTGTGCAAAGTCAGCTAAAAAGATTACCACAAACAGAACAGGACACAGTAGCTTAAAGAAGCCACGAGTCAGAATCTGTGCTTATATTGTGTGCTGGTGTGGCATGCAAAACCTCCCACGCGTACACACAGGCCCTCAACCCCCCTCCTCTTCCTTCCACTAGCCCAGGTTTTACTGTTTGGAGCCAAGTCAGCTTTATATTGATGGATTATGGAGAATCTAAAATACTAAGTTTACGCTGGCCAGAATAGTAGTACTTGTAAATGCTCTACTATTCTTGATCTGTTTGTTGAAAATAAAATAATTGAAGATAGGATAATTGAGATTCTGCCTATTTATTGAAAATGCCTTTTGGCTCTCCGTTTCAGTGAGGATGAAATTGCTAGCGAAGTTTAGTGCTTGGAGTTTGTAACAGAATGGTTCTGAAAGTGGGTACAGTGCATGTAAAATAGTAATAAGCTTTCGAACTGATAAAGTAATATGAGAGGCTGAAATGTTTTGGGTGTTTTTTTTCCTTAGACCTAATAATGCCCTCTTGAACATACTGTAAATGTTGTGTTCTGCTGTACGGCTCTATCTACACACAGCTCAGTCTGGGAGTTTGGGTACCTAATTTACAAGTGTGCAACAGGTTGCACAAACAGAAGGTGTTTTGAGTTAATGTACATGCAGAAGTGCAACAACCGTGATCAAGGTTAAAGGAGATTTGTTATTTAAGATGTAATGTTCTGTTCCAATGTAAACATGGCAATTACAGCGCTTTACAATTTTAAAAGATGCAGCCTGTAGGTTGGGTTCCTCACATGGTGTCTTCCTGGCAATGCTGGCAAAATAGGTCTGGTTTTACTAATTGTATGCTTTTGCTTAAGGATGTGAGACAGTAGCATGTAAACATTGTGAAGTTTGTCTACTTTAGTTTCAGTAAGCAAAATCAAGTGTGCTTTGTTTATATAAGCTGTGTGGAAATCAAAGGTGGGTGTGACACAACACATCACGAGGAGTGAATCTAATGCAGGGGCTGAAGGTCTGCAGCCTGGTTGCCTCGAACTCCTGGCAGCCCGTTCTTCCTGTTTCAGTAAAGGTTTGATGAGAATAATATAGTAAATAACACAAATGCAGTGAATTTTCTCCTAAAGATTAAAAGTTCATCAAGACGTACTTTTTTTTTTTAATGCATACTGTTTTCAGGGTCATGTCTCTTTTTTGGTGAACTCGGACAGCAGCCAGTGAGTTCTTTCAGGATCAAGGGTGAGAGCTGGCTGTGAATGACGTGGTGCAAGTGGTGTCATTTTGCTCTTCCCTCGGAGAAATGGAGCTGATGGCCAGTTTATGGAAACTGAGTTGCTGGTGGCTGCTGCCTTCTGTGCTTGTGAAACTTGCCATAATCTACGACATCTCTGATTCAACTAGTCCAACAAGCGAAGAGTAATAAATTACTTCTCTGACTGTTTATAATCAGATACTGCCTAAAATTCAGAAACAAGAGTGGGTTGGATGTGATTGTTCAAAGCAGGGGCTAGGCGTTTTCCTTCTCTTCTCTGTGAAGGTATTTTTCTTACTACCTGAGGGTTCTGTGTTCCCAGACACTTCTGTAGTATGAATGAGTGCTGCTGTCTCCCGGTTTAGTTGGCACTTCTTGCAGCCCTTTCGCCGTGATGCTGCGCCACTGCTCTTGTTGCGTTGTTTTTCCCCGTCTCTGGCTGTCATCCAGATTCTCTCTGTTCACATGTCATCTTTCTTTGTTTGTTTTTCTTTGCTCGGACTATCTGCTCTACTTTGTGTTTTCGCTGTGGTTTAACTACTTATCTTGCAATATAATTCCCATCTTTCCCCACCCCGTTGTGTTTTCTGATGACAACTATTTTGTTTCATTTGCTTTTTACAGGGCTACGTTTGAGCTGTATGTCATCACACGAAGGATACTCTGATAGTTGATCTTTCCTTTTCAAGCAAAGTGAGAAATCACACGTCAGGAAGACTTTCTTACATCCTTTTTTCTGTAGGGTGAATCATTTGAATACCTTAGTTTAACTTTACTGTTGATTCTATGTGACCTGCCTTAATGCAGATAAAATGTTTTTCTTAATTGCTGTGCTTCCTTATATGCTCCCTGTCCTTTGCATGTGTCGCTGCTTAGTTCAGAGCAACTTTCAAGCCATTTGCCTGCTTTGATGGCTTGAGGAACATTCATCTCTTCCGCATCACTCTTCTTAACCATGTAGGACCGTATCTTGTCTCTGGTTTTGAGCAAAAGCAAAGTGTGTCAGTACTTCTTTTTGTTCCATTTTGCACAAGAGCGCGTGGTAGGTGTTCTGTGGCCATAGTGCAGGTTTGAGTGCTGTCATCTTCTTTTGTTATTGCTTTTTGGAGTCACTCGGTATGGCTGTAATATTTTTACGTCTCAATTAAAAGGTCTTTCCAAATGAGATTGTATACATGAGTCTGTTCTTGGATAATCCATCCTCACTTCACTTTTCCTAGTTAAATCTTGCTCTGCTGTACAAAATTCGTCAGGAATGGTTGTTCCTTTTGTTGACTGAAATTGAATGTGGTAGTGAGTTGACTGATTACTAGTGTGATAGAGATTATGTGAATAGTGAATATGAAGCTAAACATATTGTAAGACTGCCATTACTATTTACATGCTATGAGGAGAAAGTATATTGAATGAGATGTTCCACATTCAGTGGGGGGTCTTACAGTTTTGTTACCTTGGTACACGTGACCTGCCGGCTTTCCTGATTAGAAATGTTGCATTGGTGAATCCCTGTGCACTTTGCTTGACTTCCCTAGAATATTTCATTTTAGTACTTAGTGAACTATTATGCATGGATGAAGGTCAACTAAGAAAATGGGTTATAGAATAAAACAAAATGTAAAACTGTCTAGGAGATTGAGGGAATGGGAAAAAGATGAATTGTCAAAGATGGCTTATTAAACACCTGAAAGAGGAAAGTTGTGGAACTAAATCTCGGGGTTTTTTTTCCTTGTTACCCAAGTGTCCTGTGAACTTGAGCATTCATGTCTTGATATGCATGAGTAGACGTGTACAAAACACCTTCATGCCTCGGGGAGAATTGCAGTTAAAGTATTTCTGGCACTGCTGTCCTGATCTTTCTCTTGGTTCCACAACTGTGGTGAAGGGCAGCAGCTTCCCACCTCGCCTGGGTGCAGCTGTCCCCGTGCCATGCTTTCTGTTCCATCTTGCAACATCTCTTACGAACTGTGGCCAGTTAGCATGAGGCACATGTTTGTGAACTTGGGTATGCTGCCGTTTCCTTGGCTCGTAATGGTGTGTGTCTGGAGCGTCATGATATACTTTGACGTTTCTAGAGTTTTTCTATGGACTGTACAGTTGTTTTTCCTTTGTTCGTATTCTCTTTGCTCTGAAGTGCCCTGAGGTAGGTATTCCTGACCTTGTAGCAAATGGGCTGATGATTTGTATGGCTCTTTTAAAGTGCTGCTAATAGATTAACAAATAGAGCAATTACAAGTATTTGCTTTAGAACAAATGTATTCAAAGCAGTTGATTCAGCGTTTCAAGGTAACGCGGCCCTTGTACTGAAACTGCATATAACTGCAAATTTTGTCTCCTGTTGGAGGGAAGAGATATCATGTACTACATATGTACTACTTAATGGTTGGACTAGATGATCTTAAAGGTCCCTTCCAACCTCAACAATTCTATGATTCTATATAATGCATCTTATCAGCCCCCCCTTTTCAAGGCCAGATCTGGATCTGGTTCCTTTGGCTTCATTCTGGCACATGAGGATTGCTATCCTCTAATAGTCATAGCAGAGTTAGCCAAAACTTAAGCTGCAGCTTTGTTATTTTTACTAGATGCACTTTTTATAGTATTAATGATCAATTTGACTTGGTGGTTTATTAATTCCCATTCATTTTAAGGATGTCACCAGTAGGAATTACTGTGCTGTTTAGTTAAATATATATGTTGTATTCAGTTTAAAAAAAAACAAACAACCCTGGTCTATGTACTCACAGAAGTGCATGCATTCTGTTTGTTCACTGTTTTGTCCCACTTGAACTATTTTAATGCTGTTCATTCCCCTTGCTTACTGTCTTTTAGGTCTGCGCTTGTCTATGGTGTATAAAGTCTGAGCCTTTTGTACAGCCTTAATGATGCTTGTGTTATAACTTAAGCAAGTTCTAGATTAGTACGATTCTTGAAACAATAAAAATGAAAAATACTTTTGAAGATATTAAACTCTATCTTCAATTTGTTATGGAGAGATATTTGAAATGATTGGTTAAAGTTCTGCAGGAGCTTTGGAAATGTCATAATTATCCAACTAGAGCTCTGAAGGGTTTAGCATTCATTATTACAAGATGAAAGCTTTGGTAGGTTGAAAATAGTCATTTGTTGTAACCATAACTTTTTTTTTTCTTGTTGTGGCACCCACCCACTCATTCACCCATGCACTTCAACCTCAGAATGATTTCCTATCCTGAGTTCATGGGAATTATGAACAAGGGTAGCTGTTGTCGTAGCCATTGTAAAAGCTTTTTTAAAAAAAAAAAAGAGGAGGGGGAGGAAGGTTGGAGAGGGTGAAGGAACAAGGAACAGTTGTATTGTTTGGATTTTTTTTTTTTGTTCTTCTGATTGAAAGCTTAAGGCAAATATTTCAAGTACTTAATTTCAGAATGCTGTAATTTTGCATGATTTCTAGCTCCTGTCATCTTCCAAAGTGTATGGGTTTTGACATGACTTTCTGGTAGATCAGCTTTAGATTTAAAGATGTTTAAACTTTCTCAACATTAAAGTCTTGCACTTTACTTTTTTGGTATTCTAAGTATTTCAGTTACCTGGAGACAGGAAAACTCTGAATGTAACTAGTGGAAGGTCCAACATTCATCAAAAACTTCCTTGAAAACTAAATCCATGAAATTCAGGTTGCTTCAATCAAAGGATTAAGGGTTTGTGACAACAGTACTTTGGAAAAAAAAAAATACTCTATAAGCATGATAGGTAACTTCAGTCTAAAATCTAGGAAATTTTTCTTGAAGAGATCTAAGAATCGGATCTGTGTGGCTGTGTGTGAAGGTACATAATCAAGTTATGTAGATCTGAATTGGGAGTTAATGACAATATATTGCAGGGTTTAGATCCACTTTTCCTCACATTGAGGGATTGTAGGGACTCGGGGTAAACCTGCTTCTGGTGGTGGTCGTCTTGTTTTTTCTTTTATCAAATTTTGGACTGTGAAAGAAGAAATGGTGGGAAGCAGATGGGGACTGAAGATTGGATGTAGTTATATGGCACATAGGTGGCTCATTGGGGTTGCTCCGAGTGTGCAACTGTATGCAGTGTTGCGTGTTTCTTTGGCTGTACTACATTCTTACTTAGCCTCATACGTTATCTTTTTTAATTGAGGCAAGTGTCATGCTTGTGTTGTTGCAAGGGTAGTTTTCGTATATTTTTTATTTTTAAATGCAGTGATAACATCCTTGGACTTGAATTGTTAATATGGAGGAAACTATCACATGCTTCTGTATTTTGTATGATCTGGTGGTAGTGTATATAATAGCTTAAATTCCTGAGGTCTTATTTTCAAACGCAGCCATGCATTCGGTGCTTACTTTGACTTGTGTTTTGTTTGTATTTCTGGTCGTTTGTACATATCTTGATGGTTTTAATGAAAACTATTTGAGAAAATGATCCTTAATCACTTTATGCTGCTGCAATACTGACTATGAATTCTCCTCCAGGTGCCCAGATTATTGATTTGATGATGCTTGTAATAGATGTGACAAAAGGGATGCAGACGCAGTCAGCAGAGTGCTTGGTAATTGGGCAGATTGCCTGCCAGAAGATGGTGGTAGTTCTGAACAAAATAGATCTCCTTCCAGAGGGGAAGAGACAAAGTGCCATTGAGAAGATGACTAAGAAAATGCAGAAGACCTTGGAAAATACAAAGTAAGTTAACAGTAATATTAACACTAAGTTGTAACAAAATGTTTAACAAAAAACTTCACCCACATTTCCCTTCCAACATGCTTCTAACACAGCAAATCTGGCCCCTACTGGGTGAAGTACATAGAGACATCTAACAAAGGTGATGAGAAGAGAGTGGGAAGATTACCAGAAATTCAAATGCAGTCCTGAATTTGTATTTGCAAATGTCATGTGTAGAGAAATATTTTCCTATAATGATACTTTTCTGTTTAAAAGGCTGCTTGGAGTTCAGATTGGATAAAACAAAGCCAGAATACCTGGGTGAAGAACTGGGATTTCTTTCACTCTTGAAAAGAAAATGTTAGGGCTCTTCCTTAACTGAGGGTGAAAAACGTGATTGCCCTAACCAGGGAGAGCAGAATGATGGATGCTTATATAATGTAACGTGGCTCTGGCTGGGATGATGTTTGTTAGTCCTGTTTAGGTAAATTGAGGTGTACATGATGAGTGAAGTGCAGGGAGCGGAAATATGGCTGTTGTGAAGTGGGAAGATACAGTACTCATTTGGTGGCTACACGAATTGAAGCACAGCTTCCCCTTCAACTGTGCAACAGCCACAATAGTGACTACGAAGATCTTGGTGTCTTTCCAGCTCCCGTGTTGTTCTTGGGTCTGTTCATTTTGCTGAGAACATTAGAGGTCACCAAGAAAGTGAAATTCTCTCTTGTGAACTTAGAATCCTACAACTTTCATTTCTCTCTGGCAGCTGTTGATTTGAGGGCAAATAAATACAGGGTGGCTTGGTTTTCTCTGTAGGTTGCTGCCCCTCGTTTTAGGGGAGCTAGAGAAAGGAGACACCTGCAGTATCTCAAAGCACTTTGGATGAACAATTTTTTTATAGCTGTGAGTCTGATCGAATTCTCAGCTAATCCTAATGGGGATAGCATTGAGGTAATAAGGTTAATAAAAATTTAGAGATAATTATCTAATGGCTTTTTTGTGGTTTTATTTGGTGGTTTGAAAGGTTGACGTATAGAATGTGAATGAAGCAGCATATTACAATTAATAGTTATTTTCTATCTGTTTCTCATCTGTGCCAAGAAGTTAATGATTTTTGAGAGAGTTTATCTTAATATACTGCTTATTTTATTTTGTCCTTCTTTTAAAATTTGTTTATTCTTCTTGAAGGGCAGTAATTGCTGCTGCAGGTGGTACTTCCTTCTTGATTTAGTCCAAGATGGTATTGTGAATGATTGGGAAAAAAAGACCTCGCTAGTTGCATATTCATAAAAGGAAGACAAATTTTTTCTAAGGAAACTGGTGTTCAGAAATACTTTTTATGTACACTGCTTGAATTAAATCTTCTCTTTATATCCTGGAGTACAGGTGGGTTTTTACAGCATGTCTTGAAAATTAGCAGCCTTTGTCAAAACTGCAGGGGGAAAGCAAGTTTTGGAAATGGTTGACATGCGAACTGTGAGGTCCTTACCTCTAGCCCCTGTTTAAAACAAGGATGTGCATCAGCTGATCGCAACAGCTGTGTTTCCAACTAGAGAGAAATAGTCCTGTCACAGTGTTTTAATTACTCATTGAACTCTGGATCCTAGAAATGCTCTTTTACTGGATGTGTCTGTATATTGTTCTCGTAACAAAAATTGAGTTTTTGCATGTGCAGTCTGCTTTCTGGTGCTTTGAAAGCACTGCTGACCTGGGCTTGACTGTGAAGTGCTTGTCCTGTTGTATCTCAGGCATGAGTTGTTTCTCAACAGCCTCTTTTCCCACTTGACTTTGAATTTCCAAATGCATGTTTTCTAACTGTTTTTGTATTTCTAAACTACTCTTATTAGCAATGCATACCCTGAGACTGTGCGACAGCTGCCTCTGACCTTAAACACTTGACAAAGAGTTTTTTTTCCAGGAATAGTTTACTTATTGATTATTATTTCTCTACACACGCTGGCATGCATAATTCCATAGCAGTAACGAAATCTGAAGTATCTTGCAGCTATAGAGTAGGTGTTGCCCTCGATGTTGGGGAAATTATTGTAGTGCTGTCAGGACATTCCGTGGAAGGAGGAAGAAATAGGCAGAGGAAAGCAACGGTCGTATATTTGCATAGTTTGACACTTGTAAATTTAACCTAATCAAAACTTGCTTGTTCCATGGATTGCTGCCAAAAGTAAAAGCAAGCTGTCCCTGTGAATGGAATTGCTATTTTTTTCATAGTTTTTGGCACATGCCAGCTTTTATCTTTGTCCAGCAGAATCTAAACTCTGACAATAAATCGGTGTGATGGAGTAAGAGTTTTAGTAGGGCTGAATCGTGTTTGGAAGTGCTTCCAAAAGCGGTATATGATTACTCCAGTTTGTTCTGGTATATGGAAAAAGGAGTAAAGCACCTGGTTCAGCATAAATTTCTACTTATTGCAATATAATACCTGAAAGTATTTGTATGAAAATAAACTTCCAGAAGTTTTTATGGTTAATCACAGGAATTTTCAGTGCACATTTTTATTACACTTTATCCCTAGATGCCTTAGACTTATGGCATATAAACAAAGAAAACTTCTTATATGCTTGATTACTGTTTGGTCACTAAATGAGCTTCCTCTATAGAACATAACATATTTTTCTTTATCAAGGTTGTGTCTTTTTCCTCCCAGCTCACTTCCTTTTTGATTAAAATTTGAGGAGTGGGTGTCAAAAGGATGACAACAATAATTATGTTTGGTCTGAATCTGTTGCCTAAGAATCAAGTATCTATAAGAACCAATCCTTTTTTGTTTTTATTGCTGATTATTATTCCATTGCTTTAATATATATATTTTACATGGTTGATCCTGACTTTTGCAAAAATGCAATAGTAATTTGACTTGTAGTCTAACTTCCCTTTCCAAAATGTAGGCAAAACAAGCTATCTGATTATTCAAACACTAGGTTTTAGAGAGCAAAATTAATGAATTCAGTCAGCAGACTTTAAAAAAGCTGCTGAATATTAAGGACTTGAGTAAAATTCAAAATTAGCAAGAGAAAAGCTAAACTGAGGTCAGTGGTGGAGGTACTGCCCTTCCCTGAACCTTTGCATATTTGAGATTGTGGGTTTCATGAACTTTGATTTCAGTTGTCTTTAAGTCTTGTGGTTTGCCTGCAGACTCAGGTAGACATTGTGTTGCCATGTTGCATTTGGCTCCTGTTTTGAAGGTTATGGCTCTACAGCTACCATTATAATTGCTTTAATGAAAGTTGGAAACAGTGCTAGTCTCCAGGTAAAATGGCTTGAATGGAAAGCTGCTGTAATAAGGCTGGGTAACAGAACCTTGCTTCTGAAATAAACTTGAGGTCTTGCTTTTGACTACCACAGAGCTGGATCAGTAGGTAATATTAAACAGGACTGAAGATTTCATAGTGAAGTCCAGTAGCACAGATGCTCGTAATTCAAGAAAAAATTGTCAGCTCTTCACTATGTGGAAATAGCAGATAAATCAGAATTTGAAGGCGTTTCCTCGCCTTCGTTGTCAGATGAGTCTAGAACTACTTTACATTGACACATGTAGGAGATCTGTGGTCTAATGGTGGGAGTCTTTCTCTCTTTTCAGGTTCTGCGGGTGTCCTATTGTTGCTGTTGCAGCAAAGCCCGGTGGACCGGAAGCCCCAGAGTCTGAGAATCCACTAGGTGTTTCTGAATTGATTGAGGTACCTGCTGAAGAACATAATAATAACAACATAAAACACACTTGAACTTTCCTTTGTCTTTTGGAGTATACTGTATTAGTATCTAGAGCTAAGGAACTCCTGCATTAATGTCAGTTTTAAGAAACATGATTCTTTAGGCATTTCTTCCACCGAACGGAGAAGTTGAGGTTATATGCCCCAAGAGTTGGATTTTCTTTTTCAACGACTAGGCTTCAATACCTTTGAATAGCTGTGTCTTAAGAAACAGCTATCACATATGTGGTGAAATTGGTTTTAAAGTTGTAAAGCATTACAAAGTGTAATGAATAAAAATAGCTTTAAAATTCTAACATATCCTTGGTAGGTTCTGTGTTAGGATTGTACCACAGTTAACAGTAAAGTTGAGGTCAGGCACTCATAAGTTACACATTGGGAATTGCCTCCTTCCTTCATGTGTGTATTATGATCCAGTGTTTAAGTGCGTGACTCTCTACTCTAAACAACCCTTACCTTCTCCGTTGCACAGGATGGACAGGGCTCAACTAGTGAGCAGGTAGTCCATATTTTGTTTTAATTCTCATTATTCTCTGTGTGGCCTCATGACTCTATTCAAATACCGCTCTGCATTCAGCATGATTAATTTCCTCCTGGACTTTTCTTTGGCACGCATCGCTGTGGTCGTGAGCGCTTGGCAAACAGTTAATTTACTTCCAAAAGACTTATAGGAAGTATAGAGGTGACTTTAATCCATATTTAGATTGGGAAGCTGAGGCACAAAGGAGTTAAGTCCACTGCGTTTACTAATTTTGGTTGCCAAATTTGAGGAAACTAGGAACTCTTTTGGGATGTGTTTGCGTTCAGATCATAGTACCTGCCATTTTTGATTGCAATTGTGAGTGCTTAGCACTTCTGTTAAGCTTTGAGGTTTCTGTTTTGACAGTCTGAGGTGTATAGTCAGTGATTACTTGTGGAAAGCTTCATTTTTAAGATAATGACAATACAGGGGAGTTCTGGCATAAGTAAGTGTAGAATCTATTCTCTAGAGGAGCACCACCTGCCTTCATAAGACCATCTTACTGCATGCCTTGCACATCTGCAAAAGATAAAGCATGGCCTGGATTTACCCTGTGCCCTGAATGAGGTAGGGCCTGGAAAAAACTATGATTGCATAACTAATGTTATATCAGACCCATATGAACAAGAGAAGACTTTAAGCAAACTGATACTTTACAGGTATACTTAGTTCTAGCAAAGTGGGTTGGGTTTTGTTGGGGGATTTGGGTTGTTTTTTTTTGGTGGGCGGAGGGGTGGCAGGTGGGAGAGAAAAAAAATTCTCAGATTTTCAGAAAATGTAAGTTACACTACATGAAGCTTATACTGTGAAGGGCAAGACACTTAAAATAGCTGTTTGAGAGCGGTTTGTAGCTTGTAGTAGACTTGTCACCCTTTCTATGAATAAGCTTTAGGGAGAAGTAGCATCTTGGCCCTGGAGGGGCACCACTGTTATTTGCAGGCAGCAGAAAGTAGTCCTAAAACAAAGGCGTCATTCTTTGCAGACTTGACAAGGTCTGATTTGGATGCTGCCAGGTTTAAAATAGTTACAAGTTGTTGAAGTTAGGGTGCAGCGTCGGTCATCAAAAATCTAGGGATGCGTGGCCCAGGGCAGCCTGGCTTGTTGCATCCCTTCCCAGACACGCGTGTCTGCGATGGGAATGGGGGTGTGATGCGGTGTATGGCCTTAGAATAGACTGAGCAAGACTCTTGCCCACAGCAATGCCAAGAGAGGCGGAGACAGGCAAGTCCTTAGTTCTGCCTTCATCTGGTTCTGGGCAGCTTTACCCGAGGTGTTCCCAAGGGTTAAAACCTTTGAAGGGAAATACCATGTTGCAGCTGTTTCTGTCAACTCTGAGACCTAATATTAGCAGAACTGGCAAATGCTGCGTGAGCCCTGCCATTGAACTTCAAGGTATTGTCCTTTCTGTCCTTGATAAAAAACACTCTTTTTTCTGCCATTACAACTTGGGCTTAACCTGCAGTTTCTGACCTTAAAAGTAGACATTAAAGTCAGTGCTAAATTTTTGTGCTGATGTTATAACAGGCAGAGATCAAAAGTGACTTGTGATGGGGGTGAACCAGTTCTTCTGAAGCACTGTTGGGTACATGACTGCATTTCTGTAATTAAGGTCTTCTGTCTACGGCGATATATTTTAAGAAACATAGTATTTATAAGCAAAACAGAAATCCTAAACTTGGAGAATTTCCCTAGAAAATAGTATTTTCATAGCTATTTTTTAGTGGCTTAATCCTCCAAGAAGCATTAACAGAAATCTGAAGGGGAAGTTGACTTTGAAAACTTAACCCAATATAATAGTTTTTCTGGGAGGGAGGCAGGGATGGGCTTTATGAGGCACTAATGTCTGTATATAAGTTCATTTTCACAAAATCCCAAAAAGCTGAAGTAGCAAAATGCACTGTAAAATTGTACTTGGGGGGGGGCACGACATACAGGATTTTTTTTTTCTTTGCTGCAGTGTTTATATTGGGTTTGGCAGCAACTTTATTGCCAGTGCAGTTTTGCTAACAAAGCTAAATGTGCAGCACCAAATCTTTCTAAGGCAGAAAATCGAACTGTTCCTGCTGCTAAGTGTGCGTCTCCTCTACGGCACGCACAGTTAATTTGACATTGGTGCATTCTAAGCTCATCGGGAGATGCCTGAAATCAGTAAAACTGCAAGCTTGTTCAATCAATCATCCGCTTGCCTTCCTTTTGCAGTATGACTGTCATGACTTTTCACCCAGGCATGGTGCTGCTTTTNNGTTCTGCTTTTATCTCCCCCCCCCCCCCCTTTTTTTTTCCCCCAGGTCTTGAAATCTCAGGCTTACCTGCCATCAAGAGACCCCTCGGGACACTTCCTTATGGCAGTCGACCACTGTTTCTCTATCAAGGGTCAAGGCACAGTGATGACAGGGACTNCTTTTGTACTCTACTATAAGCCAGCTAACAATAGGAAGAGTCCTAGAGATTTTTAAATAAGGTAGCCAGTAAAGTTATTTGCTCAATTTTAGCTGAATGAAGAGGAGAGAAGACTGACCTGGCTTAGCACATTAGACTTTCAAATTCAGAAAAGCAAGGTGGGCATGTTCCCAAGATGGGATATTCCCAAGGACTGAACAAGGTTTGAGTGAGGTTACTTTCTTCTGAGATGTGCTGCAGTGAGAAAGCTTGCAAAAGAACTGAGTAGGTAGGCTTCCCGAGATGTCTGGAAGTGAAGGAAATGACAAGAGGAGGACGTTGAAATGCTTGATGTGCATTCTTCTTGTTTGCTGGGGCTTTAATTGATGTCAGCGTGTTCTCGGAGAACTGCTGGGATGCAGTTAGGTGGCTTGCTGCAGTTGGGTGTGTTAGAGAGACTGTAGAAAGTCAAGAGGCCTTTCAGTGGCCTTTGAAGTGATTAAATATTGTTACAATTTTTTTTTTCCTTAAAACATCTTCATCCTTTAAAAGAAAATAAGGTGACTTTATGCTCGGCTCAGGCGAAGCCTATTTCACAGATGCTGATTTGGACTGCTCAGGCTTTCCCTTTTTAATTACTCAAAATGAGTGAAGACTTTGAGGACTGTTTTGTAGCTGCCACTGGAAGTGGCCCCAGCCAGTTACATTCTGCGAGTAGGCAGCTTTTGGCTGAACAAGCCTGGATGGGACCCTTTTGGTGCTGTCGTTCTTATCCTCAAGTTGTGTTACTATAAGGACCTTATTCTTTGAGTGAACACGCTGCTTTTCTCATTTTTGCCTGTACTTTGTGGGCAATTGAAGGACTAAGTGAGGCATTCTGATTTCACCTGAAATATTTTGCTGATAATTTGACAATTAATTTTTGGTCAGCCTTTTCTGTCATGCCTGTGGCTGTCTAGTTTATATCATATTGTCCTTTTCATAAAAGTGATTAGCATGATATGTACCCCATCATGTCTGCTCACTGCCCATATTCTCATTTGCAGCTTGCAGCCGGTTCTGGGAACCATGCTTGTAATTCCTGCAGGGAAAACATGCTTTGCTCTGGTTTCAACCTCTCCCGCTTTTCCCTTTCCCAGGGTTCCTTCCCTTTTCTGTTGTGTCCTGCTCGCTGTTCTGGGCCTTGCCCGCACCAAGGGGTGCGAGGAGGGACAAGTGGCTTGGAGTGTAAGGCTGATGATGGGTGCTGGGCGATGGCTCCCGCCCCGCAGGGCCCTCGCGTAGCTGGCTCACTGCTTTCCTTCGGGCACAGCACTGGCCAAGCTTCCTGTCGCTTTGTGCCCTGGGAGATGGGGGTGAGACAGAGCAGGGTAATTATTTCTAGCTAAGAAAGAATGCGTAACTAGATTATATCTGGAAATGGCTGTTCAGCTCTTCATGTATAGTCCAAGAATGTTTTGGAGAAACATGTTTAGGGGTTAGTCTGTTCTTTGAGAATCTCTATGAAGGGGAAAATGACAAAAATACAGTGAATAACTTGCATATTGCAAATGGATATTTAAAAGTGGTAGGGAAGGCTTTAAGTGGGGACTCTAAAAGATGCTTTCTTCCCAAGTGGTTGGGGGAGCAGTGAAGTGAAAGGCAAGTTAGCAGGTAAACAGGTCATTGACAAAAAGAAGCCGGATCACTTGGCTTTTGCGGCCTTAACAAATTCCCTCAGAGCTTTAGTTATTTTTGATTGCTGTTAATGAATTAATCTTTCCACTGCCCTGTGTGAAACAGAAGATGCGATCAAACCTCTGAGTGGTAACAGTGGCGGGCAGAGTTTTGCATTTTGTTTTTTTGCCAGTAGCAGCTTGTGACTATTCCTGTTCACATTGTACACGTATGGAAACCAAGGCGCAGTGAAAGGAAGCAACTTTTTGTAAGTTTGAGTTGTGTGTTGTACTTACCCCTGCTAGCATCATGCGGAGTTGGGTTAGGATACCTATAAAAGGTCAAACCTTTCTCAGGCCTACGAGGTAACGGAGGAAGCACATTTCACAACACATTGTGGTTTATGACTCTCTCTGACCTTTTTTTGCCCTGACCCTGTGGTAACTGAGATTGACAGCTGGTGCCCACTGGGCATTTAGGGACATTACAGACCAGCTGCTTTTTAAATTTGAGGAACCCTCTCCCCAAGTGAAGTGGCATCACCTTCCAGTTCTGCTAATGGACTTCGACATCTTTGACCGCTTGAACCTGCACAAAGGAGGGACACAGCAATTAAAAATAAACAGTGACATTCTCGAACGCCCATGCTTGCTCTGATTGAGGCTGAGAGCACCAGCAGTGCATGGATTCCTTTATGCTGTTGCCTATGTAAATTGCCATCTGGGGTTGATTATCTATATAGCAAAAAGAAAAATTATATATATGTGTTTGGGAAAAAGCTTTGACACAGCAAACAGTTCACTATCCAATTGAGTTAGTGCTATTTGCTCACTAGCACTTGAAATCTACCTTGAAGAGCCTGAGCCTAGGATTTCTGCAGCAAAAACGTAGTGTTGGCAGAATTCTGAATGTCCTTGAAGATTATTTCAGTGGCCTTTCAATCTCTACAGTCTTTCAGTTTATACACTGTAACAACTTGTGACACTTTTATTTCTGTTTTACAAAAGTTTCTATAGGAAGGTTTTTTTCAATATAGATTCATTTTAGTTTGCTGATAGGCTTGGCAATAATCACTCCAAAATATTGATCTGAGTATATTTTGTTTAGTGAATTTACTTGAAGGGATCATGACTGTCAAATTCTAGTGCTTCTGTGACTTAATATACCTTGCTTTAATTGAAAAAGGAAAGTGTTTTTTTTTTTTTCAGTGGGGGAGAATTCTCTTTGCCTTCCTTATCCAGGTGAAAAAGATCATAGTAGCTTAAGAACAGCAGCAACTTGAAAGGCTGATGCAAAACAGGCAAGAACCAGGACTTTTGTTCTTATCATTGTTGTCTCAAAACAAACAAACAAAAAATCCTTGTATGAAAAGTAATGCAAAATGTTGTATGGTATGTGGTCTTCAACATCCCAGTGTTAGGGATTCTAGCTGTGGATTGTACAGTTGCAGACACATAAGAAATACTGGAAGACGGAGTAAAACAGATGATAATATGTTAAGATTCCTTTAAAGATGTTTTGCAGCACAGGAAATGTTCCAGGTTGGTTAGTAAGAATCACTCTGTCTTAAGAGTTGTGAAAGATCATAGGGGAGGTCAAGTCTGAACTGAGTGAGCAGGCAGAGATAGATGTATACAGTTAACGGATATAAATCTGGTCATGCTAAAAGTGTTGACTCAGCATTGCTTTACCTGTGATCAAGTGCTGCAGGTATAAAGCAGCCACAAAGCATGTACATGGCAGCCAAGTACAATGACCACTGTTAGTTTTTTTTCAGGAGTTGTGAGAAGCAGAAACTTTTCTTCTTGCTTTATATTAAGGTTCATATCTTTTTGGTTTAATGTAATTACTGGCAAGTGTTAGAGCAGGTTGGTGCAAGCTGAATGGCTGGTGGATGTTAATAGCTTCATTGGCGCATATATAAAAGTACAGCACGCTGCCATTTTGTACTGCGTTTTGTCAGAAGTTCGTGAGTGCCTTGAAGGCTGAGTAGCTGTGTTACTGGTAAACGGTTATGTTGATGTTTATCTGTAGGCGGATCATGTGGGGATTTTTGCTTTGTGCTGAAGCCGAAGAATGTATCTGGTGTAATGTAGCACAATGTTATTTTTTTATGTAATGAATCGTGAGGACACCCAATCATTAGACTGACCTTGGGAGGTGCCTCTTTAGACATTGTCAGATTTTTGATCTGCTAGGTGTGGTTGAGCTGTTATCATTAAAGGGGAAGAGGAACGTTGATATTGGGTCCAACCTTCACTATCCTGGAGGTTTGCGGTAGACAATTGCTGTTCTTAATGTTGAGCATTTCAATCTCAAAAATTGCAGGCGTGTTTATGAAATGCTTCTCTTGTAGTTGGAAAGCAGTAATCCAGGTGTTCCAGTACTCTGATACACTGTCAAGAGGTCACCTGAGACCTCAAATATGAAAACTGTGAGAAACTTGCTTCTGTTTATCTCGTCAAGTCTCTGAGTAAATGAGAGTGTCAGTTTGAACCTGTAGTGGATTCTGTCTTGGCAAGGGCTTATTTGCTGTGAAGTTATATTGACTTCATGAACTTTTAGGAAGCATCATTTTCTAAGTGTGATAGTGAGAAGCTTCATACCTTCATATACTTTCACTGTATGAAAAGAGATTTTTTATTTTTTTTTTTGAGCTTCTTTCTTGGCTAGATAACCTTCATCTGTTTTTTGGCAAACATTCTTTAGTTTTTATGGCTTGTCTAAAAAAAAAATAAAATTCTTTAGTGTCTGATAGAATAACCCAAATAGTATTTGCAAGACTCTTTCCTTTCAAACTACTGTAACTATTCAAATCGCAACATATATCTGCTTTTACCCATATGAGTACTTTAGTTGACCTGATGTCCCAAGACCTCTGACTAATGAGCTTTAGTACATAAATGCAGTAAGAACTAATTTTGATGTACTTAAGGACTTTGTGCACAGAGTCACGCAGCTATGTCTTGTCAGAGAACATTTAAGTCTTAGAAAACAAAGTTGGATCAAACCCGGCTGGATTGGATCATGAAGACACTTGTATTTGGACTTTCATGGTGAAATCTTAAATATGTTTTTATGGTTTTCAGTTTGCATTCTTTGGTCTTCATAAATATACCCTTTCTAAATTTCAGGATATCTTGACTGGGTTTTGCACTGCAAATAGGACCCTTGCTAAATTTTCTGGGAGTATGTCTGAATGCTGTTTCTACATCTATTTTTTTCCCCAATGCTTCTTGGCTTATTCTTGCCCAATACTGAGAGAAACAGCCTTTAAAATGCTATGGTTCATCTGCTGTGGAAGAAGTCTAGCTTGCCTTGAACGCTTTCTTTTCGTTGAAATGCTGTGAAGGACAGTTCAGAAAATTGGCATGGGGGGACAATCAATTGAATGTAACCGATAAAATTGTGAAAAGGCAGTTCATAATAAATATTAAAATATGCAGGTGATAAAATACAAGAGTTTTAAATCTTAAATCAATAAATTAAACATATACACATAATGTATAACATGCAGTTTAATTCAGTACAAGTATTAAACTGTTTCTTTAATTGTCTGCCACTTCTAAAGCATGGGTTGTGTCTTTTGGAGATTTTCTCCTTTCCTAGAAAACATCAGTGTGAATCCTACTGGTTTTGCATCTGCTGTGGCACTTACTTAAAAGCAAAACAGGCAGGATTTGGCTTACGCTGGAAAGTACTCTGCTTTCAACATTTAGGATATTATCAGTGGTTTTGGAAGAATTAAACTCCTCAGCACAGTTCTTTGTGGTTAAGTAAAGGATTAAAGACCTGATCCAGTGCCTGTGGAATGAAATTTAGATCTGGCAATAAAAACTTCTCAAATCTCTTTGGCTCGATCTCTTGAGAGAGTAAGAGTAGCAGATGCTGAGCTCCTTCTAAGGATCGGTTCCCTCACTGTCAATGTATGGTTTTGTAAGTTTTTACTGTGTGTGGGTGTGTTTTGTTTTTTTTTTTATTTATTTCTGTTTTAGTTCACACTTTAAAAAAACAAATCAACACTATGCCCTCAAAAAAACCCGAACAAACAAACACCAAACCCACAAGACCCTGAAGAAAAGAGTCCATTTTAATTCTGTATTAAAAAAAATAATAATTCTAGTTCACTTTAGACTTTTAAAAGTCTCAGGAATAAAAATGCTCAGGGAGAGATTTGTGTGTTGCTATTCTTTCACTACCTGTTATTGAAATACAGTGGTTTATTTCATATCACTTGCAATTTTTTATCAAGTATCATGTAGGTACAGTAAAAAGAGGGAGCAAGATAAAGGACTTTAAGGGTGGTTTTATTCAGGACCAGGGATAAGACATAATAGAAAGGGAGCTGGATATATATCACGGGGTTTTAAATTTTTTTTTTTTCTACTTGGTCAGAGCAGAAGGGAAGGAAGCCAGGGGAGAACAGCCAACCTGAGCAGTGCTAATCCAAACCATACACTGTATTTTTGGAGCTTGTCTCTAATGTGATCTCTGTAGGCAGAAAAGTGGCCTAGTCAGTGCTGGCCAATTAACTCTTCGACTACCAAAATTCCTCCCCAGCTTTTCTTTGAGGTCTAGGTGTACCCTGTGCTTCCTGTGAGCTAGAGTGAGTTGGGATACAGATTGCCTTCTAAGGGATTACAAAAATTACCCGAAGTGTACAAGGTTCTTCCTACAGTGGATCTGAAAAGGGAGATATTTGTGTGTAACTTCTGTATGGCTTCTATCCACTTAAACCATCTTTAAATGGCTGTTCGGCGTCTGGGCTCCACATGGAAGTGCAGCCTTGCTGGAAACAGTACTGTTTTCCAAGGTAGACTTTTAACTTCTGCAGTATTTCTGTGATACTGAATGCATGTTCTGAGTAATCTGCAATGCTGACTGGTTGTGGTTAATGCATGAGATAATTTGAAGTGTGTATCTTGTGTGCTATTTCCATGCAGATAATTTTGCATTAATAGTTAGAAAGTGCAGAGTTGTTATTGTCTAAGAACTGGTACGCTGTTCAATGGCCTTCAAAATGAAAAAGAAACATAGGATCATCTCAGCTCTGAGTAGATGAAAATAATGAGATGAACATTGTATTTTTATTTGATGCAGTGACTGATTTTTCTTAGATAAATCCGATTACATTTTTTTTCTGTCCAGATTTCGGTAAATCATTTGTCTCATGAGAACTGTTAGAGAAGCTGAAGAAAGTGGTTACAGAAATACAAGGTGGGAAAGAAACTGAGCTGAAGAAGAGGGAACCAATGGGCTAACAGGAAAATTATTCAGGTAGAGTTGTTCTGAGGTTGGTCTTGGCACTGAAGTGTAATAGTTTTGCTAATGACTGCATGCGCTCTCCCATGTTTGTAGGCAGTCTCCCCACTAGTGTGCCACAGTGGTGTGCTCTCCTGACTAGTGTGTAGGCTGCTGGCAGATGAGACTTCCGTGCATTAGTCTATGATGCTCAGTATGCTGTAGCTCTTTGGGAATAACCAATGTACTGGGTTGCTGGATCTGATGGAAAAAGCTTAGTATCCCAGTACAAAAGAGGCTGACAATGGGAGAAATGGAGTATGTTCTTGTGTGTCATACTAGTGAGCAATTTGGCTTCAGTATGGCAACTTATTTAAGGATAAGCAAATACGTAGGTTTGTGACTGCAAAACAAAGTTGAAAAGAAAACCAAACATCTAGTAAGCTATTAAGGTGACAGCTAACACTTCTATTTATCTTTATTGCTTTAACTTCCCTCGTCTGCTTGTTCTACTTATTTCCATCTTTCTCCATCTCTAGCTTCTCTTCCAGTCTCAAAGTTTGCTCTTCAAAGTGACTGACCTTCTCCACTTACACCATAGATTGAAGAAACTCTTCTTCTGCCTGTTTCTCAGCAGCTGTTGCAATCTCGAATACAATGCAGTTGTGTATGCTTTCTTCCCCTCGAGTACATCTTGGCTTGAAACCTCTGGTGCTTGAAATCAGCATCAGTCAGGGTCAGGTGAGAAACTTTAGGATGGTACTTTCGAACTTCTTTCCATAGGCTGAAGAGGATCTGATGGGAGAAAGGACAAGACATTGTAAGCATTGAGTGGTGTTATCCTCTCAAAGGCAGTTTCTGAAGATAATTAACCAGGTTCCAGTAACTCCTCTACAGGATATGCCAGCTATTGTTTTCCTAGGGCTAAATGTCTTGCCTTTATAATTTGAAAGGGAGTCCTGGGGCCATCTAAAGTGGGTTCTCTAAGCAATGGTTCTATAAGCTGCGTACAGGAGGAGGAAGGTTTTAAGATGACTTGAGCCATGACTGGGATGCAAGTGAACGAGAACAGGCATGTTTTCTTGGGACTTAGTAGGTAACATATTTCCTGTGGAACAGTTGCTGCTCCACTGATCGTGTTGTGTTCTTGGGTTTGTGTACCCTGGGGTTCAAGATTAGTTTGAAACTAAGTTAATGGACATTGCTATAGTAATCGCAAACTTTCATCCAAATGTCTTTTTGTTTAAACTTTATGGTAACTTTTTAAAGCAAAGGATGGCTGGTTTGTGTTTGCATAACTTGTTTGCTTAAGCATTGCTGCTGCCAGGTCATTAACTTTATTTTTATTTCTTTTAATTTATCAGGTAGAATTGTTCTCAATCAAATTCAATTGAAAACAGACCCACATGCACGTACGCATACCATTTGAGCAAGAATCTTAGTGGAACGCTTGAATAGTAATTGGAAAGGTAGCCTCCTGTACGGTAAACATAGCTTTCCCATTGCATTCCTGCTGCGAATGTAACGTTAGCGTGAGTAGGCTTAGGGCAGTGAGCAACTATCATGTTTTAAATATTTAAGTTCAAGTGCTGGAGGCTTTGGCAAAATTTCAGTAACCAGAATGAAGGAAGGGAATGTCACTTTTTGTTCTTCCTTGGTCATCCATATACAGTACAATTCCTCATTTGATCAGGCTTTTAAGGAGCAGAACAATTCCACAAGTGCTAACTAAGCCATGGTCTGGCTACTACAAAGTTCTGCTCAGATCTGGGCACTGGCAAAAAAAGGATCTAAATATTGAAAATGTTATTTAACCAAGACTGAAGATAAACTTCTAAATTAGAGCAAAAGACAGAAGAAAATGGACTAGTGCATAAGTGCCCAGGAATCTCTAATTAGTCTATTAGCAGAGTAGCTTCTCAAAGTATTACTGTAACACCATAGCAAGTCCTCTGGATTTCATGTCTTGTACTGTGTGTTCCTGAGATGACCCCATTTATAAAACTTAATTTTGGTCTTTGTTACTATGATGAAAATAACGTGGGACTTGAGTTTGCTCTTTAAATGTTTGTTCAGCTCATAGCCTGAATCTGTCATGTGCCTGTGATGACAACAACACGTATTCTTGAAACTAAATGTCAGATACGTGTCTCCACTCGTATTCCCATAACTTTATATTATAATAGCTGATGCACTTTGAAATGAAAGAAAAAGTAATACTAGAGAGAGCCAATATTTACAGTATCAGCTGGAATAATATAATTATGTAAGCTGCCCAGATAGCACTGTGATGAACATGATACGAATGCCTAGATACAGATTTTCATTTGCAACTCTCTGAAATGAAAACTACAAACTCCCAGGCTCTTCATGGTTGTAAAGATTAGCTTGAAAGCATATGCCATAAACTGCAGTTGGCTTCTCTTTTTCTCCTCTAATGAATAAATAATCAAGAATAAACATTTCATACTTTAGAAATCACAATGAGAAAAGGTCAAAAAGCCTTTTTAAAGAGTCAGTGTAGCTAATACATCTTTAAATGCTTAGATTGTAAACTTGAAAACTATCAAGCCTTTGTGAAAGTGAGATTTAGTAGTTGACCTGTTTTCTTGTCTAGGCAACCTGTTTTTTCAGATATGTTCTATATATGGGGTGTGTAATAGATTCTGCAGAAGAATAGAAGAGATGGCCTTAGTCCATGTTCGGTTGAGGTGGAAGAAATCAGCTGTGAGAATGGATGAACTCATTGGAAGCAATGACCCTCTTGTGTATGCGGACATCAGGGTTTTATTTTTTTTTCTTCAACAGAAAAAAGTTTGTCACTTAAGTTGCTGCGTGAGGCTTCAGACTCTTTTAGAAGTTTTTCCTGTTCTGTCTCAGTATTCAGCTAACAACTTTGCTTTTGTTTTCTTTATTTCAGTTACTATGTTGTAGTTGCTTTGTCTTAATATTATATTCATTATATAATGAATTTCAATAGACTTTTATGCAAACCTTCCCTAGAAGAGGTTGTTGTCTGATCTGCAACACCTAATACATAGAACTGCAGTAAGTTAAATGATGTCTTAGGGAAAAAAATATGTGCTATTATAAATCAGTTCAGATTTGAAATATGGATGTTATTTATGTGGCATTTTCTTTGCCTAGTTGAAGACTTTGGTTCTGCTCGTGGAGATTAGCTGACAATAATCTGAAGTCTTCAGGGAGTGAGGAATATGCAGGTATACCACAAACACTCAAAACAAAACCACAGAGAAAAAGAGTGTAAGGGGAAACTTGAAAATACATATTTTTAGTAAAGGACTGAAATAAATGCGAATAACACTAAAAGAAATGCCCAGTTTGGCTTTGAGTCAACAAAAAGCAACACCAGTTAGTTTAGTCTAAATGCAAAGCAGGATATAAGTCTTTGTAAAAATAAAATAAAACGCAAAATCCTGCCCTGGATTATTTTGTATTGAGTTTTAGGAGAGAATTGGAGTCAGGTGGTGATTGCATAAGAATAATATTTTGTACAACATGTGTTTCTATTTCAAATTTTCCTTTTCTGTTGTTGATGCCACGTTCTTGTTTGGGGAGAAACAGTGGTTTGTACAAAACATAGGTGACAAGGACCCTCAAATTAATGCTTCATTCTGGTCTTGTCAAAGGTTACTTGACTGGGCTTTAGAGGAGGTTATTAAGTGTCTTCACCCAAAGGTAGGTCTTTAACCTCTTGCAGGTGGAGGCAGAGGATGTCCTCCAATGTGGCGATACAGAGTGGGGTCCTAACTTGCTCTGAGCCCTCCTGTAAGGCTTAACGTGAGCCTGAGATGCTGCATAAGATTGAAATTCAACCTAATTTATTCTGATGTGTGCATGCTTGTCAGGCATACAGTTCCCAAAATAGTGGGGAAAATGGTGGAAATCTCCAAGTTGGTAGAAATCTTGATATGTCTGCTTTTCCTTCTTGCAGCAAGTGTTAATAGATTAGTCGGAAGTTCTAAGTTACACTTGTATTCAAATACTTTTTTTGTAGTACAAAAAGTTCAAAACTTTTTCAAGTCTTTCCTTTTACTTGTGTCCTCGCTTTTTTTTTTCCACCGCTCTTCACTTTTACTGCCCACTCATCCTATTTGTTCAGGTCGTTGAACTTCTATTTTTACAATTTGCTTTCTAGATGTATGATATTTGCAGACAACACATAAGTGGTTGTCTTCTCTGAGATCACACGCTCTATCCCTGCTTTTGGAGAGGCTTTTAAAGACTTTAAAATCGGGGGGGGTGGGGGCAGGGGAGTCTTTGCAAACTTCAGGTTTAATGTTGGGAATAGAAGTAAGAGTAACAAGGATGTGTTTAGGGAAGACAGTTGTGGCTTCAGTAGCCTCTGCCTCTTTAAAACATATATATGCTGAACTGATTTACTGGATTACCAGAAACATTGAGGATTTTTTTTTTTTAAAGGGATGTTTTTGGCAGGAAGCTAGGCAGTATTTTTTTAAAAATGACACTAATTTTCTAGTGAAAACACACAAATGTGAAGGTAAGGTTTCTGTTCATTTTTTTGTTATTTTCAGGGGTTTGAGAGTGTTTTTGTTTTGGTTGGGGTTTTTTTTGGTGGTGTGTTTTTTTTATTTAACACAAGCTTCCTGTTTTAATTTTTATTGGAAGAAGCAAAAGCATGATAAATTCTGGTTTGGTGTTTGTTTTTTTTGTTTTTTAAATAAGGGTGATTTTAATTCTTGTCTATGAGGATTGTATGAAG
Organism: Ibidorhyncha struthersii; assembly: GCA_013398815.1. Classification (NCBI taxonomy): domain Eukaryota; kingdom Metazoa; phylum Chordata; class Aves; order Charadriiformes; family Charadriidae; genus Ibidorhyncha; species Ibidorhyncha struthersii. The sequence goes on along the minus strand of VZSZ01012190.1, from coordinate 79,687 downwards.
CTAATTAATATTAGCAACATGTTTTAAAGATTCATATGTGGGAAGAGAGATGGACAAAGCAATTTTTGCATCAGGCTTAAATGGGGAGGAAGACAGAAGTTAAGATTAAGGCATAGTTTTGTGGTTGTGGTGTGACTCACAAGAAAGACTTAGGCCATCTGATGTACATTACAAACAGTTGTAAAAACATACCAGTAGATATCCACAGTGTGTAGTGGGCTGAGTTAATGTTACTTTGAATCCATAATGTTAAAGTTATCTGGCACAGGGAGTGTAACTCCACAAATCAAACATTGTACGATTGCTTTTTGTTTTACATTACACTATTGTCCCTGATGGACAAGGTTCTTTGCGATCAGCTCAGCAGTGAAGTTTTAATCCTGCCTTTCATTTGTTCAGCGTCATCTAGCTACACTGATGCTAGCCAGGGCTTTTTACTTGAGTCAGGATTTAGATCGAATCAGACAGAATACATTGATGCGTTTGAAACTTTTATAATTATGCACACTGGTTTCCAACACGCGTGCTTGTTTTCTTGCTATTTTTCTGTATATGGAAAATCAAATTGCAGAAGGTTAGAGTTATGTTTAAATGTAATTATATTTTTTAAGGTTTTGTTAATATCTCTCTAAATCTCTAATTGCATGGTGGTAATTTTCTTCAATGTGACCTCTTATCTTATCCAAAGTACAGTTTTGAACCTGTTGGACCTGTACCTGTACCTGAGCATGACCATGTAGAAACAAGTCTTGTGTCTTCCTCACATTTTGTATACTGTTAGAACTTCTTGGGAATACTTGTTCAGAACTTGAATTTGTGTGGTTTGTTTTCAGTTTTTAAGAGTAATGGCTTTTGTAACAGATTCCTTAGCTTCAGTCTCAGCTCTGAAGGAGATGTTATAAACATTTAATAGCTTTAAAAGAAGCTTTTTGGAAACTGTACTATCTGTGGTATGTGCTGTATGTAAAAAGGTGGTTTATATTTTCATTTCAGAAAAGTTTAGGTTTCTTCTGTAAAGCTATGAAGATGAGCTTTTTTTGCACTCTGTGATAAAGAGTGAGCTTTAGGGTCTGGTTCATACTCTGTTTAAACTTAGCTTTAACACAGTTAAGACTTTGTTCTGTATTTACATCCCCTCAGAAAAATAATTCATTCATCTATTGTTTTTTACCTGTGTTTGTAAACGAAATATTAAGACTTCGGTAGGTTGATACAGCAGCTATGAATGGCATGTTAAAAAAAAAAAAACTTTTCCCTATACATAACAATTGTTACAAATAGAATTTGGTTTGAGAGGCTGACCATGTCTCCTACACTGATAATAAGAGGAAAGTAGTTTTCAGAGTGCACAGAGAAGGCACAGGAAGTCTTGAAAGTTGAGTGTGGTGGGTTTTCTGTGTGTCGGGGGCGGGGGGGGGAATGTTAGATTTTTCTAATACAGGGTCCTGAAAGTTAGAGCTATAAAGGAAAACAGATTGTCAGAGATGCTGATTATCCCAGTTACCACTCAAATAATTTGGAGCTACGAGAGTTCAGTCTTGGTGTAAATCAAGCTGCTTTTATTTAATGGCAGATTTAGTTGTTGAACTGTTAAAAAGAAAAAAAAGGCAGCCACTGAAGTACTGTAACTGTCTTTTATTTGGGGGGTCTAAGGTGCTTTCCCCTGCTATTAGATGTATTTCTCATGCAATTTTTTCATGTGGAAATTCTATCTAGTTTGAGTTCCTAGCTTTCTGATAGTGATCGGAATTCTGCAATAATGAAAAATAAATCAGAGCTGGAACAGGCAACTATTGGGGGCTTTTGAACATTCAGAGTAACTTTTTATCGTGTTTTTGCTCATAAATATAACAAGCGTTAGTTTCTGTGAAGCAGACGTCTTGGTGAAAATGGGAGAAGCTGAAACCAGCACAGGCAGGTGTTGAGCAAATGTCTCCAATGAGCTCTCACAAAGGCCGTGTTATAGCTCTTCAATTCTTTTTATTAGTCTGCTCAGAATCTCACTTCTCAGATTTGGACTTAATTGCTGCGTGATTCTGTGACATAAACATTCAGGTGCATACCTGTTGGTTAAATCTGATTCCAGCAAGTCTTCTGACTGAGACTTGTTTACCCCTTGTGCATCCCAGGCTTACTTGGGTACCTTCTCCTCAGAGCTGGTATATTGTTGCTTCAAGATCGTTTTAACTGACAAAATTACAAGACCACACACTTGAGGTATTCATTTATACCTTTTGAACCACACTTAGAAAAATATAGGGGACTTAAGTGTTCCAAAAGCATGAATGTTTTTGGCCTCATCAATTATTTTTAATATTAAAAGTCAGCAGATGGAGCCAAAGGCTTGTGGAAAAATTACTTGTGCTGAACATATATTAAACCGCAGAGCCCACTAAGTTTAACTAATAATGTTTCTACTGAAATTTATAACAGGAAAGCTATTTATTTGCTCCTAAACCTCATACTAGCATCCCTTTTTCATTCCCTTGTCTCTGTGCAGAGTGAGAGCTCACCCCTTCATACACTGGGGAGTCTAACAAGACTAAAAAAAAGTGAAGTTTGAGTGGGAACCTGATTTTCTACGTAGATTTACATCTGCAGAAGGTTTTCTGCAGCATTGTTCACGGCTTTATCAGAAAAAATGGTGTTATATTTTGTCAATATTTTTACTTCTCCTATGAGCACAGTAATTGGAATCCACTATTGAGGGTTAGATTGGAATTCATTACAACCTCATTTCCATTATTGTACAGTTGGTTAAGGTACTGGGGTTTCACGTTTTTCTTCTGAAGCAACTGAAATAAGTCTTTGCCTTAGATAACATGTCAGACTTGATATTCTAATAGGCTAACCCTGTGCTTTTGTTAAATATTAACATCCTTTGGGGATTTTAAATAATACCTTTGGAACAATAAGGGGGTGGAATGTTTTCCAAACACTTCCAAAAATTAATCCCACACTAATAAAATAAAAACAAAGGTAATAAGTGGTACCTGCCTTTTGCAGGAAAAGGGAGAAAACACTGTCCTAGTTATGATAACCAAAGAGGATGCAAGAAATGATACTGACTGAACAGAAAGCATTCTGGTGGTACAGTGTTGTTTTGCCTTTTAATAAAGATAGAAAAATGAAAATGCTAAGTGACTAACAGCAGCCGTTTTGTCTATTAAACTTCATTTTAAAAATTATTTTTCCTCTAAATCTAATCTTCTGAAGGATTATGAAATTATGTATGTTTCATAAAATATAGAGTAAGTGGTATATAATTGTATGCTTAAATATTGCATGTATATTTTTTTCATTTTTGTTTTCCTGATTCTTGAAGCTAGGTCTCTTTAGTCTGGAGCAAGTGTCTATACTTAGAGTGACTTCGGAAAGCTGGCTTATTGGCCAAGTTAAAAGCTTTTCTTATTTTTCTGTTTATCTTTGGCCTCATCTGTGTTTAAATTATTTTTCCCCCACTCCTCCTGTTGAAAGACAGTGATAAAACTTCAACCAGTTGTACCAGCTTGCTGACTTATTTTTTTCTAATTGACATTGGCTGTAGTAGCAAGAGTTTCTAATACTGACATTTTTCTTTTGAATGATGTGATCAGCTCTTAGTTTCAGATTCACTCCTGACTTACTGTAGTCTTTTCTAGTTAGACCTTTTTCTTACTAAATAAAGGTAGCCAGTCGCTTCCAGTAAAAATATATTTTATTTTCAAGCCATTTGACTGGTGCCAAAAAATTCATAAAATACAATTTGGGGTGTACCATACAGTCCTGTATCTTAGTCCAGTCTCCTAAAATTGCAAGTAACCAAATCTTGCAGTCTCACTGTGGTGAGTATCTTCTGAATTTATATTTACTGTAGAATATTAACACATCTTTTAGAATAAAAAGAATGTAAACTTGTAACATAGGAAGACCCAGTGCTTTTTGCTATATTTAAGAGACTCCTGGATATACAGTCCAAGTTCAGCATTGATTTGCACAGAGATAAATGCCGATCTCTGTGTAACATTGCCCTTAAAGATGAGAGCAAATGCTGTCTTGGGTTTTGAGAAGAATGTTTTGGCTAATGAAGAACAGTCGGTAGATGTGGTGGTTGGTGCAGTGGGGTCTCCTTAGCAGAGAGACTGTACAAAGAGCAGCAGGAACATCCTGGTGTTACAGCGGTGCCTTTTCAATGGCAAGTTGTTGCCTTTGTCTGCCTTGAAAATGCTCTTCTGATACTACAAAATCTCTCCCAGATTTTAGTAATGAGCAAACCTAACTGGGTGGTTTTTAATTTTGTTCATTTTTTGAGGTGTCTAGCTCCATAGTGTGTGGGGGTTCTACCTGGGCTTTTCTTAATCATATTAAATTGAGAAGGTGCGTAAAATGACAACATATATCATGAGAGAAAGTCATGATGCAGTTTTGCACTATTGAGGAAGTACATAATCCCCTAATATTTTGGGGGAATGGGAGCTGCAAGAGCTAGTGACTACAGTGAAAAATCTGCACACGAGGAAGTCTGGTCATTAAGGCGAAAAAACCTGATGGAACTTTTAAAAATACACTGGCAAGAAAAAATATATCCTAAATAATATAGTCAATAAGGAAAAATTTTTGCATTGTTGGATAGAGTAGATAAAGCTTCCCTTTGGACTGGATCCAGTCATCCCAAAGAATTGCTTGTGGCCTGCATGCTTTGGATTACATGTAATTTTAATTTAAAGAGATAAAGGTTCTAGCTTTGGAGACTGTGAAGGAGTGACACTTGTAGTTTTCCAGTCCTGGCTTCAGGCAGAGCAGAGACATGTGAAATCTTCCTCTGGTCCTGGAATGTTAATTTTTGAAGCCTAATTGTGGTACTTTGAAGTGTCATTCGCCATTTTGGTGATGGTTGTCTGAGCAGGTGTGACTGGGTGCACAGCGGCCGTGAGAGCTGAAGGCTAGGAAGTGGAAGAATGTGCGAGGAAAGAAATCTAGCAGAAGAAGAGATATACACAGATAAGAAAAAAGGAACAAAAGGCAAGAAAAGCTGGTTTTGGTGTGCTGCAATACTGTATAAAGTAGTCAAAGGTTGTTCTTTGCTGTGTGAAATACCTTTACATACCAGCATTAACCATCCACTCTTCTTTCATAGGCTTCAGGTTGCCCTCCTATTTCTGCCAAGCTTCTGTGGTTGGTGATCTGCTGTCAGGTGTCTTTGGTGATGCCTCTAGTGCTCTCATCAGTTACCTGTGCATGTTGCAACCTCACTGAGCCTATTTTTAAAGTCCCTTTATGGACCACATTTAACTTCCTTTTAAAAGACCCGTAATAGATTAAAATGATTTATAAATTGCCAGCTGTTTTCCATCTCTTCCTCCTGACTGACCATTTCTGTATCATTGATATGGAAACTCCCAGTGCAGATATTCCTCAAATTTTCTGGAAAATATTCTGACAGAGTAAATCCTAAAATAAATCAATAAATAAAAGCACCAACAAAAGCAAAATTGCATTTTGTTCATAGTTTATCCTGAATATCTTGGTAAACATCACATTAGCCAAGAGCGTCCTGTTGAGCATTCAGTGTGCCTCAGTGCTCCTTGCACCTCTCTGCACCGTGGACTTGGTCTCTCCCCCGAGTTGCAGTAGGTTTGCCGTGTTTCTGTTACAGGTGTCTGTGGTACTTAAAAGAAGCTGCTTCATTTTCCCATATTAAGAAATTAATTTGCACAGATATTCAGAAATACTTAAATATGTTGGTGATAGTTGTAATTTCTTTGGATCTCAATGAAGGTTTTAAAAAAAAAAAAAATCCCGTCAGTAGGACTGCCATTAAAAAGGGTGTGTGTGTAAAACATAGAAACATCTATTCACCTGATGACAGCTGAGAGGTTTAGGCAAATAGAAAGTGTGTTTAGAAGATAATAGTTTGGAGTTCTATCATTTGAATACAGCTCCTGGTTGTCATTGTCAGAATATACTAGGTATGCTTGCAGCACGTATCAGGAATTCTTTCTTTTCTAATCAAGCCTAGGGTTTTTTTCAAATTGGACAGCTCTTCTGTAGCAAGCTAACAAATCCTTGAGAGGCAAAGGAGTCACAACTGTGTCTATTGTAAGTGCTTGTTGTATCAGAGGTGAGGGACCCTTTTCATGAGTTAATCAAAAAGACCTATGCAAACAAGCAAGAGGATTTTTTTCCTCAGTCAGTCACTACAGTTACAGAGCCTGACATTGTTAGGTGAACCTTCGTGATCTCATAGGCTACTGCATACTCTTGCATGCCAGACCCCTCTTAATAAAAATGTGGGGCACTGGATACACAAATTCATAGCAGCTGTCACAGCCGGGCTGTGGTGAAGTTTGGTCAAGACCCTTTGAACTTTTTATTTCACACTAATCCCATTTAGTGTGATCAATATATGGACCTCCAGCTCCTAGGTCTGTTAATTAGGTGTCAAGTGTTGGGTTGGCCGGTGTCAGGCTGTAAAATACAAACACAGAAGAGACTATCAGTAGGGAAGTGAAGTGTTTATTGTCTGAATGTATATGAGCTATCGGTTCTGAAAAGTTGCCTTCCTAATCTGAGATGTCCTTAGGGATCTTGAGAGTCTTTCTTTTCTCTCAGTAAGGTAAATGTATAGTTAAACAAGCGTTTTGCCAAAAGTAGTGGTGTGGTTGGGGGCTGCAAAATACTGTAAAAGACCCAGTTCTACCAAGATTTTGATGTTGGAGTGGCTCTTTGCTTACCCCACCCCCCCCGCTGTTTTCCTCTGTTAATAAAAATGCTTAATAATTGCTTTGGTAACCATTTGCATTGGGTTGTTTCAGATGGGAGCCCTTTCTTATTTTGTGTGTGTACAGCTAAAAGGAAGCTTCTCTTAAGACTTTACCAGTATTTATTTTAACTTGTGCTTTGTAGCAGTCAGGGTAACTTAAATCTTCATTTCCCCATCTCAAAGAATCTAGGCAGTTTTTTTTAACTCCCCCATCTTTAGTTCTCTATCATTCAGGGAAGGGTAAATATGTAGAATGATATTTCAGCTTTCATACATTTTTGGGTTCCTTTATTTCAGTCTTCCAGTGACAGAATGGACTGGGGAGTTGCGAGTAGTTTGTTTCATCTTCTTTGAAGAAAACCTTAAATTTATAATCCCAGATCAGACCTTTCCTATAACTCACACAACTCATCCTGTTAACTGTTTTAATATATGGCACCGCTATTTCATTAAACAACATCCAGGAATAATTAGTTCAGCAACGATGCCTCGGAACAAAAGCCCTTGATTTCGTTTAGCTTTATAAGTTGGTCTCTTTTGATCTGCAAGAACACATCTGGGGCCTTTAAGAAAGCAGAAAGAAAAATATTAAATGTTTAGTAAGGCAGTTGGTGAAGGTTTCAAAGCACAGTAACCCTTTGGTACCAGGATGTAGCTCAGAGGCAAAAAAAAAAAAGTGTGAATTTCTTATTTCATAAAATATGGCACCTTTATATGCTAAATGCTGGTTTTGCTAGCTGATGACCACTACTTTTTGGCTTTATTTCCAGTTTCAAAAGCTGCAGTCTCTTCATTCTTTTCTCTGTTTTTCTTCCCTTCTGTCCCTTTTCTTCCCCCAGCTACATGTGAATGGATTAATTGGAATCATTACTGTAAACATGACGCACTTTTACCATGTATCTGTGCATTAGAATTTGTTTTTGCTCTATCAAACCTTGTACCATGCTGCTTTGTTCCTTTTATAGTTTAGTAGTATTTGCTAAGGTGGGTAGGGATAAATCCATTTGTTCTTTACTGTAAACTCAGCTGCTGAGATTTGGAAAATATACACTGCAGAGGATATAAATTTACTTGTATAATCTTAATCACTGTTACTGACTTATGTTAAAATTTGCCACCAAAAGAATCCTACCTCAAGGAAAAAAGTCAAAAAACAATTGGTATGCAAAATTTTTATAATTTCATAAAAAGGATTATTATGAAAAATACTTGTCTGATAGTAATTAATTTCTTCTCTTCTCATAGTAGAGGTAGCCTTTGTTTTGATTGTAATTAGTACAAGGAATTCACTAGGAATAGTACGATATCATTTGATTTGTACTGATGTGCGTACTTGTGTTTGCTTGTTTGCTGTATGGTACTAAGGTGCTGTTGTGTTTATATTCCAAGTACTTCCTAGAAAATGTACAAATCATCACGATTAATGTTAATGTTTGCTACAGCTAATGAAGCCTACCAGATCTCTCGGTCATTATTCATTACCTTTGTTTCATTTTGAATAAATCATGGCTTCTATTAACGAGCTTATTTTAGAGAAGGGACAGGAGAATTTTGTTCACAAGAAAGAAACGAGCAAAAACTTTTGTTCTTATTTTTCCACTCAACCTGTTAAAATAGAAGTGAAGAGTTGAAAATACTATTTTTCATTACAGGTTTTATTTTTAAATGCAGCTTTATGTTCACTCTGTGTTTGTTTTCCTTAGTGAGCCTTTAACTCCAAGGTTGTGACCCAATAATGACCTCCTCTTTCCACTCTCAATTGCTTTTGACCTACTCTATTAAGTAAAAAGAAATAACCTAACAGAAGGGTAACCAGATCACTGCTACCACACCAAGGAAACAGGCAGGCTTTGGGATGCTCTTCTTTAATCTCTCTATCCACAGAGCCTTCATTTTAATTTGCAAAATTGAACCCAGATCGAGAGCAGTAAAGCCTGAATACGGTAAATATTCATGCCTCAGTGATCTAGAGTGGCTCCATTACATTTCAGAGATTGGGAGAATTACCTTTTGGATTATGTATATTCATGGACTGATTTTTATTTGAGATATAATATTACTCACATTGGGCTACATGTAGCACATTCTACCAAAACCAACCTTCTCACAAAGCTCCAAATGTTCCTTACACGTAAAAGTTTTACTTCTTTACCCTATAGTTTCCTCCCTTTTATGCTTTTCAAAGACTGGTAATAAACAAATTTCTTTTAAAGAAGAAGAAAAAAATCCCAGTAGAAGTTCTTCTATAAAACCTCCAACCCTGTGTTTACTGTGATGCATTCTTTTGCATGTGACTTTGAAGTCTTCAGATTAAAGTATTATTATTGTTCTAAACCTAAATCTATTTGGAAAAAAGAATTGAGTTTCTTCTGTTGGAAGAAGAAAATTCCAGACAGTCTCTTTAACCTATGAGTTTGTAGTGGTTTTGACTTCTTTTGGGATTTTTTTTCTTTGAAAAAATGTTTTACTGAAATATTTTTTGATAAGTTGCAGAAATTTTAATTGGTGTATAAATGCTAAGCTTATTCTTTGTCGTACTTTTACTATAGGTCTGATGTTCTCTGCCTAGATACTTGCTGGCTAAACTCATTGGTATTATATTATGCTTTTTAAAATGTGTACTTTGTTATCTGTACTGATAGCGGGCACAAGCAGTAACGCTTAAATTAAGGATGCTTGACAGCTTAAAATTCCTTTTTCGGTTACAAAAAACCTGAGAGATATGATAGTCATTTAGAGATGAAAGGATATATAGAGTAGGTATCTGGCTTCTGCTTCCTTCTATGTATCCTTGGAGTGTGCGGATCTGTTCCCTACTGACAGCCCCAAATGTTCAGCGTGAATGGCTGTTATGCTCTTTTGGCCAGAGGAATAAAAGGGGGACGTGGTCCTCCCCTGTGTGAATAGATTCATGCAAATCTAGAAGAGACACTGCAGAGAAAGTAAAGGTGCAGTGGGGGTTTGTGCTCTTGGTGTTCTCCTTGGGAATCCCAGGTAGCAGGGATGTCAAGGGAGGAAGCCAAAGAGCGTATTAAGAACGTGTAATTACATGTAACTATAGTATTATGTGGGAAATACATAAGGATGAACCGTGCTTGACCAGTGTGACTACCTTCTGTGGCAAAATGCAGAGACAGGAGAATCATGACTTCAGTAAGGCTTGGGAAGCATCTCTCTCAGCATTCTCCTGTGGAAGCTGGGGAGGTCCAGATTGGATTTGGGGGTTTTGGTGTGAGTTGAAAATTGGCTGAGGTGGTTGAGGCTGTTGGAAGCTTTGCTGTGAGTGAGGAAAATTGCTACGAAATGATAAATATTCTGAAAAATCAGCCTTTTGCTTTCGAAGAGTGGACATGGAGTATTTCTTGAGAATTTGGACTGTGATGGATTATGCAGTTGGGTTTCCTATCTGCAGTGAGGCATGATGCCATGTTATATCACAAGGGAGCAAGATTGTGGAATTTTACCAAATAAATGCTCCAGTAAGACAGTATACATGCAATACAGTGAATTTGATGGTTTGCAGTAAATACTGAATTCAGGGCAATTCAGTCAGGAGAAGAAAAGAAATAGAGGATAGTTTTCTTATTTAGTGAGCTTTGTTTGGCCTGTGCATGGGATGGATTCGGTTCTGTTGGGGAAAAAAATTGAGATTAGATACTTAAAGGCTACAGTAGAATGCATAAGGACAGAAGGTCACTTAGCCTTATGTGCAAAACCTTAATCTTAATGCTTGCTAATTTTTGATTTGTGACTGTGTGCACGAAGGTAGCATACGTGTAATTTAAATTACAATTAAAGCAGAGCAGCATGAGAGTGAGATCATTGACCTGCTTCTTTATTTACTGGGTGCGTAGCCATATTTTAGATGTTGTGAAAGGAATTAAGCTAAAGTGATTTTAGTATCCCTTTTCATTGCTTTATTCCGGTGTTGTAGTGAAGGCTCTTCAGGCTATGGTATTTTATCAGGAGGAGGAGTATATTGAATAAAATCTGGTATCATTTGTGTGGCATTACATAAGCACCACAATGTTTATATGGTGATGCCCTTATAAACTTCACTTTAAAAATTAAAAGAATCATTCTGTTTGAAATAGCATCTGGAAGAAAAACTATATTGCTTTCCCACCTGGAGGCAAAGTGAGGCCATGTACAAATAATAGATCCTAGAAATAATCAAGATCTTTCAGAAAATTGTTACTGAGCCACATGACCTTGGCAGCACCCACAAATTTGAAATTATTTCTGATTCTTTGAGGTTTCTCCTCTTTGTAGTTGTCCCTAGCTGTCGTTGTGATGTTGACTCAGAAGAGCTGGTATTCTACAACCTGAGCAGTGGGCAAAGTTTGTGTTGTGTGATTGCTGTTCGACAATGTACTATTGACAGCTCCTGTTGTAGCTCCATTTTATGAAAAGTTCTGAAATCCTGGTTGAAGATTTGGAACTAATGTTTCTCAGTGTTCACTGGCCTATGACGTGAACCCCAAAGGCCTCTCAGAATTAAGAAATTATTCTGTATCTTAACTCTTCAAATAAAAGATTTTTTTTTATTTAATTGGATGGAAGATGTGGATGGAGTAGGGCAGAGGCCTTGGCTCATGATTTCTGAATGTTTGTTGTTGCTGTCTTGTCCCTTCACAGGCCAGGTGTCCTTCTGACACTTTAAAACAGGAGTGATTTGCCGCCTTCACCAGACACGTTACTGCTTACTCATCTGTAGGACTCAGCTTTGCTTGGGAATGGTCATCCCTCATAAAGCAAAGAATTCATCATGCTTCTTTATGAAAAGATGTGCTTACGTGCAAGAGCAGTCTTATATCTGCATTAGAGCTTTGCTTAGTTTCAGTGTATGTACTTAGACAAGGGTTGGCTGAAACGTAAAATCTGCGATAGCCTTTCAGACATGGGGACTGCATTTTTTTGACAGCGCAGTTTGATACCCAGGTACCAAGAGAATGATATTGGAAGCAGGAAGATGAGATGCCTTCTTCTTTATTTGGATTTGGAGTAGAGCAACAGGGAGGAAGGCAGTCTTTGCTTTCAAAAGCAGCAGGTACAGGATGCGTTTTGGTTGTGTAGTTGAGCCTTAGTGTTTGCTCCTCTTCAGCCGTAAGCAGGTGCTTCTGCTGGGCGATAGGAAGGTGGTGGTTCTTGTATTTGGCAGTCTGCTGCAATGTATGGTCAGTTTGTGCCTCTCGGGGGTTTTGTTTGGGTGCTGATTCAGGCAGGCCTGCTCTTGATGTATTCCTAAACCTCAGGGCTGAAACGGTGCATTCTTCACTTACCCATTCCTCTCCCTTCTTTGATGTAAGTTTAAAGATGCAGCTCTTAGCAGCTGGACTCCGAGATGTGATCTTTATTTTAAACTGGCTGGAGTGGAGTCTTTGTAATCACTTATGTAATACTCTTTTTATAGATACTGCATTTTTAATCAGTATTTTCTCTAATAGATTATTAAGACTAATTATTTTAACTTTGCAGTTTCTCATTGGTATTACAGGGAAGTATGGTTGCTGTATCTCTTACATCGGAAAGATGCACTCACAGCGCTGGGAGGCAGCAGGATGGCTAGGTTCTTATCTAAAGAAGCTATGAGCAATGGCATATGGTTGATAACTTAATGGAAGCTGGATAAATAAAGGAAAAGAAGCTCTGACATATCAGGGGAAAAAGTCATTAGTGGACTTTTTCTGTATCCTGTTTTCTATTAGTCTGTACTAAACTGCTTTGAAAATCTTAGTGGGCTTTTCCTTTGGTCTTCAAATAACGGCTTCTCTTATATTGAATACATTTGTTTATCTCAAGGGCTGAACTGTTTGGGTGCTTTTGATTTCTGTTTTGTGTTTTTTTTTTTAATCTGCATTTTGAACACAAACTTCTTTCTCACTCTTTATAGATCTTTACATAATGCTTTAGGAACACTAATGTGATTATATAAATAAAATTTAAAAAGTGAAGCAAATCCCTTTGCAAATGATGTAAGATTTCAACACATGGCTCTTGATTTATATGATGAGATATGATCAATTCCCTTGTACCATTATTAAAAAACAAAACGCGAGTGAATTTCTTAGTGAAGTTTGTAGCAAGTTTTTTAATGGTATCCAAGTGTTCCGTGTTTACCTACATTGTTTGCATGCAATAAAGTCCGTCTCTTTAAAATTGCAATCGATATTGTATGCTTTTAGCCCAATTTCCTAAAAGAAGTGTAAAATATGTCTCTATTTAGGGGATTGCTAAAAAACGCCTTACATTATTTTTGCGGACCAGATGAGACAGAAGCTGTTTTACAGACAGCATTTTGAGGACAAAAACTAAATGCTCGAAAGAAATGCAAAGGAATGCCAGAGGTGTTGGTCATAGCTGGTCTCAGTTACGAATTGCTGTTGCTCAGGACAGAATGCTCTGAAGTATTTAACAACATTCTGTTGGTAGATGGGTGGACTTGAACGATCCACCCCCAACTGCCTACTTGAAATTTCTGTTGCTGTAAAGCTAAAGAAAATATGGGAAAGTTTAGAACCGTGCTATAACTTGTGGGGATCCCTTACATAGGGAAACTAGATATGCATAAGAGAAACAAATCTAATACCGAGGGCCAGTAGCATCCTTTTCAGTGCTTCCAGGTTGTTGTTTTAAAGGCCAGACAAAACAAAGATGAATTTTAGTTATGTACTTCAGTCTCTTGAAGAGAAACCCTACATTTGGAGTACTTTTAAACCATGGACGAGTGCCTCTGTCAGGGTGAAATGGAATGAAATTTTGTAGTGATGTTCATGGTCTGCTCAGAAAACGGGCAGAGAGTGATTTAAAGCTGCTCTGGCTCTTGTTACTTGATCCCGTGGGTGCAGATCCACTCACTGATTCACTTCTCTGCTGGTTCTGTGGCTGACCTTTTGAAGGCGATGCAATTCCAACTCAGTTCTCATGTGATCTAATCCACCTCCCCCATCACCTAAGCTCACTCTAACATCGTTCTGGTCAGATTCTGATTCCTACATATGTTATGCTCTTGGAACAGGGTTTATGGTCAGTTAAGACACTGTGCTGTAAACTCCTTTTACGGTTGATTCTGGTACTGAGAACATGTAGGAAAAAGAGGAATGGGCTTGAATGCGTTCTTCTCATTTACTTTTCTTCTGTCCTCCGATACATGTGTGGGACCTTTAGATGTGAGAATAGATGCCATGGATATAAGGGGGGAAACTGTGTACACTTCATTTAATCAGCCCATCTATATTTGTTTTATCTGCAAGGTACTGGATAGGTCAGCATGAAGTTCTTGTTGATTTTCAGTAGGTTGTGTCACGCTGTATCTTTCGCCTTACGTGACAAGAGGACAAGCAGACCTGTCTGAAAGCTGGACCGAGCTACAAAGAAATTGGGTGATTCTTAAAGCTGTGGGTGAGGGCAGCCAGGGTGGGGGAGTTTGCCTACCTGTGCCGCCCCCAACGCTCTCACAGGAATCTGCTTTGCTTGGGGGGGGAAAAGGCTTTGTGATTCTGCAAATTTTCAGTGGTGTGGGGNTTTTTTTTTTTTTTTTTTGATTAGGATACGCTTTTCTGAAAGCGCAGCCTGGAAGAGAATTAGTCAGGGTCTGAGACTTTTCTTGAAACTTGCATTGGAGACTGTGAGGACCATTAGCAAATGTATGAACAGGAGCCATCCTGTTAAAGCCTCGTGCAACGCTGGAAAATAGTCCTGTATCGATACTCCACTGCAAAGTTTCTTCTACACATGGGAATTAAAGCGAGCTTTTTTCATTTAAAGTGACACTTTACAACTGTATGGTCTTCTAAATGTGATTTAACACTGAGAAGCATGGAAGAGCACACCTAGTATTTTGATACAAGCCAGGTTTGTATGCCGTGGCTGAGAACTGCAGACCTCATTGGAAAAAGTTTAATCATGCAAAGCGAATATTTTAAAAGCACTAGCTAATTCTTCTGATTATTATTTATGGGCTGCATGTCAGACGCATCAAGCCTAATCATTTGAGTTAATTTAAGGTGAGAGAGTAGGCATAACACTTTTGAGGAATGTTTCATAGATCCCTAATTAAAAGCTAAGATGTATTCTGAGTATATGCCCACAAGAACAGGTATTTTTAAGCACAATCTTTATTCTTTAATGTTATCTGAGTTCTATGAAAAATGTTTCAGATGGATATACGTAGCCTGTTTTAGAGACTACAAGTATTTTCTGCAATAATTTCACTCAACTGTTTAGGTGGGTAGTTTCTGAAAAGTAATATTATAAACTGGAATAATAAAAATGAAGAAAAAATCTTGATGGCTCTATTTAAGGTAGAAAACTGCAGTGATCTTTTGTGTATCTTCCAGTTCCAGTTCTGTATTGGGGAGCGACAGGTTTGGAAGATTCCTTAGTTCTTGTTGGTTTATTTAACCTGTCCGTGGTTGTAGAAGATGAAGGCTTACTGCCAGTATTATTACTTATGAAATCACAGCAGTCCTTCAGACCCTCATGGTTTGGGCTGGTACTTCTCATATGGTGATTTCAATCTTGTAGTGCTTGTTTATTTCTTTGAAACACCTATATTTAGAAAACCTTCTATTTTTTTTTTTTGAAGTCTTTAAACATTACTTGTATTGCCAGTGTTGCAACTATCACAATGATTGAAACTGGAGAGGGAGGGGTAGGTGATAGTGAACAAAAGAAATGAAGGGTTTGATTCAAGCCATTGTACTTCCAGGCTTTGGGAATACAACCTTGGAAGTGAATAGGCAGGTGGAGCTAAACACCAAATTGTTTCTCTGCAGTCCATATAGATAGCTTGTACTGTCTAGGAGGATTGGCTAAAGAGATAATGAGTATATATTTGAGTACAAAAATGCCTGAAACTGAAATACTAGTGAATGTTTAGAATAGCCTTTTAAGTCTGTTCTGACATTAGTTAAAATCATACCAAACTATTTTGGTCTGGGTTTTTTTAGTGAGGGGTTTTTCCTCTTACGTGAACATACCTCTTGATCTTCTTCCACATAATATTCTGTGGATTCTCCAAGAATCCGCAGACATTGATGTGGCATTTGATTTGAAAAATGTTGCAATAATAACTTAATCTGAAAAGGGGCATTTCTTTTGGTTTTGGTTAGCAGCCAGAAATCCAGGGAACCCAAACAATGTTTGTAGTGGTGAAGCTCATGGCCATTGTTATTTGTGTAATTATGATTTCAAGAAGGAAAACAGGATTTTTGTTGTTTTCCAGAAGCTGTGCAGCTGCTAGATTTTTTTCCCCTCTTTTAAAATCAGCTTTCTGTATATGCCTGTGACCATTTTTTGCTGACTTATTTGGAGAGAGCTCTTTGTATTCCTGTTACTGAAGGTTTTAGTTCAGCCAATAGACTTTTCATCCACTCCTCTATTTTGATTTAAGTTTGTGCAATTTGTTCCCCTGAGTCTTTCTTCCTTTTTTTAGCTACAGTCTTCTCTTAGTATTGCTTAGTTTGGTGATGTTGGGAATAGGCATACAAAGATTTGTCTGAAGCCAACTTCTCTGTCCTTCATATAGGGCAGCAGGCTTTGTAGAAAAGGAAAAGGTGAAAAAGAGTTTTGTTTCCATTCATGCATTGCATCTAAGATGCAGGGGAAAAAAAGCTGATTTTTCAATATTATCCTGTAAGTAAATGATTCTGGCATTAAAATTAATATGGTTAACTTCTCTAGACTGTTCTAGTTGTCTAACCTAAATGATGTGCTCTAAGCTGTGTGACATACTGAGGATAAAGCCCAGATCTCCTGAGTCCTATCCTTTGGTTTGGGATTCTCTTCATCAGCGCTTCTGTATTTTGGTTTCTTACTTTCAGGAATTAGAAGATAAATAGGGTGGGCCAGAATTAAAAGATGGGCTGCGAAGGGGCATGCAGTGGTTGGAGATGGATTTGAGAACAGTTCCAGCTGAGTAAGACAGATACTAATGGCTTGAATACGGAGAATTGCACAGTAACATTTGACATGAACCTTTTTGATGGCTGTAGAATTGGTACAAAGAAAAGAGAGAGAAGAAATTTATACTGAGTTGAGATATATTCTAACAATGTTCTGTATGCACTTACAGTATAATCTGTTGTATATCGATAAAGACATACTAGAGAAATGATCTCCAGAATGGAGCGTTTCCATGGAGAATTCAGTTCTTGAATCTGAATTTTGAGGTTTCAGCCCTTCAAAAACACGCTGCGTGTAACTTTTCTGTGTTAAGGACTTCTTGCCCAAATACTTAATATTTATTTAGGGGAGATTTTTTTTATTGCCAAAAACATTATTTCAGTATTAAAAGCTTGGTATCTAATATAGGGACTTCAAGCAGAGTGGTTACCTATTCAGCATTAGTATGAATGCACCAGGGTGGCAACGTAAACACATTATCAGAAAATACACTTGGTTACACACAAACTGAGGGGATGGTGGTGGTGGTATTTTATTATAGGATGCTTGCCAGAACTCAAAGACAAGCCAGAATGAAGCCTTGTTAAACTAAACTGGTTTAGTCTGATCAAGCTGAGCCTAGACTGATCTTTTTAAAGGTTATTTCATTCTTCTCTTTTCTTTGAGAACTTCTTGAAATAACTAATACAATAGTGAGCTCATTAAGGTCAAACTTTTATATCATCTGGGAAGAGCTAAATACTTTATAAGTGGTAGCTGGTGCTGCACTTTTCCTATGATAATCCTCACAGGCGGAACCCCACATTCTAGTGAGAGTGATGCTAGCCATATATTTATGAACACTTAAAAATTTGCAAAATAGCTTTTAAGGACTCTTTTTTTTTTTAATATATGGAATGTCATAGACAAGGAGAGGGTAGATTTTTGTATTACTAATTATTTTGCAGTGATAGTTTACAAGATTACACTGTACTCGTACAAATACATTGCAAGGAAAGATTTGGTTTTTTTGTTCTGACTATTGTACAGTTGAATTCAACCAAGTCAAAGTGTATGAAACAAGTTTCACAGTCGCATAGGTGCATGGATGGGTATGGTAGTGCTACGCTTCTGAATGGTACAGGTGCTTAGGGGGGGAGTACATGAAGTAAGCTGTTCCATGGTGTGGGTATAGCTGTTGATTTGCAGATAGTGTGTATTGTAGCACAGATGATGCAAATATCAGCATAATTGTGGCCGTGATAATCTTGGTCTGATGAACAGAAGTAGAATAAGTGAAGAGGCTCAAACTTGCGGTAATTCTAAATGATGGGGTATGTTCTTAGTCTGTTCACTTTCTACTTTTTGAACCATAGACTCTTCTAGAAGGTCAGTCATCTTACAAGAGAGCAGGGTGTGATAATGTGGTTTTGCACTTGTGATGCGCTCATGTGCAATTAATTGCTGCTTTTTTTTGTTTTTTTTTCATCAACAGGTGACAAAGAAAGTCAAGTCCATGCAGATGTTTCATACTCCTGTGACTTATGCTATGCAGGGTGACAGAGTAGGTATCTGTGTAACCCAGTTTGATCCTAAACTGCTAGAACGAGGCCTAATTTGCACCCCAGAATCCCTTCACACCATCCATGCTGCAATAATTTCCCTGAAGAAAATCCAGTATTTTCGAGGAGCTCTTCAGACCAAGGCCAAGTTCCACATCACAGTTGGTCACGAAACAGTTATGGGCAGAGTGATGTTTTTCAGCCCAGCCCCTGCTGACTTCAATGAAGAAATTCAAGAAAATGTTTTTGATTTTGAAAAAGATTATCTTTATCAAGAGGAATATTTGTCCAAGGACTCAAATTCCTCAGAGGAGAACAAAGAAAATGACCAGGCAGGAGAAGTCCAGCTCCCAAGACAACAGTGGGCTTTGCTAGAGTTTGAAAAACCAGTCACTTGTCCTAAACTGTGCCTTGTGATCGGCTCCAAGCTGGATACAGATATTCACGCAAACACCTGTAGGTTGGCGTTCCATGGGGTACTGCTCCAAGGCATGGAAGACAAGAACTACATGGAGACTTTCCTTCCAAAGCTGAAAGTGTACAAACTGAAGCATAAAGAAGGACAAGTAGAAAGGGTAAGCTGTCTTTTTAATGCCTTACATGGGAAGGGAAAATACTTGCTCTGTGGGCTACAAAATTTTCACTGTTATGTTCTAGAGTATTTATACGCATTTTTCTTATGTTTGTATGCCCTAGTGTATTACCTCTTGTCTGCTTGCAGTCAGAAATCACTGCTTAAAAGTGATCGATCCTTTTGATGTCTAGCCACTCTGTTCTTCCTGCAAAACTCACTTTGTTTGTTTACCTTCCTAAGTGGCTCATCTGTTCTCTTCCCAGTTGACAAAACTTCTAGCTTTCCATTGACATTTTACACAGTTATTCTGCAGTATATTGAAATGTAAAGATAGCATTAAACAATAAGAAGTAGCATTAGATTAAATAACACACAGCACTATTAATTTTTATGCGTGTTCATATTTTATTAAATAAGAACCTCAACTATTAATATTTATTTTAGTAGGCAAACAGACTCTCCTGCAAGGTGCCTTACAGAGCTATAGCATGCTGAAGTTGGGATCAAGCTCATGACATGGAGAAGTTGGAGCCTTGTTTAATGAATGTTGTTTCCGTGTTGCGCAGGTGTTAATCTGCTCCAGTGTATGTACTTGACTCACCTCATTGTGGCAGAAAATAGAGGTGTTTTCTGGAGGAGTTAGCATCTAGAGGAAAACTTAACTGGGAATTCTTACTGTCCCTTCAGTACAGATGGATACACTTTCTATAGTGGCCTGGTATTGTTATGCTGCTGTTGTAAGTTTGATCTTGGTGGCAGTTACTTGTCAGTAATCAGTGGAGAACCATTTGTTTATACATCCCATAGTGGAATTTTTCATGGGGAATGGTTTAGGTGGAGATGCGCAATATATAAATAACTTAATTGCTTAATTGCCCCTGAATGAGCAGAGTTGATGTAAACTTTAGCAAATGTTTACTTGATGTATTAGTGCAGTAGGTATTTTATTAACTTTTAGATAAAGATCTATTAATTTTTATTGTCCTTATCCAAAACCTGATTGTTTGAACAAAACGTTTAGTGTTCTTACTTCTTTTCAAAATTCCATAAAGCTGTGTTGAATGCTGCATAATATCTCTCCTTACTTTACTATAGGAGACTGAACACTTAGCATACCTTACTATGCTTGCAATTTATAATGCAGACTTCTTGAATACTTCTTTGTTTGTTTGTATTACTAATTTAACATAGTAAAAAACAAACCAAGATCCCTGTTAGGGCATGATTTTGAATTAATGAGTTTTTTCTAAATGCCTCGCTACATTAATTGATTAAATGGGCAATTCCTATTTCCCCCTTTTCTCTGAGGTTTCTATGATGCTTGTTTAGCTTTTTTTTTTAAAAAAAAAAAAAAAACCCAAACTTTGTCCTTTGAATTTCCGCTACTGACTTTGGAGGCTATTCTTTTCAAAGGAACTACAGACCAGTGCTGTTGGATTGGGTTCTTTGGATGTCAGTTTTGTCTCTAGGAAGGTAGGAGAAAGATATCTGTAGCTTTCTGAAATTTTTTTTTCTCTATTAATATGGGTTATATGGGACACCCAAAATCAGCAGTCACTCTTCAAAATTTTGCTAGCCAAGTGTATTGTTTCCTTTGTTTGAAATGGTTGGCTACCTTTGTCTTTGGCTGATGGTGATGTTGAACCAGAACTACAGGTCCAAAGTATTCTGTCCTCTAAGCTGCAGAGAATCTCTAGACCAAACGGATGTGTCTGGATGCCAGTTCTTGGGGTGCTCTAGAGCTATCTGACCTCAAGAAACATTTGCCTCTATCTTTGCTAAAAATTTAGTCCCTGGTGCATGTCCTATGCGGGTAATACCCAGCAAGACCCAACTTACCAACTCCTTTTGCTTTCTGTGGCTGTAGGAATATGAATGAGAACAGAAGACTGTCTGACCTATGGAGACACACACTGCTAGTGTTATGTTTGATTGAAATGAACTGGTCTCAGCTTCTTTATCTCCCAATACATGGTGCTAGTCTATGCGAGTTGAAAACTTAGACTACTGACCACGAGCGTGAATTGTCTGACTGGGCTAACAGTCTGCTGTTAGCCTCGTGCATTTTTAATTGTTTTTATTTAGTGTTATTTTCAAATACTTTGCCAGTTTATGTATTCTGCTATTGATTTTACTGTGTAAATAATGGAATAATGTTAATAAAATTACAAATTTTCTAGTCTAGAAGATAACCAACGAATGTGGGCTGTTTAATATTTGACTAACAGAGTCATATACTAGGCTGATATATTAGTGAACTGTTTTGATACTTTCCCATGCCTTTTAAAATATAGGTGGGTTGTTTTCTTCTTATCCTGTCTTCATCTGTCTCACAGCGTGCCCCGTATATGGGCCCTGATCACTGTCTATATGAATACTAATTGGCCCTGTAAATGAATAGTTGCCGTTGAATAGTCTGTCTCCAGGTTAGGTTCGATCTTGGATTCTGCCTCTTGTGGTATGGCAGATACTCAGAGTTGGTATTTTCCCTGATGTGCGCCAAAAGGATAGCGGAGCAAATGTACAAAAAGCTCACCACGTAAAGTTGGAGGGGCACACAGGGACTTGGGAGAGTTGATGGGAAGAGGATTGTGCCAGTTATAAAGGACCTGCTGGGGAAGTACTTACAGCGTTAGCTGAGGTAGCTGCTATTAAGCCTGTGCTTTTGCAGAACAGAGAGCAGCAGGAACAATTGGGTGGTACAGTGACTTATTTTAGTACACAAAGTCGCTAGCTAATAGAAAATCTGAATCAGCTGGTCCCACCCTGCTGCTGATGGATGGCTGGAGATTAGGATCGCTGAATTTAGGGTGTCTATTCTTGGCACTGATGCAGGAAAATTTCTTTTTCTGTTGAGCAAGGAAGCTCCCCCCCTCCTCACCTTCCCTGGGGAGGCATAAAAAATAATAATAATTAAAAAATACACGTTACCTTCATGAGAAGTGAATTTTTCCTCCAGAGAATAGTGCTGGGGAAAATTAGCTTCATAGCTTCCTGAAAGGCTCGAGAGGGGGAGGAAGGGGCACGTAACGTCTGCCTTCCCGGGTTCAGCGTGGGGTGGAAACACTCTCGGAACCGGACTGTAGTGGAATTCAATAGCATCCCCATCTGTAAAACGCAGCTAATCTAATGTGGGCTCTCCTAAGCCTCCCTGCAGTTTAACTACCAGTTTACCCAGGAGAAATCAGGCATTTATACTTTGGCTTTTTGTTCCTGTTCTGATTAATTTCAGAGCACTGATGGAATAGTAAGAATTGTAAATTCATTAAGTTTCAGCATCACAGTACTTCTTTTTTTGTACCCCTTGTGCATGGCACGCCCCTGGATTTTCAAGGTTTATTTTTTTTAATAAAAGAACGTTTATTCTCAAAGACTGTTTTGGCTTTCTAAAAGCAAGTGTGACATTTTTTCTGTTTCACATAGAAATCAAATCTATGAACTGGGTAAGCACCATCTTTTAAAAAGGTAAAAAAAACATACTTAAACTAGCAAACGGCCTTGAATTAGTACATTTTAGGGAAAAGTCATGCCTAAGCTTCCTGGGTTTTCTCCTCTGCTCCAAGTGATGGTAAACATTCTACAAAAATTCAAGTACCTTTTCACTTCTTGTGCTCCTCACTGTTCCCTTTTGGTATCTTGCCTCTTCTAATACTAAGTTGAGTGCTGGGAGAAAAAGAATGAAAGCCTTACTGCTGTTACTAACCGATCTTAGAATTTACCTGTCTGCAGCCTATCCTTGAGCCTCTCTTCACATCCTGGCTTATTTATCTGCTGATTTATTGTATTTTTTAGGTATGTATTACTGTAGCATCAGAGAAATTTAGCTCTAAAACATTTATCATCTGCCTTTTTGGTTAAGTTAGTGTTGTCTGAGGTGCTCCATGGTGCAGGAAACTTGCTTCTAACCAGGATGGGGCATTTTGGGGTCTGCGCCTATCGGGGGATTGCATCTTGGTTGTGAAGAAGTTGTGCGATTCAAACTGGAGTTAGGATTTTATCTGATGATGTTGAAGTGTGTGCACGCTCCTGTTTTGATTTAGATCAGATTTGTTTTGGGGTTAGAGTAAGTCTTTAAGGGTTAGTTTTAAGGAAAATCAAAATCTGCTGTTCCCTCAGAACTATGAGGGCACTGGCAAAGGCTTGTATTTGCTTAACTTCATGACTTAAAAATGATGTGAAATACGGGTCCAGTTTTCTTTTGCAAAGAGGACTTGAGACGGGAGAAGTTAAGTGGAAGGATCTGTCAAACATCTTTCTGGCGTGGTTACGTGGAGGCAGAGAGTGTTGCCCCCTGGACACTTTATTTTTGCAAAACTTTGGCTGCCTGACAAATGTACCTTTGATAGGAAAAAGAGCTAGGCTGGCAACAAGTGGCTTGTACTGATAAAAAGGTAAAAGCGGGGCTGAGAACGGCTATTGTGAACACCAGTGTCGCATTAAGGAGCATGATGTGGGAATCTTGATGAAGAAAGGGAAAATGAGATGCTGTGAAGAAAGTCATCCCTCTGAATTGGCATGGGGTGGTGGCTGTGAATGTGGGGTTGCTAAACTGTAGCAGGTCAATAGCCCCTGGAGTCGGAGACAAGCAAATTATGAAGACAAACAGCAATTGTGTTGTCCTGGGTCTTGTGCTTCTGGAGACAGGCTGCTCACCAGTCAGCTCTTTGCAGTTCTGTGGGCAGAGAGACTCTTATTAATCCTAACACCATCTCTAAAATACCTTCCTCTGAATTTTACCACCACGCAGCATTGCAGATTAATTCGAGTCTGACTCATGAAGCAGTTACTCAGTTCCTAGGATAAATCCTTTGTATTTGTCACATTATTTGCTCTTTGGCTTCCATGGACATACAGGTTGAGTGCAGTGAGTTTCAACTGAAAGGTGAAGCATAGAAGCGCATCATGCTTTCCTGCATGACTCAGATATTCTGCCTGTTTTGAAAGTGTTTGCACAAGCAGGATTTATCTTAGGATGGTTGCCACAGGGTCCTATTGTCAAGGATGCTCGTAAATCAGTAGTTCTGTGGCAGAAACAAAAGGAGAAGGAAAACTCTGCCTTGCTGGCATAGTGCAAGCTGCACCTTCTGCACTTCCAAGCTTGTGTAGTGGAAAATACATACATGTCTTGGCTGGGATTGTTTCCCACTTTAGGCATAGCAGAATGTTTTCCTACGAGAACAGGCTTGTCCTTACTAAAGATTTCTCTGTGTTCCTCTGACATTAAGAAGTATTAATTCTCTTTGTGTATTTCAAAGTTCTTAAAGTATTTTTCTCGTTATTTGCCTTGCGCTTAGGCTTTACTTATTTTGATGGTAATCACGTTGCACTTGTTTCTTCAGCAGTTTCACATGTCACGGCCATGGGATGTTGTTGTTTTATTCATAGACACTCTGTTCCCAAGTTTTGTAGGTGGCTGGACTGTGAGTTTTCTTATTGAACTTGTTCTCGTGGGGACTGAGGCTATCATGTAGCTGGCATGCTTAGTTTCTGGAGGATGGAAGAATCACTTATTGCTTAATAACAACATGTTGCTAATTGTATGAATATTGGTGTGATCTAAGCGTCCCCAAGGAGGAAAAGTATTGTTGCAGGAACAAGACGTGAAAGCCAGGGTAACTTATCAAGATTTTTATCGGAGCATCTCTTCTGAAGCTTGAATGGAAGAGAAAAGGCTTATCTTTCAGCATCTTTTAAAAGAAAGCATTGGATTTTTTTCTCTCCTTACAGTAGGATAACAGAAGCTGTATCAGAGCAAGTGCGTTACGTGAGTGGTCAAACAGAAGGTCACCATTGCTTAACAGATCTTTCTGGCCTTTCAGAAGAAGGATGAGATACTGTGGAAATTAGTACTACTAAGCAACTGCAGGAAGTTTGAGAAAATAGTTTTTAAATTTGTCAATAACCCAGACTATCCTTTAGGGAGCTAAATGTTTTGAAAAGCAGCGGTTGTGAAAACAGTGGCTTTTTTTAACAATTATCAGCCATATTTTGTCTTTTAATTTCTTATGGCTTTTTATGAGTGGTAACACCAACTTTTAGTTTGCAGAGTACGTGTCAAGTTTATAGTAGCTCAGCCACACTTATACCCTCCTTTGGCAGTTTGGTTGAAGGAGGAAAAATGAACTCACCCGTCAGTGAATAGGAACACCCACTGTGGTTCAGCTGGGGGATGAGACCAGACTTCTGGGGAGGTTGTCTTTGCTTGGGGAGGCACTAAATTAATATGGGAGTGCCAGAGTATTCCTGTCTGGAAAGATTCCTGTGTCAATGTGTGAACAACAGTGGTACTTTTTTCACTGAATCCTTTCCAGATATATTACCAGTAATACCAAAATTCATTTCAGAGAGTTGTGCCCATGCACTGTATTTAAAATATTTGCCACAGAAATAATGTTCCTTGAATTTTCTGTTGCAGTGCTGCCAGGAATGAAGAAAAGTAAATTCTATCTGCTCAGCTAGTTTGATTCTTCTATCTAACTTATTTCTAGCTAAAGCATGTTTCAGTGGCTTACTAGGGCTGATGTCTCATCTGCTGTTTTCTTATAGTGGTGCCGTAGTTCCAGCAGGATAGCAAGTAAAACACTGCATTAGCCAGGTAGTGATGCTTTTTGGGTGACTGATACGGTGTGGAGACTAATATGGGCACAAAGTGAGTAAAAAGACCAAATGGTACGGTGAAAACTGACGGAGTGGTGCCTGCAGGCCCAGGCAGTGACCTGGGCTGTCTGCAGAACCTTGTGTGACTCTAGCTGGGAGAAGTGGGTGGATGTCACTCCATCTACTGTAAACATGCAGACGCCACAATTAATATTTTTCCTGCTTTGAAGTCTGAACATGAGTTTGTTTGGTTCTGCTTGGCTGCTGATGGTATGCTAAATACAGTAATAATACAGAGATGAAGGCAATCAGGTGAATAAAAGTGCACAGCGCAGTCGCTAGTTAAAATGCACTGTAAAATAGGAATATAAAAGATGCATGCATTTATTGGCTTTTGTTTAGTTTTTGAGTAAAAGGGTTTGAGAAGCTTAGTGGGGAAAGGGGAAGGGAGAGCTCTACGCTCATTAAACAGAAACACTATTTCTGTTGAATGGTACTGTGAAAAGAGTAGCGATGTTTACTGACTGACACAACGTATGGATTAACACATTAGAATAAATTTGTCATAAAAGTGTACCAGCTAAGCCACAGAATCTGCTTGCTTACTTGTGTGATAAGACTGGTATTTTGTTCACTCACCAAGAAAAGAATGGCTTGCTCCGCATGACTGGGTAGTAGAATTTTGCAAGGTTTGAGTAACACCTATGGTTATTATTTATATTATTAAATTTAAAATACAGACATGCTTTTGGGTCTTACAAGTGTATGGACAGCTGGTCTTGATTTTTCTGAGGTTGTGTAAGAGTCACCTGTGGGGGAATCGGTTTGTCAGCAAGGCAACCAATACACCACTTTATTTATTGGATACAAAAATAAATTAAGAATGTTACTTAGGTTGCAAAATCAAGCACTTGAAAGTTAGGAAATACCAGATTTACAGTTGCCTATGCAACATTAATTCTGTTCCCCTGTGCACTTAATAAGGCAGGGTTCCTGTGAAATTTTTCTGGATGTGGTCATGTAAAGGATATATCATGGGGCATATCAAAGAGGGACAGGAATAAGGTTCTATGGACATCTGGCATTTCTTAAGTGCCCAATTCTGCAACCTAAATAACTTAGGTTTTATATAAATGTAATTTCCTAGGCCTTTTTAAAGTAAAAAGGTAAAGTAGAACTAAACCTACATATTATTGAACTGTAACCATCCCTCTACCGTGCACCTTCAGCGGATTTCAGTTACAAATACTCAGCAGTGTAACACAGACTTGTATTGCTGCTTGGTACCACAAACCTCATTAACTAATCGGCAGAAGGAAGCTTCTATCCAAGAGAGGTGATGGACTGTCGGGCTTTGGGCAGAGGATCCGCATGCTGGAGTCAGAGATCCTTAGGGGAGGGGATGGACTTGGGCTGGTTTTATGTCCATGTGGTGCCTTCAGAAGGGGATGCAAGTCTGCGTTGAGTCAGCTCTCGCCTCTCCCATGGCTTCAGTTGCTTCGGGCAACTGAGCAGGCCTGTTCCTCGTCGCCTCCTTACTTTCCAGCGAGGATTTTGTAAGCCTCTGTTCTTTGTTCTTCTCTGTCCTCCCCAAGGTATTTGTGGGCAGCTTCCTTTAGAAACAAATTAACATACTGTCGCTATACTTTGACCTAATGCTATGTGCCAGATGGACATACTGTTCCAGATGACACTTGCTGGGTCTCACTGATGTTTCCTTTTGGATGTTTAAGATCTCAGAACCCGAGATCACCACGGTTAAAATACTTTTAAAATAGTTGAGGAAAGTGCCTGAGTGTTCTTAAGTCATGGAGATGCCACTGGAGTCCTGCTGGCTGCTCGGAACCGCAGCCTGGGAGGAGCCCTCTCGGCTGCTGTCTCCAGTAATCTTCTCTGCATCCTTCTGACAAGGCCAGGTCAAGCCTTTTGCATCTACAGATCTTCTGCTCTACAGAACAGCCTCCTTCTTGGTCTGTGCTTAGATAGTAAGGATTACAGGGTTTTTAATCTTTATAGCATTTCAAGCCAGGGCTGGCTGGTCTCGGAGATGGAGATCCTGAGCAGTGTAGTATGTAGTAACAGTCTGTAGCCTCCTTTTTTCCCTCTCTGTGTTGCTTTTCTTACATAAAGGGAACTCGGTATAGATTGGTGTAAAGGCTGATTAAAATCCTGATGTCAACTAGTTTTTTACTTGGCTAAATGAACATGGTCTGAACTAGGCTATATCAGGAATTTAGTGCCTGTGGGGTTTTGGGGGGGATTTAGCCCCTCTAAACTTCAAATAGAGTAGAAGGAAACTTGTGCTATAAGGGTGTATAATGAAGGTAGTGCCCTGTTTGTACCCTGTGCATGCCTGGAGCACACTGACTGATACGTATAGAGCGTTTAAAATCTAAACCGGTCTGGTTATGCAGTTCTTGCTCGTTGTCCTGAGTCAATGCTCAAGTTCCTTTTCTACTCCTGTACTGGTTTTAACGAGGTTATAGTGGTGGTAAAACGCTCAGAAAAGGGAAGGGTGTTTATGGCTGCTTGTTAGAAATTCTCAAATGCAACTGTGCCTTTACTGAGAAAGGAAGAGAGGGGCAGAGAAAGGAAGATGTTTCTTGGATACAAGAAACATAAGCTGGGGAGAGATGGGATGAACATCTGAAAACCGAAGTTTGTGGATATGCAGAGATGTCTGTGTGATGGCTTCTTGCTCTATTAAAACAGCAGTAATGAGACATGAAGTACTGAAGGAGATAAACTTTTCATCTTCGTTCTTTCCTTCTGGATGTATGTTCAAAGGTCGAAGTTTAGTTTGTCCGCTTAGAGGATGGTGAGAAAAAAGGTTGTTAGAGCCCACCATGCAACTCAGAGCTTCTAGTGCTGGAGGGAATTGCAGAAAGTAAAGCCTTTAATACTTTTATGCTGATGTAAGGAAACGGTGTGGCTAGACCGAATCATTCTTTCTTGGTACCAAGTTGTTCACCTAGTTCTCAGTAACAAACTATAAGCTTAGAACAGTCTCTGGAGAATCAAAAAAGCTGCAAACACAATTGTCAGTGAAATCCTTTCTTTTATCCTTTTTGCGGCCTCATGTACCACCATTTTCTTGATGTGTGAAGCCATGTTCTAAAAAAGAAGAAACAGGAATTTGCAGCTTCCAAAATATTCCTATTTCTGTGTCAGAAATGGAAAGTGCTTGAAACTGTTTTCTAGAAATTAATGAGCTGTCACTGATTGTGATGAAGATGCCTCAAGTGTACTTTTCCTGAAGTACAAAAAAGTAATAAAAATATTTTGTATTTTCAGTATTAGTCACAGGTTCTTTTTGTTTCCTCTCCCGTTTTCTGCTTTGGTTTCAATGGGCCATTTATCAGTTTGCTGAGAATAATCCTCAGACCTGTTTTTATCCTTTTTAAAAAATTTTTATTTCTATTTAAAAGCATATGATTTTAGATTAAATCAGAAAAGGTTATTCTTTCTCTCCGTGTCTCTTTCTAGTATTTAACATTCAGTGCTTCTACTTTCTCTGTCTCAAACCTTTTCTTATTTCCCGTCTCATACTGGCACTGCTTTGTTTCCTCCTTTGTGTTTCTGTTCTGATCGCCTTTTCTTTTTTCCTACAGATATGTTGAGACATGGAGTTATTTGCTCTCAAAACGTGTGTGATTGATTGTTTAAGAGGGTGTTCAGATGACAGTAATTTCCAAGTTATCTTAAAAATGAGGGTGGTTTAACAGGCTGGACAGTATAGCTTGCTATCCCTGCTCAAAGGGAAATCACGGAGTGATTTTTCCTTGGAATTATACTATGGTTTGCTCTGAATGCCAACGCATGTAACACTAACTGTGGGTTTGCAAACAATATACGGTAGCATAAGCACTGCTTAGATGGGAGAGTGTGAGGTGGTTAACTTTTTCTGTGAACTGCTTGGTATTAGCAAAAGCATTATGTGCCAGAGATGCACATATTTCCCCTATGGTTATAAAGTGCTGTTTACTTTTTTCCTGCAAACACAAAAGCCGAGTGGGAAGGGATATTTCATAAAATCAGTGCTATTGTGTCCTCTGGTCTAAGCCATAAAACAAGAGTAACAGACATTCCCTTTGAACTTGAAATCCCTTTCTAAGCTGCTGATCTAACCTAAGTGAGAGGGGGAGACTATACCAGCCAGAAAATTTTTCTCTTCTGGGTATTTCTCCCCCCCCCCCCCACTTTTCTTTTTTTTTTTTTAAAGTCCTTAAGTGAGTTTGATGCTGCACCTCTGCCCATAAATTTAAAAAAATATTATCGTAATGTAGGTCAGTGAACTGAAACGCCACTGTACACCATGGGGGATTAAAGTCAGAGAGGCAGCCCTCTCCCACTCCTACTAGGTCATATGACAATATAAACAAGAAATGCAAGGAGCCCTCAGCTTTTTCTTGCCCTAATCCTTTGTTTATGCAGCACTTAAACTGACTTTTGGGGTCGTCTCTGTCTGGCATTAAAGCCCTAAAGCTTTTTGAAGT
This sequence comes from Ibidorhyncha struthersii, assembly GCA_013398815.1. Taxonomy (NCBI): domain Eukaryota; kingdom Metazoa; phylum Chordata; class Aves; order Charadriiformes; family Charadriidae; genus Ibidorhyncha; species Ibidorhyncha struthersii. Next base: position 49,831 of record VZSZ01012190.1, on the reverse strand, counting down.
TTCCCTGAAGTTAATAAAATTAGTCTGCCCTCATTGCTAGGCCCCTTGCTGCTGCTTCAGAGCAGACTGCGTATCCCTTACTGTCTTTGTGGCATTTGGCTTTTTAAGTTAATAATATTTTATAAAAAAAAAAAAGAGTGTTTGAGAGAAAAGCAGAAAGATCTCCCAAAAGGCTGTTCAGCTAATAGGCAAAGTGATTGCCATTGTAGATGTTCTGAGAACTCAAAGGGGATTAACCTAAAATCCAGTGATTCGAGGTAAATTGCTGGTAAAGTAATTGGAAGTGTTGAGTTTCAGTTGGAGAGAACAACATGCGTTTCTGTGCCTCTTTACAAAGCATGACTAAACCAAAAATTTTTCTTTTAATTTTTCTAACCTGGTCTTAAAGTTGAGAAAATGAGGTTTCCTTCATAGTTCTTATCTCTCTTTCACCCATTTATTTTCCTGCAAAGGCTGATCAGTTATCTTGGTTCTTGTTACCTCAGGCATTCTCTTATTATTTAGTCGTCTTCAGGGATAAATTGGTGCTAGGCTAACTGGGGGGATGGACGACACAGGATGGGATGCATAGTATTCAGCATATGAGACTGAGACTTCAGGTTGTAAAGGTTTCCTCCCAAACAGCCTCTCAGGCAAGCCACTAATCACTTATTATCTCAGCACCCCTAAAGCAGTTGGTCTTCTGATGGCGTATAGAGATGCCCCAGTAATAATGGTGATACGGACAGAACATATCGATCAGCTAAAGGAGGGATTTCTTAACAAGTTGATCATTGGAGTGAAAGGAACAGTGCAGCTGGAGCCCTCGGTTACTTTCCTAAACTGTGTGTACAAGAGCAAGACCCTGAAAAGCACATTTACTTAGAAAAGATGAGGGTTTTTAAAATCAAAAGGTATTAAATGATTATGGCATACCTAAATGGTGATAGATTTTGTTGCTGTTATAATCATCAATTGTAGGTTATCACTAGCAGTTTACTCAAAGGTGTCTGATGCCTGTAACACTTGTTCACAGAAATCACTGATTTTTTTTCTGACAGCCTTGCTGGGGAGGCGCTAAACTGCACCATGCTAGCCTAGGATGGTGATTGTTCACCCTGTAATTCCATTTTTAATTAAGTTAAAGATACCTTTGAAGTGCTCTTGGAAAAATAAAAGATGTTTATGTTGTCTTTAAAGTTGGCTTCCTGTTGCCGTTTTGGGGGGATAACTACAAAAATAATAGATATATGGAAGATCCTCACTAGAGTGTAAGAGCCAGTCTGTATTTCAAACACAGGGGTGAGAAGCACATAGCCAGTGGTGGAGAAGAGGAATGTTCGGTTTTGAAATTATCATTTTAGGAATAAAAGATTTATAGGAGGAAGTAATATTTTTATTTCACTGGCTAATGCAACTGAAAAAATGCAGAAGGGTTTTGAGAATGCAAGTGTTTCTTCAGGTTGGAATTAACAGCTTCTTTTTCTGCTGCTCTTCTATTTCAGACCCAAAGAAAGGCAAGTGTGTGCCTGAAAGCTTATCTTCCTCCTCTACCACCACCTATTATCAGTGGCTCTAGTAAAAGACGTTATTCAGTTTTAAATTTAAGCCAGAGGTTGCCAGGCAGTGACGCTGCCTTCAGTGGTTCACAAGCCGTTTTGAAGTGGTGCTCGTTGAGGGGGTGGGAGAGGACAGATGCACCAGAAAAAAAAAAAAAAGGCAGAAGCATGACCTTTTGGGAAAAGATGAGGAGTGGATGTTTAGGAAGCAAATGTTGAGGTATCTAATTGCTTCTGCCTACAGCCTTGACTCTGTACCCAGCTGGCAGCACAGCTGCCTGTACTCTTGTCATCTCATAGAATCACAGAATGGTTTAGGTTGGAAGGGACCTTGAAGATCATCCAGTTCCAACCCCCCTGCCATGGGCAGGGACACCTCCCACTGGACCAGGTTGCTCAAAGCCCCATCCGGCCTGACCTTGAACACCTCAAGGGATGGAGCTTCCGCAGCTTCTGCGTGAGAGAAGGAAGAAGGGCTGCAGACACTTCTCTTCCTGCATGTGGTCTGGGACAGGGTGAGGTCCTGCCAGTGCTCTTCAATACTGCACAAGCCATTTCCAAGGCTGTGCATAACTAAGCAAGTAAACCCCATTTAAAATAAAACAAAAATTAAATTTCTGGTGCTAGATTTACTGCCACACTGAGATTGGCATTAAAATAGAGGCATGCGTGTGTAACGAAATAATAAACAACAATGGCTAGGTGTTTGAGTTTGTATACGCACTACTGTTTATGGAGGAGGCTTCCAGGAAGGAGAGTAGCTTAATAAACCAGCAACACTTTGAGCTATTATTTAAACTGAATAAAGGGGAGTGTTCAAAATCGGTTATAATTCTTTACTGTACTAAGTCATTTTGGTCTCTGAAGCCCTTAGGTTTATCTAAAAATTGCTCCTAAGATATGAAGAAGTGCTGCAACTTTTGCCACCAAAAAAGAACCCCAACCAGCTTGAAAAGATTTAAGTAATATCCCCTTATTTCTTCTGATAAGTAAATAAATGTTCTTGCTGCGGCTACGAGGTAGACTAACTCCAGGCGTTAGGTATACAAGGATATTCACACCTACAGGATTAGGCTCACTTGACTGCACCTTATACTTTGTAATGCCTCAGGGAGGGTTGTTTATCTTGCCTTACCCACCAACCTTGCTGCCTCTTGTTCCTGATAGCTTAATTAAGAATTCAGCTTGGAATGGTTCTTCCCACTGGGTTACAAACCTTGAAATTAAAATTGGATACAATGGTCATAAGGCTTTTAGTTTAACAAATCAGTGTGTGTGTAAAGGTGAATATTTAAAGGCTCTATTTAGAAACTCTGAGTAATTCTGTCACTTCTTTGGAAGTGCGGCTGTTGGAGTGTGGGTCTGGAGCTAAGAGACAGAATGTTCACGTAGGTGATAATGTACTTAGCAGTAGGATAAGCAGTGGAATAAACTTTTTGTGAGCGTAGGTACTTAAGTGACTTTCATGGAAACAGAAACGTTTCAAAGAGATTTTAATTAACTGATCTTTACAGCATGTTCTGATGCAGGTTTTCTTCTCCTGTATTAGAAGAAAGGAAGTGAAAGCAGAAATACATTAATTCAGTCTTCTATGGTTTTAGACACAAATTACCCGAAACTCAGCAGTTTTGATGACTTGTCTAGAGTTTTGTTCATTTGGGGGTAAATGGTTTTCTGAGGGCAGGGTGGTAGAAGTCACCAAACATAGCGGACTCGTAGGTGTGATTTTTCTTGTCACCATAGACTCATGAAGCCCTGTTTCTTTTGCAGGTGATGGATGATTACAGTGTGATTGGTCGTTCGTTGTTTAAAAAGGAAACAAACATCCAGATTTTCGTGGGTCTAAAAGTCAAACTATCTACAGGAGAAGAAGGAATAATAGATGGTGGGTTTGGACAAAGTGGCAAATTTAAAATCCGAATTCCAGGTGGGTGCTTATCAGCTAATAAATACTAATCTATGTCAAGCGTAGAGTATCTTTCTGTATTGCAAGTCTGTTACCAGTAGTTTGCTGAAGCTTTGAAATGAGCTCATACCCAGTTGGACCACTGATGATTTGGTGGATTATACATCTTCTAATGAAATGATGGTGACTGTGGCTTGTGTTGTGAGACTGAATGGCCTGAAGCCACATCTCCTGTGTCAACAAACTCAGGGCTCAAAATGCCTTCTTGTTAAATATCAGTAACATAGAAATCATGCTCTGCTCGGAAAGGTTTGTGGAAAACTCTCCTCTAACATAGGTATGATTTGCACCAGAGTCCTCAACAAATAAAGGAAAGCAAACCTGCAATCATTTCTACCTGTAGCTACTTATTTACTATAGTGTAGTGGATGCAAGTTCCTTAAATTGGCTCCGTTCTGCATGTTATTACCTAACTTGCCTTCAAGCAAAAACTGCTTGATGAATGAGTTTTTCGAGATCTTGAGAGGGTTTTTTTTTATTGCTTGTGTCTCCCGGTTTTATGATAATATATATTACTGTATATTTCATCCTTGGTGAATTACAGCAAGGATTTATGCCTCCTTAGGTTAGAGCGTGGGGAATGATGGGTGCTAGAGTTGGTAAGTGTCAGTACTGGGGTTTTTTTTTGCCCTTCTTTTAAGGTAGCAAAGTTGTTCTGAGCCTTTTCAAAAGGCAGTAATAGGCGCTGCATTTAACTCAGATTGTGGGATAAGATTTAAATGATACTAGAACTACTTTGTATTTCTGTAGTGTCTTCGGTCCATTTGTCACTACTTAATCCTCCGCCCTCTTTAGGGAGATGAGTGAGATTATTTCTGTTGTACAAGAGGAGAAAAGAAATCATGATGTTCTATGACAGCGAACAATCACATAGTGATTGATCTACAGAGAAAACTGAACTTTCCTGATTTCTTGCTGAAGATGGGCTGTTTTCCATTTAACTTAAGGTTTGATGCAACTGCACTAATTTTGACCCTCAGCAAATTTCCTTTCTTCCTATCACAAGATAAGAATTTCTGACTAGACAAAAACCCTCCTGTGTTCTATCCAAGCTGTAATTCCAGTTTTGTCATCAAGTGCTAGACTTTGCAAATGGGTCTGAGAGCCTAATAAGCAAGCACAGTGCCTATTTAAAGAAAAGTTGTGCCAGATAAATGTATGTTTTGCATTTTCTAGTATAGAAAAGCTTTTAAGCGTTTACTGAGATATAGGTACCTTTAGGTAGGTGGTGAAGTGATGTGTAAATGACCTTAACGCTGAAAAGGGGTTCAAGTTGAAAATCAAGATGATGTCTTGCTTAAAAACTGTAGCTTTTCTTTCTCGGGGGCAAAAATACAGTGAAAGAGAACAACAACAGGAGGATGGCATTTATGTTGCTATTTCCACCTTTTGGATGGTGGAAATGGTTCTTCATGGGATGGGGAGAAGCCTAATTAAGGAGTCTTTATCATTGTTGGGGATGTTATCAGGAACTATAATTGTGAACCAGCAGTCATATTAAGAAAATCGTACACAGATTTAGAAAACTGCTTTTTGCTCTCTGTATTGAGTTAATGGGAAGAAATGATACCTTTCACCAAGGTGTGTGTTATCTAATCTTGGTTATACTCTTCTGATGTTTAACAGCAGACCATGAAACAGAGGACCCTTTATAGTTTGTTCTTTCAATCAGAAGAATATGTAGTGGAATACTAGAATTTAATACCTCTCTAAGGTAGGCAGAATAATACAACTTAGTTTGCTTTGCTTTAGTCTGGGTCAAACTTGGGTACTCTTGATGTCTGGAAAGAAGAGGCAATAAGCTTAAATTAACTCAAGCTAAGAGTATCAAACAATGTGTGGCTAGCAGGGGAAAGAACCACAGAATTTGAAGGGCCTAAAAACCTGTGTCTTTAAGAGTTGCAGAGATTTGTGTGCAGGGGGAGGGCTATTGCTGTGATGCTGTTTAAGTCAACTGCAGTTCACATTCCTTTGTTAGGTCAGTGTTGCTTTTTTAATGTCTGCATCCTGTTTGTGGGGTTTTGGTGTTTTTTTTTTTTTTTATTAAATTTAACTGATCAGACTCTTCTCTTCCTTCCCTCCCCATTCTTAAACCTTGCCTCTCCTCATACAGTCTCTTACGGATTTCTTTTGTGAAGAGCTCCTCTTAATTTTTCTGAAGTTATTTCCCTGCAATTCCTTCACAAACATATTGGGAGTGGGAGGGAAGGGAAAGAAACATGCAAGTTTAAAACTGCTTTGGACTGCCTCAGCCTCGCAGTCAGTCCAGTCCTCTTGTATTTAGAACCAGTCTTAACCTCTGGAATTGAAGAGCTTGTTCGGGTGGTCAACCTGATAATAGCAGAGGGCTGGTTTTGGAAACAAACCTCTACCTAGCAATAAAAATCGGGTAGGTGTGTTGGAGACTTGTGGCTTGACTACTTAAGGTAATAGCAGACCAGGTCATGTTGTGGGGTGTTACGTGGTCCTGCTGGTGCCAACGGCCTCCAGCACCGTGGCTGCTCCCATGAGCAAGCGTTGGGCTCCCCAAGTGTTGTTCCATAGTCCTTTGGAAATGGCTTGTGTGTTTGCCTATAGATCATAGCCTGGGAACGTTGTCTTATGTCGTCTGTGGGCTGAAACTTGGCAGACCTCACGACTGGGAATGGCAGAACACGGATCTGTTTCTTATTCTGGCAATAGTTGTGTGCAGCAATAAGTCAGATACTTCTCTCTGCTCTTCTGCTCTGTGAAATGGGGATAATTACTATCCATTTTGCAAAAAAAAAAAAGCAATCTCTGATTTATATTTATTCCAGACTTGAAGCATTAATATTTCTTGAAAAGGCTTAATTATCTTTCTTTAGAGTACAAAAAACACATCTAGAGTACAGCATGCAATTGGAAGTTCCTCAGTCACTGAAAGATGTCAGCAATTTGGAAGAAATTCAGGGAAGAGCAGTAAGAATGCTGGAGAGGCTGAAGGGATTGATTTATGAGGGGAAGAAGATGAAAAGAAATGCATGAAACTTGGCTAAATGATGTCTAAGTGGGAGATATGATTATCTGCAAGTATTTGAAGAGCATAATGGAGAAGAATCCCATAGGGTGGTCCAAGGAGGTAGAAGTAAAGCTAATAACATGAAATAAAGCAAAGTGTAACTTGGCTATTGGGAGATGTTATTTAGCAGAGACTTCTTGGTCTGCCAGGTCATCTATGTGGAGGAAGAAGTTGTAGTTCCATTTTGAGAATACTTGTGTAGTTTGTCTAGGTGTTTGCTAGTGCCTGTGTCAAACAGGCAGGCAAGGCAGCAGGGTGGTGGAAAGTAGGAGGACAATGTATTTTTTTATCTTATTTCTGTGTTCAGGCACGCTTTTATTGCTTGAATGACAAAGTACAACCTACTTTCTAGACTGTTTGCAGCAGCATCTAGTTAAAAAAAAAAAAAATCTGGCCGGTTTGCTATTCTGTAGGGTTAGATTGTGGAGCTGTTTGTGTTTGAACTGAGGAAAAAGTTTCAAGGTGTGTTAATCGACAGGATGACGCTTACTTTTCAGACTGGTTGTATGATCAAATACATAAAAAGGAGGACAGAATCTCTAAACTCATAAGAGTTTTGCTTAGTTTAACAAGCTGCTTAAAAAAACAAACAGGATTTGAAAGGCAATTTAAACTACAGTGCTTTGTAAGTTACACTTGTGTGTGTGAGGGAGCGAGCTATGGATGAAGTGCTTCTTGCTGAGGTGGGTGATATGTGGTGGTTGTTTTACTTGTAAATGGGAACGCATTATATAGTCAAGGTAAATGAGTGAAATGTACTGTTCACCTTTGAAATCAAGAACAAGTTTGGGGAGGCAGGGACTGTGTGTTTAAGTGTCTTATTCTAAAGAAGACAAAAGCTAACAATGATAGTCTTTGGAAAATGCTTATTTCAACATACATTGCACCTAGGAATGTCATGCCAGATGATAAGAAATTCAGAGGGGAAAGTTCAGTGAATCGTTTGAATAACTTATTACTAATTGTGGATTTTGTTTAACTGTCTCTCGCCCAAGAATTGACCCTGTAAAACTCTGCTTGGTTTGCAAAATCAGGATCTGTTGATGTGTCTCATGACATCTTTTAAAAGATTGGCTCTAGATAATGCCCATTTCATTGGTTTTGGCATGTTGCATTTGTCTTCTGCTTAATTATTGTAAAATATAGTGACTCTTAAAATCTGATTGGACCATATGTGATATCTCAGGCATAGTTCACTTTCCTTTCTGTCTGTCTTTACCATCTAGTTGCTGGTAAAGTGTTCGTCCTTTCTGAGGCACTGTGGTGTGTTTGACTGCAATTCTTCTCTTTTTGACTGGATACAGTAAAAATTGCTATATGTGAGATGAGTTAAAAGCTGCCTTATTTCCTAATGCGAAAGAGAAGCAGTGCATATCTAACAGTCATAACAGCTGAACACGCTTCTGAATTGAGCAAATTTAAATGTAATAAAAAGTACACTCTTCATAAGAGATACAAGTGAGAGCATTAGAATACGAGCTTTATACTTTGCTGTTCTTTTTCCCTGGAGAGGATAATGGTAGCTTTAAGTTTCTTACAATAGGTGAAGACAAACTTGTTTTTAACCTTGTCTTTTGTTGCCAGTAACTTTTTGCCTTGCTTTTATTAGTGTTATTGCATATGAGAGAGAAAGTCTGTTTTCACTGTTTCCACTGCTTGTCATGGTAGAGGGGTTGAACGTGCCATAAAAGTCTGTTCTGAAGTAATAGCATGGGTGTCCTCCCTAGTTCAGGGGACACAATGTGTCTGGGATCCTGCGGTGTTGGTGTAAGATGACTTAAAAGTGTTAGAATTAACCAATGTGTCTTATTGTTGAGAATGTCTCATATTCTTATGGTGAAATTAAGGGTAGAAATGCTGAATATGTTTCCCTCTTACTGTATTGTGGAGATGGTGTGTCTTTGTGGTTCGGTGTGTTTGTACTTTGCCACATACTTTTTTCGTTGGATGGGATCCCACAGTGGCTTGCAAAGTGGTTAATGACATAGTGGGAAAGCTTTGATGTAAGAGCTGTGGGTGAATAGCACTAATCTGCATAATTTCAATTCTGGTTAAAAATTGTGGGTTTGAAAGTGGGATTCAAACCAGTTATTTTTGAGCACTCCACTTAAGCAAGGAAGTTTTAATAGAGGTTAAATAGCGTGAGGGAAACTAGAGTTATGCAAAGATGGAAGAATGCAACGGTAAAATAATTTGTGAATCACATTGTTTTCAATAACTTCCCCCTTCAGAAATATCTTGTGTTCTTTTTGGATGTTTTTTTTTTTTATTATGATTCACAGGGTGTCTTGCTTTCTTCAGGTAGCTTTCAACACATCAATGTAGCTGGCATTTGTGGAATATTAGTTACAGGGTTTTTTTTTCTGACAACTGTAGGAGACAAGCTTTAAATAGTTGACTGGAGATAAATGTCATATTCCCAACTTTGTAATGCGGAGGGCAGTCCTTACTGACATCAGCAGGAATGGGGCAGTCTAAGCCCTCATTGCCCTGAGAATAATTAAATGTCCTGTCACTGAGGAGCATACTTTTTTGTGGGAGATCTCGACACTTGAAATTCTTGGCTTGTGTTGCATTAAAATAGGATAATCTTCTTCTCTTAGGCCAAATGAAATTTAGGCACATTTAATGTCCATGTTTGCCCAGCCTGGCTCCTCTTTTAATAAAAGAAAATAAAAAAATTCTTGGCTGCAAGGGTCTGGTGGGTTGCCATCCCTGTCAGTATCAGGTGAGGCTGAGCAGGATTTCAGTCAAGAGGAAAGACAAAAGCCCAAGGGCAAAGAAATCTGCGTTGCTGTGTTTTATTTAAAAGCTGGAGATTAGCTCTGCTTGTTCTTTCACAGTCTCTCTTCCCCTACCCTCTAAACCAAACAAAACCTAAAATCCTTAAGGGGTACTTCAAGCATAAATCTCCTTCTCTCCTTTTTGTGAAAGTTGGCGAGTGCAGTATGGACAGAGGCTGGGAGAGGATTGTTGCCAGGGAAGCATCGCTTCCCTCTATGATCCCCTCTTGAGCGGATTAAACCGTAGCGATGTGAAAGTCCTGGTGACCACATAGGAACTGGGAGTCTGTACTGCAGTTATACAAGAAGGTTGGCCTGAAGGAATCAAGCCTACCTTTTAAGTGGTGACATCCTGTAAGCCCGTATTGACCTTTGGAGCTGAATACCCAGATTTATTGACCTCAGTGTTCTTTTTGTGGAATCAAAAGTCAAGATTTGTGCACGTTCCTTCTGAATGAAAACAGAAGTCAAGGAAGCGTTAACTTATTAACTGGCTGGCTGCCTCATTCATGTCAGTATCAGCAGATCCTGGTCTTGGCTGGATCTGAGTTGCAGGACCGAGCCTCTAAACTTAGAGCTTTGAAGGGTGATGTGTTTATTGTAAGATTTGTTTCAGAGGCAGCCGGCCATTGTGTGCTAGAGTAGATGGCGTGCCCATGGGAGGTTAAAACTCTTCTTTGGATTTCACGTTGCCGTAGGAGTGTCTGCTGAAGCAGGTTGCTCTCCTGGGATCAGGCAGACGCAGTTGATAATTTATCAGACACCAGGTGACCTAGTGTTTGAGGGGGAATAGTTTTCTTCTGGGGAAGAAAAATGTCCAGCTCCTGTGTAAGCCCTTGTTTTGGTTACAGTGTAGGCTACACAGTGGTCTTGTAGGTAATTGAAAAGAATGAGGTGGAGCTTTCCCCACCCACCCTTTTTATGTCTGTGCACGAGGAGCTGTAGGAAAGTGTTGTTAATACAATGGAAGGACCATTGGTGGTCCTACAACCATAGGACGTAATCTGCATTTCTTCCTGCCTCACCACATGCACCAATGACCGTTGTGCTCCCTTTGAAGCGAGGGCTATGGGTGGTCTTCAGGAACAGGTCGTATTGCACTCTGACCAGTTGTTAAATGGTGGTAAAGAGCAATGTGGACTGAACCCTTCCTTCTTCCAGCAAAGCACCTTATACTGGCAATAGGGTGAGCTTAGCCTTAAAGCAAACCCAGCTTTAACTCTGAGCTGTGCTGGATTTTGTGTTTGTGCTTAGGTGATTATTTATATTACTTCTACTCTGTAAAGCATGTTTTTGTGAGCTTTTTGTTTGTATTTTGAAAGCAGTAAGAATGTAGATGCTGCTTCAATCTAAAGAAAATTACTTTGTTACCTTAATACTCTTGTCTTTTCAAAGTTAAGCATTTAAAACTTTGGAATTTAAAAAAGAATATCTTAATTAGGTCTCCATTGTGCAGATGCATTCTGATACCAGGTCCAATTATGTGATTGCATTCCCCACGCTGACACACATGAGGAAAACACTGCTGGGTTTGGGTGATGCTTCATAATTGACCTGCTGTCCCATACTATTTTGTTGTTCTTGGTGAGTAATCAACTCCTTTATTTTTTTGCNCCAGCAGATGGGATCTGTTTGACCACAGCATGGGTATCTTTAATTCTGCAGAACTTCTACTGCTTAGGGGGGAGTAGCCCCAAAAACCCTATCTGGAGATCACTTACACTTTGTTCTTTTAATGTTAGTTTCCAGCCTCTGTTGAAACCCCTTCACTTTGACTAAATTTTTTCCCTCTCTCCTATCTGCTGCTGTTCTTTATTCCGGTCTGATACCTCTGCTGGTGTCACCCCACCTCTGTCTTTGGTCTCTGAAGTGTTATGTAAGTAACAGCTTATTTTGCCCTCCGATATTTCTGCCAGCATTTTCAGGCTGCTGTAGAGGTGTGCAGGGTAGAGGCGATTTGTTTCTGACCTGTGGATGCTTTGGTGGTGTTATACTGTGAGTTCTTGAAAGGAAGGGCTGAAGGGAAAATCCAGTCTATCTCTGTGCTTGAGATTGCCCTCTAGAGATAGAGTCTGTAGAGAATTTAGCTGCCAAAATAAGTCTTTTCCAAGTGCGTGCTAATTAACAGCTTCCTTTTTGCCTCAAAGAACCAGCAATTGCTCTGCTGGTATCCTAATGTTCAGTTTCAGGTCCCTGTTGCAAAATAGAAAGATGCTATAGTTAGAATTTGTTTATCTTAATTTGAGGATAAAATGTGGATCTGATAGTGTGGGGAGAGCCTGAGACATGATTGTGGGTTTTTACAACTATTTTGAAACTGAAGGGTTGTTATTTCAGTTGGCAGTGACATTGGTAATCAGCTGTCCAAAGTACTCACAATGGTAAGCCTCCAAAGAATGAATTTTCGTTTATAGAGGAGAAAAAAAAAAAAAAGACATTGTGTAAAGATTGTTTCTTTTCTTAGATAAACTCAGGTCATATATATAAGATTCTCCTAAGCCACAAAAGCTAGATACATAAATTAAACAAACTGAGATTTGCACTCAGTTGCATGTTTTTAAGATCTGGGATTTCAGAAGTGCACTTATCTTGAGATTGTGGTAAAACTGGGAGCTGGTAGTGCCGCTGCGTATTATAACCTTACTTCTCTGTAGGGTCTCTTGTGGTCATAAGTCTTTCCAGTTAATCCAGGCTTTGTTATTTGGGGGGAATGTAGTTATTGTGGAAAGTTGCAGTCCCTGGGAGAAAAGAAGCATCCGATGTATTTAGAGCTGCTACTTTGCTGAATTTTGAATAATTGCAACAGCAACTATAAGCTACTTGGACCCTATTGCGCAGTCTGGATCGCTGGCATGACGCGTCTGTAATTGATGTAGCTGAGCAGGCTGCCCTGTTCTGAGCTTGTGTTTGCCATCGCATCACCACTAACTTATCCGGTGACCTTTTCCAAATTATCTAGTATCTCTCAGCTTCATACTGCTGTTCTGTAAACTGCCCCTATCAGGCTGTCACGAGCCTTGCCTAACGTGCTTAGGATATCCTTTGTTAAATGGAATTCTTTTACTGGTTAGCTTTTTGAAGGAAAAAGGGAGGGAAGGGGGGGAGAGGCAACATGTTGGGTGGCAAAACGAAATATTCAAAACAATGAATGAACAAGCTTATTTCCCCTATAAAAGTGATCCTACCCTATTTTGCAGATGTGATAGTCGCGAAGTTGCGTAAACATACAACTGCAGAATAGAACCATGCTCAAGTTTTAAAATTTTTGCTGCATTGTCATTTAGGATGTTTTTTACTTTAAGTGGAGACGTCTTGCTACAGTCGCTACAAACCAAATATCCTGTTCCTTACAGAGCAAATGCTGCGTTTAATTTTGACTTCACTGGATTTGTGCTGCTGAAATTGCAAACAGTTTGGATGAGAACATGGCATGGAACAACACGATCGCTCTTACTTTCATGAAATACTAGTTTAGCGTACTACACATCCTGCACACAAGAGCAGGATGTGTGTGCTACCTTCTGTTTGGGGTGTGGTTTTTTTTTTGTTGTTGTCCTCTTTAGGTGTTTCATTTTGCAAATTCAATATACTTTTGCTGTAATTCCAAGTGTGAAAACATTTCTTTTTCTCGAGAAAGAATATTGCTAGCAGTTGTTTTTATTGTGTGTCTATACAGTTTGGCTGAGCAACCTTAGAGAACAAAAGAAAGAAAAATCCTGTAATAGCTTAATTCTCCTAGAGCAAACGGGAATATCCATTTTTGGTTTAATTCTCACCTAGCTCAACATAAGAACCCTTATACTTTCCAGTACAGGTTTGGGATGTTCCAGTGTGTCCCTTGGAGGAAAAAAAAAAAAAAATACTGAAGGGACTGTGTACAGTTGCTTCTGAAGAGTAACAAAATATATATGTCTGACAAATGTAAAATTAACGTTTCTACCAGTTTTGGTGAAGTTCACTGTTGCTCAGTTAAGTGTTGTCCTCCTACTGGAAGGGAAAAGCCCTTTTTCTTGCTAAGAACTTAGTTGATGTCAGTACAGCTAAATGTGAGGGATTCAGAGGATCCCTGTGGATTCAGTTACGGGACTGAACTGCCAAACCCACGGTACTTTTAAATTGATTGCTAAACGCTCCAAAAAATGTGCTGGGGACTTGCATGTTTTGCAGTTGCTGCCTCTGCTTCTTTAGGTGTTTAAGGTGGAGTTTTATTTTGAAGGGCTGCTTGTTTTGGTGAGAGATGATGAAGTACTCCGGGTGCAGGTGGAGCGTGGGAATTCAGGGCGAGCTGTTCGCGAGCAACTCGCTCAGCCCTTCTAGTGGGCAGCTTTCTCCAAAAGCCCTCTTGTTTATGTAGAGCAAGGAAGTGGAAGCCATGAGATCTAGGTTGTGTTCCCAGGTCTGTAGTTTATTTATACAATAGCAAAGAAGGAATTATTTCCTTCATCTTTATTTCTGCTTTCTTGTGTGCTAAATGGGATGCCGCTGTCTTTGGATGTTACAGTCCTCACTCATCTTAAGGCTCTGCAGTATTTGGGTGAAAAATACTTATGTTCCAAGCCTTTATGTAATTTAACTTTGATCTTATTAAATGTCTCCACAAGGGTAGTGCATGCATTCAGATTGCCCTCTTGCAATGAAATTTCTCTCTTTCTGTAAACTGTTTGTGCTTATTTACTTGATTTTGATCGTTCATCCCTTGGGCCTTTCACCTTCCCTTTCCACCGGTGTTTGTTCTGATACCTTTTTGAAGTCTGAGTGAAAACATACACCATGGGGGCTTCCTGGAAGCGTAGAGCTTTGTGGTTTGCAAATCATAGGCTATTTGAAGTATTGACTCTCAACAGCGGCCAGTGCTTAGTGGATATGAGAGCTGTTGTGTGACAAGGACGTTAACCTTGAGAGGCTGATCCATGTTTTGAGTTTGGGGACAAAAAAATAGTTGCTCTTAATAATATGCATTGATTTCAAGGAAGTCTGTGTAAAGTAGTCTTTGGTTTGTGTTTTCACAAAGAGATTTCGGTGTTTAATAAAGAATAGGAAATAACTGGAGCTTCAATAGACCTGTTTTGATAGGGAGGGTCTGCTGTAACACAATTTTGTATAATATTATACATAAGCAACAAAAGCATTTCCTGCCCGTAACTACAGTATTACTGCATTTTAAAAAGCTGCAGAAAATACTTTAAAAGTACTTAATACCTGGAATAAAAAGTTATAGGTAAAATACAGAAACCCATCATCTTGCTTAGAAAAGTCTTTCATCTAATATCTGAGGTTGTAACTTCAATCAAAAGGATCCCACTTGTGTACTTCTGTGCTATGGGTTTTGTCATAATAGTTTGGGTTTTTTTAAACCTCTGAGCCCTCAGTTGTCCCCACCCTTCTCCCCCTTATCCCCCCCAACTATTCCACATTAGGAAATCAAGACAATTTTCTAATTTGGAGAACCTGTTCTTCCTTCTTACAACTGAACTACCCAGTTTCATTTTTCTGATGTCTTACCCTGATTTCTCTGTTCTCCCCTCCCCACTCAATTCCCTCTGTTTGGCCTTTTCTCACTCCTACAGCCCCCTCCTCTGCCAGCCACCCTTGCCCACGCAACCCTGAGCAGCCTCAGCTGCTTTTCTTTCTTTTTTTTTTTTTTTTTAAAAAAGTTAAATATACTAACAACTACAGAACTTCGAACCACAGAAATGGACCTCTGCCATCCCTTCAGTTGCTCTGTTGTTTCATCCTAAACTGTCTCTTTGTATGTAAATGAAGAACACTGTATGGTACAGTCTTTTGCTGTGCACCTGAGGATTTTTAATTCAGTACATGGTTTTGCTGCCAGGTATGTATTTACTTCTGAATGCATTTGTTTACCTTCTCAGTTTTCTGTCTGTGAAAGCATAACAACATTTCCTCTTTCTAATTTGACCAGTTAATGTATGGATGTGTTAGGCAAGGGACTGTTTGCTTGCCTTATCCTAAAGTATCAGCTCATCAGGGTTGGTATTATGAGTACAACACGAAGAATACGCATTTGTTTTCTTTACGATTGCAATGAATTATCTTTTCAAGGTAGCACAATGGCAACATGGGCTGTGCCAAGCAGCCTGTGCCAGGTAATGCTACAGGCATCAGAGAAAGAAGATGTTTTCAAGGACTGAAAATGTGCTAAAGAAGGCAAGTTCCTGCTGACAGGAGCAGGCTGTTCATCATGAACTGAGGATTTTCTTTTCATGGCTCATTACAATCGACTGTTCTCACAAGTACCTCCTCAGAAGATGTACGAAGATTATAGTCCCTCTGGAGTTCGTGTGGAAATTGATGCCTGGTTCCCCGATCCCTTATTTCTCCCCCCCGCCCCCTAGTTTTTCCTCATATTTGCGTTGTTAATGCTCTTACGTAGTTAGAGGACATAGTGTAATTTGGTTTGGTTGTGGGTTTTTTTTTTCTGCCTTGAAATTGTGCGCATTCAGAGCAAGATTGACTTAGTAAATTATCAGCGTTATTTTTTACTTTAAGTGAAACTTAAAGCTTGGGTTTAATGACCTGGGCTCAGTCTTGAATTGTTCTTCCTTTTAAAAGAAGCTGAGTATTTTAAGAACCCTTTTCCATTGACTAAGCCATATGAAGGCCAAATAGAAATGAAAGGTTTTGGAGAAAATTCTAAAATATGTCTATCTCTTAACATTTGCCAATATATTCCTATGAAAAATCAAATTAATTTCTCGCACCTCTCAAAATAGAATAACTTTATTTCTGTCCAGTTGATTGTCCTGCACTTCAGTAATGTTTACTCTTAAATATATGATTAGGTTTCACAGTAAATGTGTGCTGGAGCAAAAGCAGGAGTGATTCTCATTTAGAACTTGTTTCTTATAAGCGCAGGAAAAAAAATCAATTTTATTTGGCATTTGGAAAAAATTATAGGTAGATTAACAACAGATCTTAAACGTCTTTAATAAAGTGCAAAATCTTACAGGAAAAAATACTGATACTTGTAAGGAGACTGTGCTGTAGAATTCTGCAGATGAGCTTGAATAACCTTAGTTTCTCTAGTTTTCATGAAGGATGGATTTCTAATGTACACAAATAGTTGCTTTTTAGGATGGCTGAGGAGAGAGAGAGAGCCTGTAAACATGGGGGAAAGGATCTGTGTTATTCAGAGCCTGAGGTTTCCTGTTTTTCCTTGCCGATGGTCAGGAATCTCCAGTTAAAGACCTGTTGATTTTCTCTGTGCTTAAAGCTTTTACTCTTCTGTTGGATGTAGTTTTGATTTTGGGACATGTACATATGGATTACACATATAATAAGTGGAAGCATGTTATGGATTCCCTGCTACTTTCACTGAACCAGGTAGTTAGAATTGGTTTGGGATGGAAAAGGAGGAAAAGACCAGCTGTAAGCAAATTGATGGAGGAGGGTATTTTGGTCCACCCCTACCGATTATTTCTAATTGAAGCTGTCTGAGCCAGTCTTAATACAATTTAGTTTTCGCCAGCCAGAAGGATTTTATTTATGGAACAGGGCCTGGTGGAACTTCCTCCGACCCCGGAGAAGCTGTGAACAGGAGAGAGCTGATGAAGCAGGCATGCCTGGCTAGCGTATGCATTTCTTTAATAAGGCAGGGATTGATGTCTCTTGCAGTTCAGGGGTTAGGTAAACAGCAGTCCCTGGGTTCAAGGCTCTCCATGTTCAGTTGTTTGTTTATATGGATCTCAGAAGGTTAGGTTAGCCTTCTTGACATCCCCAGGGAGCTTTCCTGACCATGGTATAACCTCATCCGCTCCAAAGTTGCTCAGGAGGGTGTTGCATCCCTTTTTTAGGATAGGTACGCTCTGAGCGGAGCGTCTGCAGCTCGTACCTAGTGTCTAGGAGAGGCGGGTGTCATCAGAGCAGCTGGAACACTGTGTCTGTCTTCAGTAACTCGTAAATAACTTGCTCGTGTAGTATAGGTAACGAATTACCGTGCTTCCATTCTCAGACTTAATACTTTGCGGACAAAGATGACTAGTAGATGTAACTTAGGCTCTTGCTGAATTGCAGGTTTGAAAAATCACTGACATACGTGACTGATTTCACCAGAACTCTAGGGTTAAGTCTTACTAATTTGTGCTTCTATTGAATGGCGGTGGGAGTCCATTAAACTGAATAGGGTAAACCTTGAATAAATAAGTAGCTGTGTTAATAATTTTTATTTAAAAATTAGTGACGGCTATGTGTTGAACAGTACTGAGTTAGAATGTGTCTCATGAGGTTCGTGTCTATGGCTGTCATATCCCAGCCTTCCTCCTCCACAGAGGCGCATGAGGGTGGCACGAGAGGTGAGAAAGGAACAGCACAAATTCATCTGGGTCTTGCTGCAATGTAGTTTTGATGAGTGGAGTTGCTCTGGAATTTGGAGACGACTTTGCTCAGGGTTAGAAGTGTGCTTTATCGTGCATGTGACTGGCTGCTTTTAAAATGTGACATGTTACAAAGTTGGCTTAAATCCCAGAATTTGTTGAATTAGTTTTCGCTGATTTGATGTCTGGCGATTTGTACTTCATTTTTCTGTAGCCCCTCCAGTGTGTAGCGATGCAGACCCAAACAGACATTAATAAAGTATCTGTGCACGTACATCACAGCTTGTGAAATATCCTTGCATACAGATGGGGGAAACTGAGGCACAAATGTGGGCTGTGAATTGCCACTGGATGTTTCTAAGGGCACGAAGATCTCTCCTGACCCTTCCTGGCTTGTAACCCCCAGCGTCACGCTGCTTGACTTGCAATGCCATAGTTTTCTTGGGATAGGTTTTTACCTGTCCTAGGGCTTTTCAGGAAACCTGAGCTTTGACCGGTGGTCTCAAGTAGGACGGCGCTATTGAAGTATCCTGTCCTGTAAAAATCCGTATGGGTGGCATGCCAGCTGGAAGGCGAGGTGTTCGGAGTGGGAGGGGGGTGCTGCTTCTATGCTGGCTGAGACAAAATATGAACATCTTGTCGCTTTTAAATAATGTGTGGGGTCTGACTTAAATGTTGGGTTTCGTATTTAATCAGTATTAATATGATAACAGGAATGTGACAACTGAAGCGAACACAAAGAGATTATCTTCTTAGCCAAATGCATCCATTAGCTAGGAAATATAGGTTTCTATTAAACGAAGCAGACAGATGGGCTATTGGAGGTGACCGAGAACAGGAGGGGGAGGGGGCTAAGAGGTGAAAGTTGAGGTTTAGAAAATCTCTATAAAAATAAAAACAAACCATCCGTCTTGATGGTTGGCGTTTTACCCTCCCGTTGCACTTTAGGGATGGTGCTCCGATTCCTATCGAGAACATTATGCTGAAACTTAATCTAACAGAGCACTTACTCCTGCCAGACTCTGGCTCAGCGACTGCTCTGCTCCCCCAGAAAGAAGTGGCCAACAAGGCTTCAAATACAGGACGGTGTTGTGCCACCTTCAGGAGAATTGCTGCTTGGAGATCCTGGGGGAAGGCAGACTGGATCTTGTCCCCCTGGTCTTTTTTTTCCTTTTTGGTAGAGAAGTGTGTTGTGGAAAGAAAATCATGTTACAGCATTTCGGAGCAGTCATAAAGTAAATTATTCATCTTGTGTCTGTAGTGTGTATGTGAGTCTCTGTCTTGTAACTGTTGCAACAATGTTTATAACTGGTGTTTGAAACCAAGATTATAATAGTATAAATAATTTTAGATAATGCGGATAAAAAGAAAATAACATAATTAAAAGAATTTTACAAGATGGACAATTCACTAAGATAGATGGAGTAACACAATACATGAAAAAAAAAAGTCATCTGTAACAACACAAACATGACACTGATGACAGGAAACATCTGTCTTGCCAACCATCCCTGGGCTGGCCGCAGCCTCGCATTGCTGCCACTGGGGAGTCCCATGTGCTCCACTGCACGAGGGAGTGTCAGAGCCTTAAGGGTGGGTGGCTCTGTTCTGCCCCCAGGTTTGGGGTATTTTTGTTTTGGGGGTTTTGTTTTGGCTTTAAGTCTATATACTTGAAAAAGAAGTTAAAGGAGCCACGTGGGATGACACTGCCTGGGAAGAGTGGAATGACTGAACAAGTTGAAGTTCATTTTTCTGAAAGTTGTTCCTAGTAATTGGACCCAATTATTGTGGAAACAATTCTCCGTGTGAGCGGTGAGAGTCTGGCTGGCTGCAAACAGTTTTTTCTTTGGTTGCTGGCTCTTATCTTCCATCCCATTTTGATTTTGCTGCCTGTGATTATTCCTCCCCTGGATATTTTGAGGAAGGTGCCAAGCTTCCTTTGGATGAGGTTTGTGTGGAGTTTTAGATTTGGTGATGGTGGGGAGATAGGAAAGGAAAAAATGCATGGCAGGAGGGGGAAGCAGCGTCCCTCTTCTGTCTGACGTTTCCAGGCTTCACACAGTTTCATAAATTAATTTTGTGTTCTTTTCCTTAAACTCACTGTCTTTGCATTACTTCAGCGATTTTCCTCTTAAGCCTTAACAAAAGTGGGACCTGTGAAAGTCCTAAGTGGGCTCTTCGTGTCCCTTTACACTTGGCCCACTATCCATCTCTGCAAGCCAGTGCCAAATTAAAAGAGATCAGTTCATTTGAGGAGCACAAACTGCATGTTCTTATGGCCTCTGGATCCAAAATGCTTTTAGAAATGTAAACTTTAAAAACAGATTTATTTTTTTTTTTTGGTATTTCCCCATGGTGTCCCTTATTCGTATATACAGATTTACTTCTTTTTCCCCTTCTCCAGCAGGTGATAACTAACAGGGAGGAGAAAAGTATCTCTGAGAAAATGGGTGGAGGCAGGTGGTGGCTTACAGAGGTGCCTGTCTCCTGCGGTAGCGGAGGGAAGGTGGTGGGAGAGACAGGGAGCAGTGCGTGCTCCGCTGGCTTGGTGAGGGGACGCAGGAGGTGCGGAGCCATTTTTCAGGCTGCCCTGTTACTCCTGCTTGGGAACCTGACACGTGGGCCCGCTTTCTCACATGTGTTGTTTTTTAGGACGGAGGGAGGTGACTGAGTGGCTAGTCCCTTGACAGGGCAGTTTTAAAACATTCATAAAACTTTTATTGAGCTGCCACCCTTCCAGATAAATATTTTCTGAGTTTATGGCCTTATTTTAAGGATTGAAGCTTAATAGCAGCTTTGTAGCCCTATCCGTCCCCAAAATAGCCTCTTGGCAAACCACATCTCTGGAGGCTGCCATGCTTTTCTAGGTCTTCAGAGTTTCTTCATTGCTAAATTATTACCCTTTTTGCCTCCTTCCAGCTTTGTATGACTAAATGGGACCAACTGTTAAACAAGTCTTTCCCCTTCCCCCAGCCTTGCTGAGAGCTGAAAGCTGATCCAGTGTACCGTATTTGGTCATCATGAAAGGAGAAAGATTGCAGTAGTTATAAACTTATTTCCTTTATTAAATTGGGTTTGTTAGACCTGTTTTATTTGTGTGTTCATTATCAATCTTTTCTTAATGTTGCATGTGATTTTAAGATGATACAGGCTGGTGGCATTTCAGACATGTACTGGCGCTTTCTCAGTGTGCTTCCACAAATATAAAAGCTTTACAGCGCGTCTCAGCATTCGGTGGTGAAACCAGTGGGCTCGCAGCCAAGGCTGTACAAAGGAATGCTGTATGTAGTGTTGGGAGGAAGATGGAGCTGTGGTTTGTGAACATCTCTGCCTTTCGATTTCACTGTGTTGTGTCCAAAGAGGTTTAATGAATTTCAGTGCGGGCTTTTGCTCGACTCTGATCCAAGACAATGTGTGCGTTTTGGCTGCTCTTGGGAGAGCTGTGTATGATCCCTGTGTGTTCCAGGTCCTGAAAAGGAAAGGTTTTTAGCACCTGGAATGCTACTTCATGTTACTGGCTTTTTGTATCCCACTGCAGCTGCTGATCTCCCCTCACTTCTTACCAGACACGGTTGTAATATCTAGAAGGAAAGTGTATGATTTCTTTTTTTGATTTGCTCAGTTGTATATTATGACACTACCTTTGATCACCGATTTCCTGAACGGCAGAATTCTCCCGTATGGGATTGTATATGGCATCCTTTGTCTCATCCCAGGTTTTCTGGGGGGCTGAGGCTTTCTGTGCAGCGCATAAAACGCAGGAGCCCTTTTTCCAGTACGTGTGAGCACTGGTCCCTCGGACATACTGGGAAAAGGGCACGGGGTGAGAAATAACTTAAAGGTTGGGTTCACAGATTCTTGTGAAAGACTAGACTGTAGAAGTGACTAAGATAAAATAGGACCTTCAGGACAACCAAAGGGACTAGAATAAACTTTCCATTGACATGGTCACTTGGTCATAATAGATTTTAAAAACAACCAATCCCACTTTATTTTGGGTGAGGCTGACAAATCTTACATAGTCGGGGAACTCCCTTTTCCAGACCAGTCACAGTTCAGCAATACATTCGCTGGTTTGTTGGTTTTGGTGTTGGTTTTTTTTTTTTCCTAAAAATAGAAATATATCTGTTTTGGTACAAAACAATACCCTGAGACTTTTGTTTCTATATTTCCATGACTTCTGTTTTTTATGTCAGCACATCTTGGGACTTGTCCTAAAAATGGAGCTGATGTAATAATCATGGCTTTCTGGACATCTAGATCCTCGCTACTTATAACCGTCTAATTTGTTGCTTATATGAGGAATCTATTTACATTTGCAGGACTGTTTTTCTGCAAAGGTTACACTGATAATAAAAGATAAAAACATAGGAGTGACAGAAGTAATATATTTGATGTAAGAAGGAATTCAAACAGCTTAGATACTTAGATAACTCATCACAATCTGTGCCTATCTCAGTGTACAGGGTGAAGAGGTTAAGGCACAGCTTTTTACAGGAGGCTGTTGAGATCTGGCAGTGTACACATTATATGCAGAGTTCTTGTCTGGTATAATTCTGGGCAAAGCTGGACGGTTTGAATTTTTGTGCATTCATATGTGAATTTTATTGCTACATTCATTATGTAAGTATAATGGATAGGGAAAAGGACTTGAAACAGTTACTAACGTTGTGTAGTGGTAGTCCTCCTGCTGGTGCCTGAAAGCAGATGGAGTTCATTCCCTTTTACCCCAATGAAGGAAGGTATTACCTGCGTTCCAAAGATGTGGAGCAGAGATCTAGAGAGATTAAATAAGTTGTCAGCAGGTTTATGGCAGTGCAGTGAAGAGGACTCTGGAGGTTTTGTTTATCGTTGGTATAAGGCCATCTCCTGGAGCTTTTGCAATGCATTGGATTTTTAGGTTAGTTGGCAGGTCAGCCAGCAGCCTGTTGTCATTGGCTGTTGATTTTTTTTTAATTGCTTGTCATAGTGGTGTGTTTTGATCCATTTTCCGTTGGGGATTAATCTTCAGAAGAAAACTGATGGTTACCCAATTCATAAGATTTGTAAGAGAGTCTGGTAAGGTAACTAAAAATGTACTTTCAGGAAATAGCCAATATTAGATTGAGATGTCCTTTGTTTCTAGCATCCTATAGCTGTAAGGACAAAAAAAGATCAAGTTTTTAGCAAATACATCTTATAAGTTTTTTCACTCTTTCTGATACCTTCTGATCATGTTGTGACAGGACTTTTCCCATTTCAAAGTACTTGATACACATCAGTGTTCCTACCACAGCAAGATAATGTAACTGGCAAAGTTCCCCAAGCCGTTCTCCATTGCCCTTAGTGACGCCGTTCTCCATTGCCCTTAGTGACGCCGTTCTCCATTGCCCTTAGTGACGCCGTTCTCCATTGCCCTTAGTGACGCCTGATCTTTGGCTGTATAAAGTGGTGGTACCTTATAGAACTGTACTAAGGAAGACATTCTGTTGACAATGTTCGTTCTTTCTGACTTTTAATGCAGTGGTAGTAACAGCTGTTGGTTTGTCATGTGCCATTTTGTATTAAACCTTTTTTCAGTTAAGTTGTAAAGAAAAGAAAAGGTAGTGGCAGGACTTTATCTTTCTTGTGAACAGTTTTGGAGAAAAATACTGAAATAATGAATGTATGTATACCAGAAAATGTACATATACAAGAGATTCTTACAGACTCTTTCCTGAAATAAGACAAAAGGTAGAAAGCTTCGCTGTCAATCTACATTGTTGAAGAAATTGATATAGATCGCTAATAATTACTTTCTCAATATACTGTGGGCCAAAAAATAGCCATCATGAGGGTGCAGGTACAGAAATTGGTAGTAGACATCAGTCTTAATTTTCTTATTAAAAAAATAAAGAATTTGGAGTTGTTGGTTTGTGTTGGGTTTTGTGTGTGTTTTTTTTTTTTTTTTACCCATCAACCTTGGAAGACCCACAGCCTAAGCAAGTTGAGAAATACTTCTGATTCTTATTTGACTTTTGAACCTCCGTATCTCCGTTTTTCTTTTGTTGTGGTTTAAATTTTGCATCAATCAAAAGTTAATGCTTCTTAAAGATGTAATTTACCTTTCACCATGATTCTTCTCAACAGTATATGAATGGATCAAGCACTGTGGTTCTGATGGGAAAATATGAACTGCAGACATGAATTCATGCTCTGGAAGCAGAAATAGTGAAACAAAGAACAAATACAGCTTTAGGGGAAAAAAATACACTTCTCAAGTTTTGTTGTAAAATAAGTAGCCTTCTGTGGTAGGCATGGAGACCACAGAAAAAGGGTAGGAGCTGCTCGGTTGCCTGTGATTTGACATAAAGTTTATGACCTTGAGTAATATGCCTGCTCAACAGCACTTAACAAAAGCATATTTGATGAAATGTTAAACTCATGAATTGCATCTCCACGAAAAGCCCTTTTTTAAAATTTGTAAAACCAGAAATAAATCGAGATCTTCAGACCTTAGTGGAGTTGTTTAAAGATGAAATTAAAAGGAACAAGCACTTCGTAAACTGAAGAAAAGCTATGTATTTTGTTTTCAGATTTAAAAAGGGCTGGCTCTGTATTTCAAAGTATTGTATAAAGAATTGTAGCATTGTTAACCCCATTTTTAAGTGGGGAAGCTAAGACAGAGATGAAATAATACCATGAAGCAAAGAAGCAAAACTCCCTAGTTCTGAGGTTTTTTTTTTTAATTTCCAATGCGAATATCCATCTATTAGGGCTATAATAACTTGAGAGCAAGTTTTATTACAGTTTTGGGGCAGTACTTGTTCCTCTGTTTTCCTTGGTGTGAGCAACAGTTATTTGGTTCAATTGTATTCTTATTTCAGCCAGCGAAGGTCTAGAGTTACTCCCAATTTATACTGATAAAACAGCTAGAATCCAGTTTACTTATGAGAGAATAAATGTGCTGTGTCCCTGCTATGTGCAGCAGCAAGCGCTGGTATCCCTTGCATAGAGCTGTCAGCCTCAGGGCTTGTGTGGCATAGGAGAGCCTACTCGTCTCTCTTTTATTGCTCAGTGAGTTTTACAGTGAGTATTTATTAGTTGGGTTTGGGGTTTTTTTTAAGTAGTTGGGTACTAGTGTGCTGAAACAGAAGTAGGAAGCATTTCCTTTGACTGTTGCCCTGGATGTTATGATTGCTGTATAACAAGGAAAACACAATTTTTGTTTTCTCGGAGGACTTTTACCCTTATTTTTCACCTTCTAGGGGATGAGATCTGATGCTAATGCAATGTATAAAACACTTCTGTTGAAAACTGGAAATTTCCCAGGAAAGCTGGATAGGCTTTTAGGTCACAAGAAGGTTTGAAATGCACAATGTCTCTGAGCATTAACTTTTCACTGGAAGTGAAGTCCCTGGAACGTTTGAAGAGAGCCTTGCATTTTTTTGGCATTGGTCAAGTCGTCTGGTCTTCATAGACTTGCCGTCTGTAGTGTCTTTGTGCTAAGTGTTCCCCCTGGGGCACCATCTTATGTTTTAATTTGCAGTTTCAGTTGCTGATGTATAGGCTCTTCTGTTAAATAATTTTAATTTTCTGTGCCATTATGCCTACATACTTCATTTGATTTGTATTGCATACAAAGTGTTTTCCCCCTGTTGTGTTTGGAACTGGTTTGTAATAGAGTTACAGTTGTGTAATTCTGACTGAAAGTTCCAACTTTATCAACAAACACAAAGTGCTTGTTCTGTTTGAAAATTTGTGTTTTCTACTCATCGTGAACTATTTATCCATTACGTGTGCTGGGTTTTATCGTTTAAATAAAACAAACCACTTTTCATACATGCTGCACATTAGGAATTATTAAAGATTCACTGGTATGTGGAGCACTTACTGCTGTGAACACAAGTGAAGAGCCTCTGTAAACAATTGATTCAAGATTTCAAAATAATACAAGTGCTGAGAAAACTATTGCACTCAACTATACTGTCATGTTTCTGTGGATTAATGAGTTGCTGTTTGTTATCTCAGTGATAGTGACTGTCTGAATGCTCAAACCCCATCACAAATGTGCTATAAATTCATAACCTTAGATCTCTTTTCAAATCCCAGTGAAGATGTTCTGTCGTGCATGTGATGTGCTGAGGAGTATATTCGCAGTTACCGAAGCCCAGCTGATAGGCACTAACTTGCTTCTGTATCTGAGCTGTAAAGTGACAAATGGTTGAAAAATATATCCTTTGTGCCGAGATCAGGGATTTCTGCCTGCAATTGTAGAGAGCTTTAGAGCAATTCAAGAAAATATTCAGATCTCAGCTGGAGAATATATTAATTCTTTTGAGGTCTGACTATTTCTACCAGTCTGACTGTACTTTTGTCAGGGGCACTTTCATAAACTTACTGTGCTCAGAGGTTCCCAGGCTCCTTGTGCTTTCTGGTCTTCCTGCCTCTCTCACTTCACCCCCTGCTTCACTTTACATTTTTAGCTTGCTGCGTCTGTGATGAGAAACACTATAAATGTGAAGATAGTTCTCTGGCCGTTGTATCCGTTACTTAGGTGTACCTGTGGTAGGTGTGTTAGTGAGGTTACTCTGGCCAAACTTACAGATTTGGTGGCTGCACTTCCTATGAAGTGTGTTGAACCTGTTCTTTCTAAATAGGTAGTATCATAATTAACAAATTCTTTCGTTAAAGTGTCCTTTGAAATTATGCCCAAAAAAATCCAGAAGCTTACTGGATTTTGAAATGCAGACTGGCCACGTTTGGCTTGGGAAGGCTGAACGCTCATGCAGTGCACATTGCTGATGTATACTGGATGATGTTTTGGTATTTAAAAACATGCAGTACCTTCTCTGTGCAAAACCATACACGTAAACACTCCCGCACTGTGTGTATTGTGGCTGCACATCTTCAGCTTGTGTGGTATGATGTACACACTCATGCGCACGCCCACACACTAAACCTTTGCAGGTCAAAAAGTGAGGATAAACTTTTGAACCCAGCTGCTTCCAAATTAAGTACATGTGCAGGGACCACCAGAGCCGGGGTTACCGTATTCCAGAAAAGTGCCGGACACCGACACCCACATACTGTACTGCAGGAAACTTCTTGTTCTTCCCTTAGAGCCTGAAGGATGATGCCTTGAAAACATGCTGTCCTCTTTGCCCTTTCTTTGTCACCAGAAAGGACAAGCAGCAGTTTGGTGACTTCTCCCTTCGTTATGGAAATGGGACTGATACAGTAATCAGGATGCTACATATGGAGCTTTTTAAATTACTGCTCTTCAGTCTTTTGTTAACCTTCATTATTCCTGAAGATTTTTTTCAAGTCATAAAAATGACATTTTTAATATGCAGAATTAAAAAAAGGCAATATGAAGAATACGTTTTTGTCAATAAGCTTTTACCTTTT
Source organism: Ibidorhyncha struthersii (assembly GCA_013398815.1). Classification (NCBI taxonomy): domain Eukaryota; kingdom Metazoa; phylum Chordata; class Aves; order Charadriiformes; family Charadriidae; genus Ibidorhyncha; species Ibidorhyncha struthersii. The sequence goes on along the minus strand of VZSZ01012190.1, from coordinate 22,802 downwards.
AAACCAGTTATCTTAGTTTCTGCTCTGGGTATTTTAATTGAAGATTAACTACTGTTAAAGAGTATACAAATTTAGGTAGTGTATATTTGAGGTAGTAAAATAAGGACTGAATAAAAGGTGGGAATAGAGTGGCCTGTCCATTATAATTTTAGATTGCAGAGCACAAACTAACCTTCGTTAGAAGTCAGCACAGTCAACCCACAGGTTCTGCTAATGTTGAGGCTTTTTTTTGTTTTGTTCCAATGAAATTCACTAAAAGTATACTTTGGAGTTGCAACCTGAGCGGGTCTGATCTGTGTGTTTGTTTTATTTTTGCTGCCTTTTTTCAATAAAACATTGTTAGGTGAAAGACAATGTGTGTAAATATGAAACAAAATCCTAACAGTAATTACAATATATTTCCCACTTCTGACTTACTGCAGAAATGATCTCGGTGTGCTCCTCGCTTGTCATCTTTTTGCCCAACGCAGGAGATGGAACCGGTGCCTTCCTCTGCAAACCGATTGTGTTTCCCGCACCTAAAGCAGAACTGTGGTACCACACGGGTTGTCTTAATTGTGTGCATTTAAGCCATGGAGGCTGACTCGTTTGTTTGAGTGGGAGTTGAAGATGCTGCTTCATTCTAACCACCCGCATGTCTCTTGGTCAAACTACCTGGTTTCCTTCCAAAGAGTTAGGCTCTTATCTTCCCTATAGTATTCCATATTTCTTCCATAGAATAAAAGGATAGCTGTCCTGAGGAAAACCTAAAGACTTATTGTTTAAACTTATTTTGAAGGAAGGGAGTGCATCTGGTGGATTTTGTAACGACTCTGATTTTTCTTTCTTCTCGGAGTTTTTACTGGAGTTTGAATTTTAGCAGCGTTAAGTATTAATGTAAACTTACTGTAGATCCATAGCCTTGACAAACTCCCTGTAAAACATACACTTCTATGAGTTCCCTCATCATCGATATGCAGGAGGAGGGAAAGCTGCTGCTGCTTCCATTGTGATCTGTGAAGGCTGAAATGGCCTAACGAAGCAGGGAGATGGGGTTGGCATATTAACCTGCCCTGACATGCAGTACCCAAGAGCTCTGCGCTGCGCTGCTGGCTCCAGGGCACCTACCTCTGCCTTTGAAAGGAGAGTGTGACTTAATGTTACAGTGTGCTGCAGACCTCCTCCTCCTCTGGTGTCTGCTGGTAAGGAAGGAACCTGGATGAGATAGGACCTCAGGCTGGACTTCGCGTGGTATAATAGTCTCTCTGTTGCTAGCTTTGCGCAGGCAAAATGGTTATTGGCTAGGCTTGTGCCTTTATCTGTGATGCCTTCCCAGTCCTTCCCTTTTCTTGAGATTTTTTGATCGTTCTTGTTGTTTTGTCCCTCTGTGCAAGGACGGGAGGGTTTGAACCACAGACTTGCCATGATTCTACTGCAAAATCAGTAACAGCTGTTGGAATTGTAAATGGCTTCTTGGTTGTAGTCACAGAACCTGCAGTTGATCAGCTCTGCCCTAAGCAATAAGTGGAGACATCAGGACCACTGAGACTAACTAGAGAGTAAGGGTGGAGGGAATTAAAACCCTGAGGCAGGGGTCTAAATAGAGAACACAGGCACAGATGGGTATTGGAAGGGACACTTTCCTTTTCTTGGTTGTCTTTTTAGATGCTGTGAAGTGCAGTTGACTGGAGCAGTATCATAATGGGAGCTAGGAAGAAGACATAGAAGAGGTTTCAGAGAAAATGTAATTTGAGTGTGAACTTGTTTTATCTTTTATCCCACCCTCCCCCAAAAGAAAAAAATCCCATATTCTAGCAAAACTTAGTGGACAAAAGATAGGTAGGGTCACTCAGAAGTCATTTAGGTTGATAGGCTAAGCTATGTTCCTGTGTTGTCTTTGAGTAAGTTAGGATATCATAAACATGGATATGTTAGTACTAGGCAAACGTTTAACAACTATTTGTCAAGAAAAATAAATCCTGAGATGCAAGAACTCCTCCTGAAATGGACTGTACTAGAACCCAAATTCAATGAAACGAACAGTCATCATACAAGATGCTGCTGTTGTGGTTTTGGTAATGGGGCTAATTTATTTTTAATTTGTTTGTGTGTTTTGGCTGGTCATGTTACGTCTTCTGTAATCCAATTTTCCTCTCCTTCAAATGCTGCCTTTTGCTCACTCCCTAGAAACACCAAATTTATTTGTGGGGGTTGGATGTTTTGCAATGCAAGTCAAAGTGGGTTGGTGTGTTGGAAATGTGTGGTAACTCGTCAATCCTGGTCATCAGCCTGTGGAGCTGGGTTGGCTCTGCTAACACCCTGAAATACTAGTTGCAAACCTTTTCCCCCTCACTGCTGAAATTTGGACCCAGACACTTGAACGGTGGGAATCTTGTTAGTTAGGTTGCTGTAACTTGTTCTCTTCCAGCCAGCCACCTGGCATCAGGACACTTGTTATTAATTCCTGCCTCTGAGCCTTGTGAATTGCCTACGTCTTATTTCCGAACAATATCGGCACCTGGAAATTTCAGAAAGATGAAGAGAGTATTTTTGGGGGGATGGCTCAGGAAAACTAATCTCCTTCAGCCTTAACTATGGTCTGCTTCCCGCGGGCTTGGACAGAGGCTGTACCTGCATTTTCCGATACTTCACTTCAGTAGGTTTTAGAACAGTCTGTGCCCCAGGAAGAGTGTAAATGAGGAAGGAAACCCAGCCCTTGGGTGCTTGCCTAGAAAAATGGAAGTATCGCTGTGGCATGGATAGAGGTATTAAGTTCTTAATCTGCGCTGGGTCTGTGTCACTGTATCTCTGCAACTTGTGCTGTCTCGATTAGAGTCTGACTTAGAGTGCCCACCCCTTTGTATAAACATACAACCGTTTGTGTTTAACTTTGTCAGTGTTGCTGTCTATTTGGAGCCTGAGTACTGTAAAATAGTTATTAGAAAATACTAACCTTGGATTCAAAGGTTTATTTCTGATCTTTATGGTTACTGAGAAAAAGCATGAAAAAGTTGAACTGAAAGCCTTGGTATTGAGCGGGGGAATATAATTAAGTTATGCCTTTAAAAATAATGCTGATATTAATTGGAAATGTCTTTATTTGGAGGGTGGGCTGATGACTTTTTGCATTTTTTGAGATTAATGGTATTGAAGCAGTTTACAGGAAGAGTTTCCATTCTAAAAATCTTTTCTCCCTTCCCCAGTTTCCAAAATCACTGGCTTTATTCATTTCTATAAGAACATCTTAAAATAGTAGTAGTTAAATAATAGTAGTAGAAGTAAAATAATCAGTTAACGCTCGATGGTGCTCAACAAGCACATGTCGAATGGGGAAAAGCATAGTATCTTAATTAAAAGAAACGCAGGAAACTTAGTTATTGCAAAGTATTTTTTCACTGCTAGGGAATTTGTTGGTGACTAAGAAATGTATAGACTTCAGTTTTTTATTTTTTAAATAAAAAACAGATACACGTCTTCATTCTTGCTGGCTTGTTGACTCAATTTACTTGGATGGAATTTTTCAACATTTAAAACAAATTAAAATTCATGAATCATTTCTGCTTAAAGGCACAAGCTTTCATAGATACAGCAGTTAAGACTTCTAACTGGTTACATACATAAGCACTGTTTTGGATATGTAAATTTTGTACTTGCTCCCTTAAAAAATGCAGATGAAAGTTTTAATAGGTGGGATACAGTAGGCGTTACCTGTTATAATTATTGCATCTGAATAACTGTGTGTTATAGCATCTCTCCATACGGTTTCCTGCAAAAGCAGCAATTAGTTTGTAGGACAGATGTGAAGAAAACACGATACCATGGCAGAGGGCGACGACGTGGTTTGTAAAGCTGTTTTGTGCTGCCTTTGACACAGTCTGTAATTTCTTTGGTACTTGTTGAGAGTGGTTTTTCAGTTTTGCTGTAGTGGTCTATACACGCTCTTAAGCTCTTGGGTTTTNGGGTGCAGGCGTCTTAGATTAAGGTCAGCATTGTTTTGCTCCATGGTAAATGCAGCACATGAATTTTTTTAATTGTTTTAATTATTCTGGCCAGTTGATTGCTGGTACAGCAAAGCGAGATTTTTTTTTTCACAAGCATTTTGTAAATGTGGCAGGCTTTATCCTGATGTGTTAATTTGAGCTTTCCTGGAATTTGTTTAAAAATGCGACTCGGGGAAAGGTGGATGAGTAGTCAGAGGATGTCGACAGAAAGTAACAGTCATTCCAGAAGAAAATGTATATTCTTTTTCAAATACATTACTTCAAGGGTGTTTCAAATTAAATATTTGATGCAGTTCAGGAAGCTGGTTTCTCTGCTGCTGTAATACCCACGCACCCAGTGACTGCAGCACAGCTCTAGGCGCTGTCTTGGTGTTCACAGAAGCGCCAGCCGTGGCTTGCTTGTTTCTTCACTGCCTTTCTTTGCAGGGGAAAAGGGGCAGCAAGGTGAGGTGTTTGTAGCTGTACATGTGCATGTGTATTGCTGAGAACTAAAGAAGCTGCATTGGAATGTAAAATTGTTAAGTTAAAAAAAAAAGTAGTAGACAAGTTAGGAAGCAAAGCAAGAATATGTTCTTCTGGATGTTCCTTGCTGAGACTGATTTGTACCATAACAGACTTTCTCTGAAAGCTGTATTTTTTTTGCAGAAGGGATTTTTAAGAACACTGGAATTGTCAAGAGCAAGTTTTGTACCGTGGGCCAGATTAATTAGTGTTTGAAGCTTAACCAGACTGAGTGTCCTGTAACTATAACTAGAAAACATACAGTGCCTGCAAAACCAAACCCATCCAGTCCTGTCCCTCAGGTGGCCTCTTCTGTACTTTTTATTGCATGACCCTTGCTTTTCTCATGCAGCCTGCCCTCCCGTTTGAGCGAGATCCACCTGTGAATGGTGTCTGAATCTGGGAACCTCAGCCAGGAACACATACCCTGTGAAGCTGCTGCATCCGTGGGTGTTTGCGTGCTCCGTTACAATCTTCACTAATTTCAGCGTGTGCTGTTGGTCTTGGCAGAGTGTGAAAGACATTGGGAGGGAAATACACTGTGGAACCATGAATCTGAAGAGCCATTTTAGGGAAGAATTATGTGAATAATAAGGGAGGAAGAACTGGCAAACATCAGAATTTGTCTTGGTAAAAAAAAATTATACAAGTTTCTAGCGTCATTGTTTTTGTAGAAAGCCATAGAGAAGAAATTCATAAGTTTATTAAAAGACTAAAAACTTCATAGTAGTCCACCACTCATACTGTTTCTTCTCCTCCACCTCCCACAACACTTCATTTCCGTTGTAATAATTAGTTTGAACTTTCTTCTGTTTCTGTGGATCAAGTAATTTTCATACAACTTCAGGATTTTTTATATGCTTTAAATCTTTCTTCTAAATAATGTTTTTTTAATAACAAAAAAAAGCCATGAATACATTATAATTTCAATTTTCATGGTGTGTGAAAGATTTCTGCACTAGGTCTTTATTGTTTTTGAAGAATTCATCACCCTAGTTAAGAAGCTTAATATAAATTAAAGAAGGTATTAAGGAACATTAAGACATCAAAATGTGGAGCGTTCTTTTCCTTTCGATTGCTCCAAATGCAAACAAGTTGAATAAAATGCAATCAAAGGGCCTGTTTGGAGAACATTGAGTGGCTTTACAGCTGTGCTGTAGAGAACCTCTGGTAAGAGCATAATTCAAATAAAAAGGCCTTTCTTTCCTCCTCCTAATTCTCTTTGTTGTGGTGACAACAGAGTACAAGCCCGATAAAAATTTAATCACCTTATCTTTTTAAAGCAAATTGCATATTTGTTTACACACAATATACATAACATAAAAAAGAAAAAGCTGCTATCCAATCCCCCTCCCCCTTCTAATCGCATTAAAGGCCCTTGCCTAGAAATTTTCTAAAAAAAATTAAATGTTTTATTCTTTATTCTGAAGTCCCATTGTTCAGGATGGCTTTATAAAGGCAGCCCAGGGGAAGATGAATATCGCCAAACTTAAACTCTGGACCAGCGCTGAGCGGCAGATGCCTGGGATACATCAGCGGAGTCGGTCCAGCTTAACTGGCTTCTGTGGTGCCTACGCCACATCAAGAGTTGCAGGCAAGATGGGAGGATTACAGACAGGCCTGCGGATCTCGCACTTTGATTTGAAGCCGCTTTGTAATGAATTGCCTTTGATTCGGTGTCAGATCTGCTAACCTGAACTTTCCCACATTGTCTGCTTTTCTGAAAGGCTGCCCTAGGAGATATTGTGCATTGGTGCTGTTTGTGGTGGTGTTTTTTCACTAGGCTGATGAAATTTTAGCCCCTTGTGTTGAATTCAAAACGTGTTTTCAGTTGTTTCCGCTCACCTTAGTGCACAGAGCACAAACGTTGTTTCGCTTACTGTTTTACAGGTACTGGGATAATGACAAAAACTCAGTCAAAAGTATCTTCTGGCCCATTGCTGAGTGGCTGTGGCCCGAGAACTCCCTTGCTGGGTATAAATTTAGTCCCAAGGTTATATTCTACAGGCTTTAAAATTATGGAAGCTCTTATGCCTAGTGGTTCCTTGGTCTATTTCTTCATATCCAGCTATGCTCTTTGGGACATTTTTATGAATTTTTTGCCCCCTCATGATTTGAGGATTTAATCAGCAAGGACCACCACCACAGTAAAACACGTGGAAGTCTGTCCCATGCAACAGTTGTCACAGTCTCTCCTAAATTTTACTCGTGTTGGTATCTGCATGTTTCTTTCCTTCTATCCCTTCTTGGGAGAGTACTTCTTAGAGGTCCAGTAACAATAATTGCAGTTTTAAGACGCTGTTCTGTCTTTGACTGTTTTGAATGGTCTTGGATATTTCATGCTGACCTGCCTCTAGTTTTTCTATTGTTGAATTGTAACAAGAGCCTGTCTACGTTCCTAGGCTTCCAACTACATTGCATATATTTGTATTAATAATTTGATGTCCTTATTAGTTCCATTGTTTCTTTTCGCTGTTGCTCCTGTGGTGTGCTGGGCATTTTCCATGCACACAGTTTTTGCTTCAGGGAGCTTGAGAACATGCAGATTTAATGCACAGCATCAGTAGGTTAAGCATAACCAACTCTTTTTGCATTCCTTCTTCCCAGGAGAGTTGTCTTCTCCCTGCTGGTGTGCTGGGAGAATGAGTGTAGCGCTTAGACAAGAACTCAGTGACTGTGTGGACCTTGAGCAGCCATCAGGTGAAAACAGTTTATGAATAATTGCTGGTATGACACATCAGCCAGCCTAATTGCAGCCTTGCTAACGTAACGTATTGAAAGCACATATGTAGCTCATGCAGAAATGAATTGGAAAATCCTTGCCTTTAGGCTAATGAGACCGTGTTGGATTTGAGGACAAAAAGATCACCTTAGTGGTTGTCTTGTAGCTTGGCAAGTATTGGGTGTACACTTAATTTGTATAGCCTAGACTGGGTAATCATGGTGCACTGGAGTTTCCTAGGTAACCTGTATCAAAGCTAGTCTCTGGCATACAGAAACCAAAAATTGCATAGAGCATACAAATCACAGTTCTGTTCCAGGAGAACAAAGTATAAAGTCACCTTCTTTAGTAGAGGTGCCCTAAGAGGGCTTAGCCAACAAATGGTTGTGGCACAAATCTAACAGCAGCTGAAATACACGTTGGCCTATAAAACGAGGTCAGGTTTGATACTCTCAACTCCTATTCATACTGCAGTATGGCCAGCTGGCCAAGAAATGAAGATCTCAAGTGTGTCACTTCATTTCAGGGCTGTTATTAGGGGCTGAAGGGTATGTTGGGTTAGTGTGTGTTTTGGAAAACTTATTGTGGGAACTGCAAATATCCTTCTAAAGTGTGTGCCGGGTTTGTGTAGAGTACTTAAATAATGAGATGCTTGCATAGCAATGGTATGATACTCAGTGGGGCTTTGCCAAGTGCAGAAGGCTGTCCTGCTATGTGGCTTCAGAGGGCAGTAGTCCATTTGTATCTGGTGTTCAATTATTACATTTTACTTTTGCCATAAAAAAGTTAAAATGTGGTTATGTTACGTAAATTTGGGAAACTGGATAATATTATCCTGATCATCTTGCTGGAAACTGAGAAGTATAAAACTGAATGAATGGCACACTCAATGCAATGTGGTATGCTGGGTCTCCTCAGTGTAGATGACAAGTTTAGGAGTAAGAGAGGAGAGGAAGGGGCAGGCAAGGCACGTATAGGGAAGTACGGCATCGATATCCATTCAGCAGCCGATAGATATGGCATGGTCCTGGAGCCTGTGCTGCATTTAGCAATATGAAAAATATCAGGCTGAAAAATCAAGACGCTGACTTCATGCACAGGGTATGGCAGACTAATTAAAGAAAAAAAATGTGTACCAATTGAGCCTATAAAACTCTTCCTGACCTTGAGAAAACTCCCGGAGAGCTGTGGGAAACTCCGATCTGTCCCCTCTGAACTTTTTTGTGTTGTTGTTTAAATATAGTAACTGCTTTTTTAATTAAAAAGAAAAATTAGATGGCATTTCAAATTGTGTCCATGGTGCCTTGGGGACCTATTACAGTACAAATTACCCTATACTATTTAGTGAGGTCTTGTTTACTATTGTGTGAAGCGAGGGTTACCAGCGTAAGGATGTAGGACAAGAAGGGCCCTTCTTTGAAAGTCTGGCTCTGCACATGAAAGTGACGCCAGCAATTGGAAGCAATTTGTGGAATTGTTTGATTATATTAATTATGGCACCAGCAAACAGTGCTTGGGAAACAGTTTTGTTTTCTTGCATTCTTTCTTGATTGCTTGCAGCAAAAGCCAAGATACAAAGTGTGCCTTTAAGGACTGCCGGAGAGTGCAGTTCAAGCCATTGTGTAGAATTGGCACTGAGCTTGAAAGGGTTGTGTCTGGCTTGATGGGAGAGTTTTCCAAATACAGCTTCGGCCTGAACTTCACCTGGGTCAGCCTCTTGAATTAAAACAGCTTCTGTCTTCCTCATCAAGGAAGATTAGCTCTTTCCCTGCTAAGCAGCAGCCCATAATGAAATCCATGTTATTTCCAGTAGTACTACCTCCTGTAATAATGTCTTTCAGTCCAAAAGCCTGTATAAACTTAACAAATTGATACACAAGACTCAATTCACTGAACTGCAGCCTTCTCTGATGTGGTACGGGGCAGCTGTTCCCCAATTTATGAGAAAATGTTTTAGTAGTTAAGGATTTCTAAACAGAGTCTACCAAGCTGAGACAGTGGGAATTACTCAGCCGATGCAGGCTGGCTGCACAACAGCATTTGGTTGGGACATGGGGCAGTCTACTTGTGCTCGAAGTGGCTGTAAGCCCTTTTTTTTTTTTTCTGGTCTCCGTCATCAAACAATGAGCTATGGATATTTGGTGTAGATCACAAGTACCACACTGAGGCATTAATGTAATTCTCATTTGGAAGGAAGGAGTTTACTTTCCGGTCTCCTTGGAGCTTGATTGCTCTCCCTGGCCAACTTCATGCTGTAGTCCTATTAATATTCACAAGCCAGGCAAGGTGATAATAGCAGATCTTGTACCAGCCAGAAGAGAAAAATGAATCTACTCTGGAGTTTGAAACTCTAGCAGAATATTTGAGAGAGCTGACAAGAGATGTGGGAAAAGGTGGTGTGAATTCAAAATAGAATTACTGGAGAACTGTGAAAGGATTTACATAAGTAAAATTCATTGCCTGATCTGTGAAAGTAATTGAAGCTCAAATCCTGAGCTCCTGAGGGTGGCAAGGAAAGGAGTATCTCTTGTTTCTTGAGTGAATCTCTGGTCAACTGTTACACTGGAATTGTCTGGGTAATCATATTATTCTTGTTATCCTGGTGATGAACAGCTAGGAGCAGGGTAGAGCGGCTCCTGTAGGAGCACTGTGGTTAAATCTTTTGGCTAGAAAGGTTGATAGGTGTTGACACGTTGACCCTCATGTCAGGTAGAGAACTCTTACCTGATCCCAGGCTCTAGCTAGCTGAGGACACGGTTTTAGTCCCTGCTCTGTCTGAAGCACCATATGTTCATGACAGGCAGATGATGGGATGTCAAGTTAGACTGCACCAGCAGTCTCTAGATGACCAGTTGTCCAGTCTGCTAAATGTGGTGTGGCAAATCTTATGTTCCTATTACAGTGTTTATGGGCAGAGTAACATAGTGCTTTTGTTCTTGGAAGGCTTACAACATTCTCTTTCCCCAGTCAGCTCAGGATTTTTTTTCTGGGATATTGAAGGAGAAAAATGACCAGCTTAGCTTGAATAGAATCAAAAGGCGGGATTTGGGATAACTTTACCAGAGGAGAAGAGAAGCAGAATTGCTACCTAGCAGCTTCACGTAAAGAGTTCAAGCAACAGGATGTTATGTTTTCTGTTATTCTTGTCCTTCGTAGAAATGACTGTAGCAGGTGATGCTGGACAAATGATCCTCTGATTTTTGGAATGCTCCTGCTTTTTGTTTGAATCAAAACTCTGGAATGCTATTTTAGGGATAATTGCATGAGTTTTTCATGTTTTTAGGGCACAGATTAATGATAATGTTTTTGTAGAAGTGCTGACATGTGTGGGGACAAGGTGGAGAGCAAGTGTGTATTTGCTAGTGCATTGCGGGAGTCTGAGAGCCAACACTCGTACCACTGACAGTTCTCTTAATTTTGCTGGAAACCAGTGATAGATTAATTCTTCTTGATTTAAAATTGATCGCAATCTGAAACAGTAAGAGGTGCTGTATTTGAACTTTGTACCCCTCTTTGAATATTAGTAAATATGTATTTATTTTTAAGTCTTGGATGAATATACATAGCTGTTGCAAGAAAAAAAGAAATGAATTAGTTTGTAATTTTGTTGTGGTGAAGTACTGGATTCTCAAGTCCAGTAAAGTACTAGCAGTACTAGTAAAAAGCTTCTATTTCCTTTCGATGGTCCATCGTTGCAGTAAGCAGGGGGAGAGACTGGTCTCTGTCCACTCTTAAGCACAGCCTATTTGCATCAGACTGTGGTATGGATGTCTCTGTCCAGGGCTCCAGTTATTTCTGATTTTCAGGTCAGCTGGCTTTTGTACTCTCTGTTAGCAGGAGAGTTGATGCAGGCACACGCTCCTTAACTGTGTAATGAGGGTTCAGGCTCTGAGGGTTCAATTTAAGGAAATCCTGAAATTGTGAAAAACAGCTGTTACGAATAATGCGTTGTGAGTGAGGATTATCCCCAACCCTTTGCCTCTTTCAAGTTTTGCCCTTTTTTTTTCCTTCACTCAGGAAGAGAGAAAAATGTCTGCCTGTCATATTAAAAGGTTATGCTTGCCTCAGATAAAAATTATTTGCAACATCAAATATGCTGTGTTAACTTGTTCTCTGATGTTCAGTCATTTTTTAACATTTGAATGTTGACAGGAAGCAAGAAATTGCAGGTAGTTGAGTCTTCTACCTGTGGTGTTCAAAGGAAGTGAATAGGATATTTTGTTTACAGAAGGGAAAAAACAAAGTTCAGTTTCCCACTGAATCTCTGCTCACAAATTCCTGAATGGGATGGGAGGTTTGGAGATAATATCAGCAGGTTGAGAATAGTCTAGGAATTTCTTAATATTGAGTGCAAAAAGGTGTATTTCCTATTCCAGCGAGAGCTACTGGTGTAGCCTTGATGTGTCTTTTCCTAACACGGTGGTAAGAATCCTGAGCCAGTGTTTTCCCAGCAAACCATGGCAAGTGCCGTTGAAGGTAGCTGGTGTAATATGTTTGCTGATTTTTCTATTGGTAGGATGAACGTTTAATTTTGGCCTGAAAGCAAAGTTCTCATGAATCGGGAGACTTGCAATCTTTTAACGTGATTTTTTTCCCATTACAATTTTTAGTGCTGTAAGAAAACTGTGTAATCATATGCGCAAATACCTTCATGTTCATTGGCTTTTTTTGCAAGTGTGCGTATGAGAAGGGAGTTGTTGAAGTTCAGCAAAATGAATTATTCTCCTTGGCTGTGCTGGGGAGCATGCCCTGCGCCTATATTATTACACCTGTTTTCAATGATGCATTTATCTCGGTTGCTTAAAAATTGCTCCTGTCTCTAGCTGGGCTACAAGGAGATACTGCATTATCTTGTTTCTCATCTACTATGTGTCCGGCATTCGATCTTTACAATCTTCCATTCAAACACAATGTTTCCTTAGCTTTGAAGGAGACAGGACTATTCTTAAATATTGAAGAGAGCTGTGGAGATAGAAATATGGAGATGGGAAATCTGAAAAATAAAGTTGGAAAAAGAGAGGTATGTAAAACTCCTGGAGAGCAGAATAGCAAGTGGAATTGGGAGTCAAGGAAGAAGGAGGTGGACTTTAGGAGAAAGAGCAGAGACCACTCTTGGAGATCTTTTCAAGGAGCAGAAGACTACCAAGAAAAAAAAAAATAAGATAACAGAGGATGTTGATAAGGAATGACAATATTAAGTGAAGGAGGATGTGAAGTGGGGAAGTTACGTAAAAGGTAACGTAGGATCCAAGCTTACGGGTAACTGTTGAAATAAAAATGTATGTGGGGGAAAAAGCACAGCAGTGTTCCTCCATCCTGCCGTTGGGTTAGCAAAAGGAATTAGAGGGGCAGATACTATATCAGCTTTTGTCCTCCTTTACAACTGAAGTAGTAGTTGTAGTAAAAACGAAACGCAAGTAAACCATGCTGGTTATGGACATTTATATTATACGTGTTTGCTGTGATTTGTCTGCTGGCCGGTGCTCCCCGGCAGCTGCTGTGGAGACTGTCCCCGCGCCGGGGTCAGCCGGGGGTGTTTATCAGGAGGCTTTGCCGGGCCCCTGCTGCAGGGAGGCCTGGTTAACTTAACGTAAGGAGAAAACGAAGCGTTAGGGACACCTTAAAACTTGTGTGGGTACGAGTGTCTTCACTGGAGGAGGCGGGGAGCAAAATTTATTTCCTGTATTTATACACAAGAAGGGGTCCATAATTTCTACTGTGTGAAATTTCTGTATGAAGTTGTTGAAATCTGCATGCTTCTATGCAAATTTCTTGCATAATCGTAAAACTCCAGGTTGCAATGCACTTTACTACATACAGTACTACAAATCAGCAAGCAGCTAGCTTTTATTTGTGCAAATTGTGGAAAATATTTCATTTAACCTTTATTTTGTGTATGTGAAACTGTTCTTAGACTTGGAAAATATTTTTCTGGTGAGGTTTTGCTTCTCATTTGAAGTTGAAAATTCACTTTTTTTTTTGCATTTATAAGTGGCTCAGTTTGCATTAAATCCGAGACCATACTGAGACAAAAGATATTATGTTAACAGTCTGTATTCTTATTTGTTAATAACTAACAGTAGTTGAAACAAAAAGAATGAAGCAGATTAAACTATTTTACAACTAGATTTTTGTATCTAACCTGAGTTAGTTGATTCTACAAGTACGTTTTATATAAGACCTGTCTGGGCACTTCTTGTTACAGACATGGTTATGATGGGCGGGAATGAATTTGCTAAGCTTTCAGATATCTTATGTGCCTCTGAGGACTGCCCGTTAATAATATTAATATATAGGTATTTCCCACTGTTGTATGCAAGGCATTTCTTAGAACTTTGAAGCTAAAGTCTTTTTTTAACACATGGACCTTTTCAATTTAATCCATTAGCAACCTGGCAAAATAAAGTAATTGTCCAACCAGAGGAAGAAAAAAAAATCTATTAACATTTGCTACGAATCCGAGTAGTGCAGGCAGCACTTAATTAATGGAACAGATTTCTCACTATGTATTCAAGCTAACACAGCTATTGTTCAGGAGAGATTAGACCCTTAATGTAAGCAAGTTAAACTAGACCTCCATCTAAAAATATCCGTCATTTCAGCTATTAAAGGTCTGATGTCTTCTTTGGTGACAGATATATTTCCCTTCATTTCCTTGGTTTTGTAAAATGTAAAGTATGCATTGTGTGTAACGCGAGAAATCCGCGGAGGTAGATGAAACCCCGATTGTGCCCCCCCGGCCGTCTCCCCCCGCCTGCTCCTTTGTGCTGCTCCCTGTCACAGAGCCTCCGCGGCCCTTAGACCTCCTGGCACCAGAGCAGAAAAACAGAAAATGCCATTTGTTAGGGTACGATGCCAGCCACCTAATCTGTTTGCAGAATGAGGGCCATGGGATCTGATTAGGTAACTTAGGTACCTTGTGAATTTAATAATACCTGAGCTGCCGTTGGCTGTCAGCCTGTCATTTCGCTGGTAGGAACTACCACGTTCTTCCATTTCTTCTGCAAACTTTTTGCCCGTAATAAATGTATTTGAATCCAAATAGGTGTTAAGGGCTCCAGGTGAGGTATATCTTTACTTCTTTGTATGTGGAAGTTATTGATAGGGTAGAGGAGGTGAGATTACCGGGGAAAATGTGTTTAAAACTGAGCACAGTTCCATGTGCGTTGTATCCATTTTTCTTGAAAATGAAACTTTTTAAACATGAGATTATTTATTTTTTTTTGTTTAAACACGTAAGATGATGTACCAGTTTCAGATGCGTCGGGCAGTCTGAGCACTCGCTGGTATCACTGCCAGGTTTTGAAGCTCAGTTTATCCCAAGTTGGTTCTTCCATCCTCGCAGTTGGGAGCTCTCCCACTTGCTGCGGGGCGAGCTGCTGTCCTGCCCGGGGGCATCGCTGTCCTGCGGGCGAGGGCGTGCGGGAGCAGCCTGGGTACCTTGCTTGAGATATACCCACAAGGGAAAATTTTGGCTGCAATTTTAATGCCACACCTCCTCCCTTCCTCTCTCCTTTCCGCCAATTAGCATTTTTTGGAAATTAGTCTCATGAAACCTACTAACAGAAATAATAAGTGTTTTAGGATTTGTTTGCTTTAATTAATTTAAAGTGTGTCTTTCTGAGAGGATTTAGTTAAACATCTTTCTTAAACAGTAATGTGCCAGTAACAGCAACATTAGTAATAGTGATAAGACGCAGAAAGGGAAACCAACTAGAAAGCAAAATGAAATGTTTCTTTGTCCAAAAAATAAATGGTCTTCCCAGGAAAGTGGAGGAAACCCTGTTCAGGGACATGTACGATTAATTTGGTCAAAACAGTAGAAAAGATACAATATGAAATAAATCCTGCAAAGGTAGTGAGGAGGACTGTGTGAGGTCATTTCTTGCTGGTTTTATTTTCCTCCTCCAACTTTTTTTTGACTGTTGCTATTATTTTTTTTTTCTAGCAGCACCCAAGATGTTCTCGGTGCTTTCCAAATAGGAAATAAGTTGCTTTTCATGTAATGATAAATTATTTTTTGTGATGAAGATGGAGTGCTTGTAAGGCTAATGATATTAATGGGATTTATATGAAAGCATCCAATTAAAAAATCGAGACAGCTGTATCAAACATGACTATACAATGTAATAAAACCATATAATAAATATGTGGTCTGGCCACACCATATTATGTAGTTTGATTAATTGAACCTTACATATGCAAAGATAGTCATTATCAGACTTCTCAACCGTCAAGGAAAAACAGTCTCAGTCATTTTCACAATGAAATAATCACTGCTTTTTTCACATTCTGCCATCTGAAAAGAGAAAACAGCTGCTGCCGTGACTGTGAAATACAAGATCCTGCAGAACTATACAAAGTTCATCCTGTTTGATGTTGGACTTCTGCAGCCATAGCGTAGACTGTAACTTAGTTATATACCAAATGTGTTGCTTTTCTCCTCTTTCATGCTCTTGCATTTTTTTCAAAAAAGCAAGACCCCTCTATCTCCAAAAACCTCCCCATGGCTGCACCGTGGGGTGTTTGGGCTGTTTCTTAACCCCTGCTTAGGAAGTGGCAAATGGGCAGTTTCCTGGTTTTGCTTCAACACGTCCTCCTGTTGTCCCTTTGCCATGCGGTGGGGATGCCGCCCGCAGTGACCCGCTAGCTGACACAGCGGGAGGGGAAGGTGGGCTCTGGTGCCGTGTCCCCCCGCAATCAGCTGTCAGTGCCTCTAGACGTGTCTGTGCCGGAGCAAATCACCTGTGCTCGTAGACCTCCTGTCTCCAGGAAATCATAAGCATCTCAATCTTTTTGTCAGGCTGCGATATGAGAATCCGCATCTGAATTTCAATATGAGGGGAGAGAAGCTGATTAAGTGTTTGAGATAAGGTTATGTGACACCACAGGTTAAAAATACCTGAACTGAATTTGGCCAAATGCCTGAGAACCACATTGCAGCGTGTTCGGGTGGCGCTGAATAACTTTCCAAGGAGTTCGCTGTCTTCTGCTTTAAGAAAGCAATTCTTCAGGAGTGGTCTTTTAGGAGCTTGCATCTCTCTTGGTTTACAGTGTTTCTTTGGACTTTGCTATCTTGCATTTCTTATCTAAAATGTCACCGATGTGTCAAGTCAAAAGAAAATATAAAAGTGTAATAAACCCTAGCCATTTAGGAAGAAAAGGACAAATATTTTTGCTTGGCACAAATGTCTGGAGAAAGACTTAAATTAGATGCCCAGAATCCTACACAGGTTAATTCGAGTTCCCCTAAAAAGTGACAGTTGAAATCCTTAACAAATATTATGTTTTAGCCAAAAAAACAACCAAACCGAAAACCCCAAACAAACACAAAACTGTATAATTTGTTAAAACCGAAGTAGCATGCTTCTGGGAGGTCTGGGAAATAGACTAAGACATTCAAGAACCTTCTGCTTCTTAGGACTCTATATAATTCTAGGTTTTTACCAGTTGTTGGTTTTCATTCATGAGTCACGTTTTTATAAGCATTCTTAGTGATGACAAAAACTTTGGGAGGGGTGTGTAAATAATAGGAAAGGTCTGCTGAGTAAAGGGCTTAGACCAGGCAAGTGGGGTCTGGTTGTTTAAGTTTTTGCCTGTAGTTAATACTTTAAAAGCTGTAGAAGGATACAGCCAGGATGCTACACTGGATTTGGGGTTATCACTGTGAACTATGTTTTTGAAGGCTTATTTTTCATGTGGGTTACCATATTGCAGAAGCATGATGTGGAAATGGGACTTTCATAATGCATCTGATTTACTTTTTTATTTTCATTGGTTGATTTCAGAAGTAAGCTTGCCTATTCATTTTTTTTCCGGTTACACTGAAATGTGATGTTGGGCGCGTTTGTCATGTGTGTTCTCGTTCTTTACAGATGGGCTGAAGCCGGATACCAAGATGCTTCTTACTGTCGCCTCCAAGAAGAAATCTAAGGCAGGGAAGGGGGATACAACCAAAGAGGATGAAAGCGGCAAGAGTGATTCAGCCCAACCTGTTACCATCTCTCTACTCTTTAAAAGATATGTCTTTGACACGCAGAAGAAAATGATCCAATCCTGAGAAAGTGAGAGGCCTCTGATTGCACCTGAAAAAGACCAGACTCTGAAATGAATTCAGGTGGACTGTTTCTTGTCTGACCGTGTTAGACCTGTTCCTTCCTCACAACAGAGCCTGGAAGCTCCTGCTGACTATGTGCCCCCTTTCAAAATCTCCACAATCTGTTTTTGTTCTGTTAGGATCTGCTTATTTTGTCATCTTTGCAATGTGAATCTTTACAGCCTCTCGGAGAACGTTACCTGCCAGATGAGCACATTTGGGTGTGTGTTCTAATAGCGGTGTTTTTCTGGATAATTGTTTTGAAGTTTCTCTTGATTTAAAAGTTTGCCACCAATATTAATCTAAATCTAGTCAAGATGTGAATTTCATGCAGCCCACAAAGCAAAGCTGATTTGTCTAGGTTTACTTCCCCGAGCAAAGTGGGGGACAGAAAGCACATGATATAGTAGGTGAAACCTAAAATGGATGGTTCACATTCCTTCAGCTGCAACTATGTAAGATGCTATCTGAGAGATGGTATGGATCTTTTTTATAAATAAGATTTATATCTAGAAATGTTTTTCATATTAAACATAATGATGCGTGTAACTGAGAGTCTTAATTGTTCTGTTGGCTGTTCCAAAAGTTCAGAACCTATCTTCGGTGACATTTTACATAGCTTTTCTGAATTTCCTGCCTGTTCTGCAGTGAATCCTACTCCAGAATTGTTTCCTCTTTTTGTAACCAAAATGTCTTTTGTGTGTGAAAGAAGTTGTAGCCTCTGGAAATAGTCAAGGGCTTTATTTCATTAAAACAATGATAGAAGATTCCAGTATAAGCCTTGTAAAATGAATATCTCCAAGATGCTTTAGAAACCATTAGTCGTTTAATAGGGATTTCATGGCTGCTTTAGTTCTTCCTCTCAGTTTCATGTCCTAGGTGCATAAAAAGGAGACCACTGGTAATGTCCCTTCTTTGTTATTTACAAAGCATAGGACACCTTAACATGAAAACTAACAATAATTCCACAGGTGAGAAAGCAGCGGTCTGGAACAGAGATTGGACTCAGGCTTGGCAGCATGGAAAATGTTAGTTCTTGCCTTTTGAACAAAAAGTATTTCTGCTTCTCGATGTTAAATAGCAGCCCATGACCCATTCGCTGAAGCCAGAGAAGATGACCACGTGTATAACGTAAGTGCATTAGTTGCACGTGGAAGTAAAGAACCGTAATAGATTGCTACACTCATTCTTATTAATCATATTATTATATTATTAATAGCACTCAAAGTGTTATTAATCAAATATTCATTGATGGGCGTGAGTCCATCATGCTAATGTGATCCTGGTGGTTTTTTTTTCCAGTCTTTTTCTTTTCCTTTTAATTTCCAGGTAACCAAAGTGGATACAAATGGCAAAAATATCAGCTATTGAGAGTGTATTTACAGCTGAACAGTCGTGAGAATGGGGCGGTTGTGGTGTCTAAACTAAGTTGATGGTGCCCCTTTAAATCAGAACAGAATTAGTGTCTTTGTGGAATAATCCCAAACAGTTTCTGCTGAGTGAGTCCCAGTAAAGCTTTAGCACATCCCTTAAGATTATGGGGTATGCTTTCAGTGTGATCCCAGAGGAATTAGGCAGGCAACTTCAGCTATGGCTTAATGTGACTTGTGCTGCCAGCCTTGCTGGAAAATGTATCCTTCTATAATGGAAAAAATGCATTTCACACCCATGTCACCTCTCCTTCCCCATTTCTCTCCTCTTCCCAGACACCCTCAAAGTCAGCCTTTGGAAAGAATATTTATGTTATCTTTCTTTTAAGCCTTTATCAAATCCTGGTTTGTACCCTGCACTGTTACTTCTGCTTAAGATACAGCAGTGATGGAAGCTAGAGAAACAGATGGCATAGAAGGAATGCCGTTACTATCATCCCAGGTTAGTCTAAGAATTATTGGTATAAAAAAAACCCTTCTCATTTAAAAAAAAAAAAGTGAATTTATAAGGAACTTACTTTTTAATCTGCATAGTTCTAATGGCCTTGCCAAATTTTAAATGGGTCATTAAATTCTGCCAGCTCTGCTTGGCGTTTTGGAAAGAAAATGGCAGTCATCAGGAGAGGTGTCGTGCTGTAGGATATTGTCAGTTGCTCCAGAATTGTTAGCCTTGCACTTACAGGTTCTTGTCTTTCTCATTTCTAAGGCTTTTTTTGAATAGTTCTGGAGAGGAGGCTGTCAACGTAAATGGGGGGATGTATTTTTACAAAGCACTCTCTGATTAATGTTTTCTCCTCCGCACTGTGGATTGCCCATAACAGAATCAGTGAGTCAGTTGTTATGGAACTTGATCCATTTGAAAACTCATTAGTCCTGAATACTTAGCTTTGCAGCCCTCTGCTTGGCTGAAAGGTCTTCTAGTGCTGAGGGTCCCATGGTTTATTTGGTTGGGTTACTCCAAAGGAGGGAGCAGCAACAGCTTCCAAAGTTGGACCTCCCATCCCTTTTTCATCCCGCCTCCTGTATTATACTTCTTAAAATCTTCCCCCCCCATCTTCCATCTCATTTCCAGACTAGCATGCTAACTTAGGATTTTTCTTCTGTCCTCTTAATCCAAGACCTAACCTCTTCCTCAGTGCTCCTATTTCCCATCTTTGCTCGTTGCTTCTCCTTGTTCTGGCTCTGCTCTTGCCTCTGGAGAAGGAGATGTAAATCTGGGCGCTGGCAGGGCTCCCACGGCAGGTGCTGGGAGCCCAGAATGGTGGGGAAGGCTCTTGCCCTGCAGCTTACACCAGCTCCAGTGCGTGGCGAGTAGGAACTGCTGTGTTCAGGCACTGAGGCTGTGACTTGGGCAGTGGTCTCATGGAGAGCTACTGCCGACCCAGTAGGAGCAGGCTGTGCGGAGGCACGCGCGCCGTGCCTCACGTGAGTCCCTTCACCCGCCACCGTATCCTGTCCTTGTGCTTTGTAATCCTCTACGTAAAAACCCTGTCGCAAAGCCCCCTCCTTTCATTTTGCTCCCCTAGCAGAGGTTTGTGTAGGACAGACAGCTGGAGAGGTATCTGTTGAAGACAGGGGTCTGGGTTTGTGTTTTCCCCCGTTTTTTTTTTAATTCTAAAAGGAGAACTTAAATGTGCCCAAGAACTTTGATTATAATGTGCTATTACTGCAGATCTCTGGCTGCTGTCCTGAGGCTGTTGGATACACATTCAAAAAAGGGTGAAATGGTGGAACAAAATGATTATGGGAAAATCAAAGCTTTTAAAGACATTTGTAGGATGAACAGATGTTCAAACATTCTTTTATTTGGTTTCCAGACAGACGTAGAGACTTTCCTTTCATCCTCATAATCAGTGCATTATGCTGTAATTTGTAAAAATGGCATTAAAAAAATATTAACAGGGTCATATTGTGATCTACTGACTCTGTGTCATTAAGCCGTGAAGTTAAGAACGGCAACTGGGAACAGGGGTTAAATGTTGCAGAATGTACTGTACTAGCATATATTGTCAGACTGTGTTATAATGAATCCAAAATGGAATAAAGATGTAAGGAGTTTTTTTTTAATACTGCTAAGGTTGTCAGTGTTGCAAAACTAGAAATTATTATGGCTCTGCAGATGTTCAGTGAGTAATACATCTTGGGGTTGTGGGGAGAGGAGCAGTGAGAAAAGCTTTGTTTTTCCAAGCCTGTTTTCTGCTTTTCCTTGGAATTTATTTTGGGACTGCAGTCTGGCTTGTGATCTTGCCAGAGGTCTTGAGCCGTGAGGGTCAATGTGTGCAATCGTGGTAGCAAGGATTCAGTAGGTGGCATCCTTTACTTGGAATCAAAACTGAATCTCCCCACCTAAAAATGGGGTATGCACTGGCAGTGATAATGAAGATTTTGAACCAGGCTTGCAACCCGACTCTCAAAGAGTTTCTATTTAAAACTAAGGTGTATTTAATGACTGGGACAGAGCCATTAACTCTAGCCTGTTGACCAAACCCAGAAGTCCAGTGTCCAGAACCCAATGTCCTCTCTGGGTTTTTTTTCCTGGGGAGGCTCAGTTGAAAATAGCTCTCTTCCTCACTTCCTACCAATTGTGTTAATTGGTTGCAAGTACCTGACTGTGGAAAAATGAGCCATCCCCACTGGTGGAGTTCTTGGCGCGTAGAAGACATCTCTTTCTGGGCAGTAGGCACTTTGCTTGTTGGAGCTGTGCAGTTGAACAGCCACAGGGTGGCAGAGCAAAAGTGAGAGCCCAGCACCATGAGGAGTTGCAATGATGCAGTCGTGTCCTAGAGCAGCCATGTTCCACCCCAGGACTGCTGGTGTCTCGCTGCTGGGAGAGCAGCTCTGTGTTTACATCTGTGAAGTGCTCCGGGGTCTTGTGAAACGCAGGATGACAGGCAGCAGAGGAGTGCTAGTTATTAGCAGTTTTTAAAACTTTGTGTTTTCCTTTTATTTTAATATTCTCACTGAGCTGAAAAGCTCTTTATTTACAAACACGTGAGTTTTAAATGAGCTTAGCGAGTACATGAATAGAATCATTTTAAGATAAAGTCTAGCGCAGGGAATCTAACCTGATAAGCCTGGGAGAGGGAGAAGAACCGTATGGTGACAGTCTGCAGCGAGGCCAGTCCTTCTAGATGATGGGCATCCAGAAGGAATTCAAGGGGTTGGGGAGGTTGTGTTTAAGCAAGGTAGTGGAGAAAGGGCAGTAGTCTTCTGGGATTTCCCACAAATCTCCTGTTCTGTACAAAAATAGGTAGCTCCACTATACACAATATGTAAGAGGAGGAGGAGTACGATGGCCCTGCTTGTTTCCTCTTGCCGAGGCCAGAATGTGGAGTCTTTCCCGCATCTGCTGCTGTGCGTGCACCACTGGCTTTAGTTCCAGTTGGTACTGGACTTTGGAGTTTAGGATAAGAATGGGTTTTTCCATTTCTCAGTAAGTATTAAAGTTCTCTATTTTTATTTGTGTGTCTGTTGTGAGTGCTTCTCCAGCATGGTATAATCAGTTTGCAAGACTGAAATCTTATTTTTCATCCCTCTCAAGGTGACTGTTGCGTGTCAAAGATGAATGCTCGAAGGGACCTCTTTTTCTTGGAGAGCCACAGGTTTCTGATGTGTCTTTGTTTTTCCTTTCCTAAGAAATGACAGAAGAGGGAATCCCATCTCATTTTTTTCTTTTTGGAGTTCAGGAATCAGGATTGGCTGTGAAAGGAACTAATCACACAATCAGAAAAACTGTGCAAGATCTTTGGTAAATCTGAGCCCTACCCTGCACTCCAAGGCTCATTCTTAAAACCGTCATTGTCTTTTTGACTACTGAGTCCTTGCCAGTCCTGCCTGTTCTAGTTTGTGTAATAACAAAGAGGGACTGGTGGAGGATGTAAAGGTTGGGGGCAGATTGGGCTGTAACGATCATGAGAAGATAGAGTTCAGGATTAAGTGTAGTATAGACAAAATGGCAAGTAGAGTTGAAACCTTAAACTTCAGGAGGGCTAACTTTGATCGTTTTAAGGAATTGCTTAGAGAAATCCCTCTAGGGAGAGGGCTCTAGAGGGTAAGGGGGCTCAAGAGAGCTG